>JBBPCZ010000057.1:9771-33049 GCA_037974445.1 Brycinus macrolepidotus
ATATAGTATATATATAATAGGACAAATAATGTGTATATATATAATGTGTATATTTCTAATATAAATATTTTGTATGTGTGTGCAATATAGTAGTATTATATGTATTTATAATAAACCTATAATGTATACTACATTCTACAGAGTCTACAATAATGTAGGCTACATTCTACATTTTCTCGTGGACTGCGAAAGGCACCAGTTGTGCTCAGTACATGGCCATAATTGAAATCCCTTTTAAATCTGTGGTCAGATTTAGTGTGGCATTTCCACTCCTCCACTGAACAGTCCACTGATGTAGCCAGACTGCATCTTCCATCACCAGAGGTCTAGTGCACAGGTTTGGAGCTTAAAACAGTGTGTTGTGCCTTTGAGATCAGTAAAGTTTATCTTATTTCATCTTATCTTACTTATCTCAGTTCAGTAAGTCTGTGGAATCCTGTTTGAGAACACTAGAGAGAAGGAAGAGCTCATAATGAAAATGAAGTCAATTAGCAAACTTGATTTAAAAATAGCAACTTAATTTTATACCATTCGTTATAAAAAAGATTTGTGTGTAATCGGAGTGTGCAAGAAATATCCAGGACTTTTAGACCAAAATAATGCCTCTCATTATCATCTGGATACACAGTGGGATTAATACTAGAGACAGTGTAACTCTTTGTAAAGCATGGGTCCAGTATGCTGGGATTGAACTTTTCTATCATGCCACATCTCCCAACCTTCTCATTTCTTTCAAACATTCTTTTTGTTATGTACTGTTCTAATGACAGCATAGCCTTATTGTTTATATGGGACCGTTTGGCGGTCTGGATTTATTCATAGTACTCATAAGTCATGCAGGCCTCATTTATCTGACCCCAGTTCTCATGACTAGCTAACATTTATTAGGCCAGTGTTTCCCATCCCCCACAGATCTTTAAATCAAACCAGTATGATCCTAAATTTGTTAATTTATGTATGATAAATAAATATTTTTTTTATTAAACATCTAATATTATAAAACCTGAAAAAATCAATCTAGATCTTTGCTTTCTAGCTCACTTTCATACCTGATCACAAGATTGGGGAACCAATAATGCACTGATATTATGCAAAAAACTTATTTTAAAATATCTTTCAACACTCAGTTGTGAGCAGCAGGGATACCCCTGGGGGGATGAGAGACCTCCTTATCCCACCCAGTCGTGACTCCGAGGGAGGAGAAGGCAGGACACAAACATTTCAAGGACACGTTAGCAGGCAGCACGGTGCACTAGGGGCCAGCCGAGATTAGCCCCGGGGTTAAACCATGCATGATTACATATCAGAGCAGGGCACACATTACAGCCTGAGTAAATCTGTGGCCCGAGATCGAGACAGCAGATCTAACTCATTCTTAATATGGCCAGCAGTCAGATCCATTCAGGGATAAGATGGAGAATATTACGGAGAAGGAGGAAATGCGGCAAACACAAATATACACAATAGCACATTGTATCTAATCTATCCTTACTTTGACATTGCGCTTAATCGTGTTTTTTTTTTTTTTTATCTCCAAAATCTTCACTTCGGCCTAAAGCGTTTGCTTGGTAGCTTCATGTATGTCAATGGGCAGTTGTCATCCGCTATCTCAGGCTGCCACCGGGATTGAATCTCGCTTAAATAAAGGGCTTTTTTGTTTGTGTCAGAGCATGGGAAAGAGTTGGCAGATGTGTGTTGGTGCTGTGGGTGTGTGTTCCTTGCCATGCGCGTGTGAGGCCCTCTGTCTGTCTCACCTGGTATCTGTCAGAATGGTGCGCGTCATCGGAGGAGAGCGGAGAGATGACTGGAGACTCGCCCTCGCGCTTGATGTGTACTGACAACAGGAGAGACTGAGGAATGAGAGAGAGTGAAAGAGAGAGAGAGAGAGAGAGAAAGAGATGAGTAGTCTACAGTCATCCACAGGATAAACATGTCATCCACAGCTCTGCTCCTGCAGCCTGAAGAAAAAAATAAGAGAACGTTTCGACTTTCTGCAGCAGAGAATCACCTGTGTAACCAAAGCTGACAGCTGAACCAGCTGTACAGGTCAACTGAAGGCAACACAGCTTCACATCCGCTGGATCACCACTGATAGTGGGCTTTGGGAACCGGGGCCCCTGCCATTTTTCCAAGTTGATCAAAAACGCCCCTTTTAATATTAACTAATCATTTCAATTCATGAACTGAAAGGACATAATATGAGCAAAAGTACACGAACGCAAAGCAAAACCTGCACATTTCCTGACACAAAAAGGACATAGCATTATCTGTAAAAATGAATAAAACTATGTTAACATAGTCTAGCATAGCTATAAACAGGAGAAGTAGCCATACTAAAGCCTGAGAACTGACAACAGTATGTCATATACTGTCAAAAATCATTGGTCAATTTGAGATTAATTAACAACTCGACTCGGTTTAGGGCAGCTGTGTGATGGTTTAGTACCGCAGTTTGCAAGATGCTAATTTAAGGATACATTAAGTTTGGTTCGATGGCGCTATCCAATATTTGTTGTCTCTACCAAAACACTCTGATAATTGGGACTGCATCCACGTGGATTTATACTATAGAATTTTCAATAGCAAACGCAGTAAAATGAATAAAATGCAAATATTTTAGTCGCCCAGCACTGGTTTAAGAAGTGCTTCATCAAATATCAAATGTCACTTTGAAATATTATTTAAATCTAAACATCTGCCCAATCTCAATATCTTTTAACAGTAATCTGCTGATAGTGATACCAACAATAGCCTCGTAGCTTCAGTGCCAAACTACTGAAGAAAACTTCAGACATCATGTCTTCATTTGCAATCGACAGCATTTGGAGTAAGAGGAAATTTTGGGTAAGAGTCTGTATACACAGTCTTACGTTTTCTCAAAAATGTATTTGGTTGGGGTTGGGTTCAGATATTGTGTTCACTTGTGCTTCAGTTAAATTATTTGTGACTCTTCACAGCCATTACTTCAACTTGGCAGCAATATATCAGATATCCCCTGGGTAAATTAGTACTAGTTGGATTTGAACTTCATAACTTACATTTCCCCCCAGCTTAGATACGATATTAACACTACGATTTAGCTCAAATTAGGAGTAGCTATGACCTGTGCGTAAAAACAGTGATGTTCCATCCTGTTACGATATTCCTAAACTGGGTTAGGCATGGCACAGCCTTACATTGAAAAAAAAAAAATTGCCACCATTAATATCAACACCATATTGCTATGCTGTCACAGACGTCCCACACACTGATGCTGCACATGACTACTTTTTCATGTGAGCATCTGACCTGAAGAGCTCTCTACACATGTCTGATTAGTACCAGTTTGGGGGTGTTGAAAGAGGAACAGGCAAAGGGATAGAAGGACATCACACGAGATAACATCACAGGACACGCTGATCTATTATCAAGTGCCCTGAGAAACATTACAGGTCTGTCTCATGGAAAACCTAATTGACTTCATTTCTCTGATGAGAGCAGAAAGGCGGGAGGGAAAATGCTGCTCTACTTTACTGGGAGTCTTGATCTCCGTCCAGCTTTTTTACGAGCCCGCTATAAAATATTTGTATTTACAATCCGCTCCAATTAATCAAAGTGAGAGGAGAGGTGGCGGCTTTAGTGGGTGACAACTGTAATCTAATATTAATATGTGAAAAATGGCAGGCGCGCACCACAGGGACAGTAAATTAGACATTATGCATGGCTTCTTATGCTTTTGAATTGCAAGGTCAGGAAACAATTTATTTGTGAACTCAAAGCCTTTGGAGCTTAGGGAATATTGTGTGCGTCACAGCAAGATACAGAGAGAGAGAAAGAGGGAATTAGTGTGTGTGTGTGTGTGTGTGTCTGTGTGTGTGTGTGTGTGTGTGTGTATGTGTAAACTGTTTATGTAGCTGTGCAGTATATTGAGCATGAAAAATGGAATGGTCTCATCGTAATATAAAAATTTCTAATCATTCATAGCTACCAGCACCGGAAAAGTTCCAAATAATGATGTTTGAGTACGACAGCGGCTGCAACTGCATTTGTCTTGGGTATGATTAGAATTGTTTATTTCAGGTTTGCTGGGAAGGGAAGGTTTTCTAGGTGCTGCTGCTGGCCTCTGACCCACTGGATTAGCACCAGTCTGGGCCGACATGGAGTCGCTATGGCAATGGCTGCCGAGAGGCAAGTGGAAGCGATCTGGGCCAGAGAAGGGTTAATCCCCTTTAGAACCGGCATGCCGGGCCCGATCCGTCAGCTAGGCCGTACTAGTGCCCTCCCCTTCCCCAAACCCTAGCCCCAGTCAGCCTCTTCATTTTCCACACACTGCTGTGGAATACTAAACGTGGGCTGTGGAATGCTCTGTCACGCCCAGACTCTCTACCCCAACCCCCTTCGCCCGCCTCACCAGTATCAGCCAGTTTTCCCTAAGCAGGAACCGAACCCAACAGGCCCTGGATATTCAAAGTGGGTCAGACAGATTTCAGATTTCAGATTCAACTTTACTGTCATTGTACAGCTACAACGAAATCTTTTTTTTAATTTTGAGATTACAACATTTTGGACTCTACAATTACTCCTAATTAAGTTAAACTGAAATTTAAACTTTTTGGATGGTTGATAATTAGTCTATTATGTTGAAGGTAACCTAGTAGGTGGTATCCTTAGGAATGTGGAATTTTATTGGTTCTATGGAGGGTTGTAGCAGAATTGTATCAAAATACATTCAAGTTAAGACGAAATTTTGTCAACCTACAAACTTAAAAGTTTTGGGTTTAGACAGAATTTTGTGGTTCTACCGCTGGGTTCAGACAGTCTATTGTCAGGATGCAGTTAGTTTCAGACAGAATTTTGTCAGGTTTCAGTTGGATTTGGACAGAATATATTAGGAAATTTCATAGAACAGTTTGGTTTTGGATTCAAAATGCGGGAAGAATGATACTGGGCTATGGTTAGGTTGGGTTCATGTGCTCTGTTCTCTGTCTCAGGGCAATAGTCTCTTCCAGACTGCAATAATGACAGGAATTGATCTTTTAAAGACCATCGATCAAAATCATTGCACTTTTTTTAAGTGTCCTTTTTAGATAAGGAATGTCTCCTGATGGCATTTGAAGTGAGATATAGCAAAAAGCTCAGCTTGTTGTGCCTAGAGTGTCACTTTTACACGTAAGGTTTGATGTGAGTCTGTGCTGATATTAAAAAAGCTCTATCTAATCAGGTGCACGGGTCACTGGGAGATGAGGAAGATTCTCTGGCTCTGGGAAGGACACGTGAATCAGCAAATCTCAGAAGTCCACGATAAGATCGATCTTTTGTGCCAAGGGGGCCTCCATACTTGGCACGTCTCCTGTGATATGAAATGTCATAAATCTCTCTTCCTTTCAACAACATTTTTGGAGGTGTTTTAATATATGGACAGTATGTTTTACTTTCTTTTCTTGAACAGCTTGATCCAAAAGTCAGTAGTATACAGGTCAGTACATGATGACTGAGCAGTCCTATTAAGACTGAGTAAAACAGTAAACTCATTCTCGCTGGCGTCGTTACCATATAACTGTTAAAAAGGCTCAACAGGAAACTGTCTCCAGCTCTCACTTGTCCATAAATACATTACCGCAGGAAATAAAGGACCATTTGAGGAAGTTTTCATTCATATAATCCCTCTCTCTCAGTTAAGTGGGGCTCTTCTTATGCCCTAATAGAACAGAGAAGGGCTCTTATTGCCACTAATTGCAGCAGAGCCGAAAAAGGCGCATGGCAACGGCGGCCATCTTACCTTGGGTGTGCCTGGTGCCGTGGTGATATCCTTGTGTGACGGGTTCTTGCTGTGGAGAAAAGGAACAGAAGATATAATGATCATTCAGAAGAATGTAAACAGAAATACGACAACCATAAACTGGAGTTGGAAGAAAACAATTTCAGCACCTTCTACTTGCCAGAGCGAATGTTGTTTTGTCATTTTGAATTTACCCCGGTTGACAAGAATAAGCTGCTAGAATGGCATGATTGTGAGGATGATAATGTCCCAATCTGTTCTCACTTTGTTACCATTTAGCAAGCCAACAAACCGTAACTCAATTTTGTTTCCTTGCTAAAGCTAAATGCTAAAACATCAATGAAATTTTCACCTCCATAACAAGTGATGATGAGTTAGCTGACTTGAGTTAGCCTAGTTAGTGTAAGGGATGTTGCTGCTGCCTCTGGGTCACCGGTAGTTATGTTGATATGCTGTTAAATTAAATGACATAAAACAAAAGCACAGTGCAGCAATAAAAGCCTCAATGTTGCATATCTGCAGGCTCAGTTTGAGTACCTGTGTGTGCACATAAAAACATTAGTTAACATTTATTGCACCCCCACCCCGATGCCCCCTCCTCAAATTCTAGCTATGATGACAACCATGCAGCGACAATATGAAGCCAGCACTGGACAGAGGCACATCGAGTTGAACAGGAGGCCATGTGTGGGTGAGGGACTGGCCGTGGCAGTAGCACTTGACTGACGCTCACTTTTCCGCTCAGAATTGCTCTCCGCAGCTTCAGTGAACAAGCGTTAGAAAAGACAGCGAAGACAAAAGTCCATGAAGCTACACAAATCATGGTTTTAATCATGCGGAGTTGAAAAAAAAAGGCAACAGCAGGCTGTTCCAGCCCTGCCCTCTGTGCCACTCAATCCTGGCAGCCCAGGGCCATGCTGTATTTGAAACAATTACTGTCCAAAAGTACCTCGGCTAAGCAGATTTGGGTTATAATTTTTTTATTGAAGTAATCATTCTCATGGATGCGCTCATTCAGTCCTTCAGAACACCTCCCCCCACAACCCCCCACCTCTCTTTCTCTCTCTCTCTCTTGTAGTTTGGCTGAGGCAGGAGGAAATAAATGATTTTGCTGTTATTTGATTTGTCAGCGAAGCGCCTTAGGCACTTAGGGCTTTTGAAATATGTCGAGGACAATGCGCCGGCTTGTAAACATTGTATTAAGAAGCCAGAGCGGAGCAGAGAAAAAGGAGGAGGTGAGATGGGGGGGTGGGATCTCTCCCCCCCCCAGGCTTGGCCAAGGGGGGATACGTTGAACCCCTGCCTCACGGACCTAGACGATTGAAGAAGACTGATTAGAAAGCAGGAAATATTAAACGGGCCGACTCAAGCATCCGCCGACAATAGGCAGAGACATATCAAATCACATCTCTACCTCAAACATTAATATCCCTTATTCCATCTCCCCTCCCTCCCTCTCTCTCTCTCTCTGTCTCTCTGAAAAACACATATACAAAGGCCCAATCATTCTCATGTCTCTTTTACCTTTCATTCTGCACTTTTTCCCTTCTCTCTGTGTTTCACAGTCGTGTCATTTCAGCTCTCACCTACTCTCTTTCACTCTCTCTCCCATTTTCTCTCTCTCTTACATTCAGATTCAGAGTTAAATGGCTTTATTGGCATGAACTGTAATTATGCCAATAATGTTGCCAAAGAAATGCTTAATATGAATAGCGATAATTATACTGGAGATGAAAACAAATAAATAAATAATGTGTATGTATATTACACCCCTCTCTCTCTTTCTCTTTGTGTCTATCTGTCTTTAGCTAAGTCTCTCAGATTTATATTCAAATGGCCTTAATAGGTTAATTTATAATTTGCAAATGTTACCACCAGACAATGCTTAATATGAAGAGTCATATTGAACAAAAATTTATACTCTATCTCTCTCTCTCTCCCTCTCTCTCTGTCTCTCTGTATTGTTTGTGGCCAGGCTGTGGCTGGACATTTATGAGACTGTGTGATGATGAGGTGGTCCACTCTGATGGGGGGAAACGTCACCCTTGTCATGTTCACTTTGTGTCCCGCGTTCAGTTGTGGACCCGTAGCAGCCGCTGCCGAGGCGCTGAAATTGAATTTGCTAGGGCCCTAATCCAACAACGTGATTTGGCAGGCAAGCTTGTCCCTGCCATAGAAAAACAGAGTGGGGGACCGAGAGGGGGAACAGTGAGCCTAACGAAGGAAGGAGACAGCGTCACACTCGCTTCCTTCACAACAAAAAGGTAACAAAGTCCAAATGAAAGGAGATCATCTAAAGTTAATGCTGTTAAAGATTCTAAGTGATAGTTGGACGGGTGGATTAAACACACGAATGGAAAAAATCTGTTTTTTTTCCTCTTATCATAGATGACCAGGCAAGAAATATTTGCCTCGGTCTTAGGTTTACTTCTTTAGTTTTGCACAGGCACTGTGAGGTTAATGTATCTATAAGTAACGGAAGCATGTACCCAACCAGTGAGCATCGTGCAAATCATCACACATGTTGAGCTGTTCGACAACCTTACATAGATCTCCTTATGCTGTTTCTGACAAAGTGTGGCATGCAGTTATCTACAAAAATGGATGTACAATGCAGAGATGAAAACAGTAGCAGTAATGATCATGAAACCTTCATCAGGCCATTTTGTCCATTTTTATAGATACAATGTCATACAGTGTCAGGAATATCATCAAACCACAAGCAAGTCTCAGGATTAACGTAATTAAGAAGGCTTACTTCTAATGGAATGGAACTGTGGGGTGGAAACTTCTGCTACTTGTAAGCTAAATTAGCTCCAGTTCAAAACAAAAGAACTTCTGAAGTGTGTCTTGCTTAACTCACTACATTTGGGCTCAGGTGAAAGTTGTGTACTATTCCCTTAAGTGGTTGAAAAGGAGCGTTAGAGACCCTGCTGTCATGGCTGACAGGTGAGAATGGGTTGGGCAGTTGGTCCCGCCTCCTCACTCAGGTAATAAGCCTCATGCCTGCCTCTCATGCAGTCAGCATGATTGATCTGACATGCCGGGAGAAGAGAGATAGAGAGAGAGACGAGGAAAGAGAGCGAGAGGAAGAGAAAGAGACAACACAAATCAGGGCAGGGCCTTGAAAGAGGATAAATTACCCCATCAGAGGCAGTGCACGGGTTGTGAGATAATAAACGCACTCCCCCGGCATCATAAATCCACCTGTATGGCACTATGGTTCTCATTGGCCCTCACTCAAACACCCCCCATCCACCCACTCACACACACACACATCATTCAGCTCCACAGCACTAGCCAGCAGGCCTGGCCTGAGAACTCTCAACTTCAGTATACAATACTAGTTAAAGGTGCTTTGGTCCAAAGGCTCAAGGGCTGGAAATTTGTGAAGACAAAAACAACGTAATGTCCAAATGTGAATTTATTTCCACACAAATAACAACATTTTGAAATTGGACTGAAATTTAGAGCTTGTAATTGTTCATGCACAATCATATATACTGTGATTGCCAAAACTTATGTATGTACCCTATATTTTTCCATATCCTACATTTTTCTGTCTATATGTCGTTGAATGTAAGAACAGTGGCATTAAACTTTTAATTGATCATTTTCCAACTTCTCTTTATCCATTGGAATGAAACAAACTGTTTTTGTTACTGTGTCTTTAAGACTGATATTTGTAAATTATATCAGTCGCTGTCACAAGATGCCACTTATAACTTCAGCATGTACAGGTGGGGCTAAACCACTGTAAGATGAACAGAAGGATATTTGTAAATAAATTGGTGTTTGTGACACCACAAAAAAACAGGCCGTTTTGGCATCTTAGTTTCCAAATATGGTCTGGGGAGTGAAAAGTGCTTTTTGAACTGCTGTTTTTCAACCTTTAATTTACCAAAATGTCAGTCCTTACTGATTTGAGCCAGTCAGGTATGCCATGGTAGGGTGTGTTGAAACAGTCTTATTTCTAAACAAAAAGCCAAATTTTCTTACTGTAGTAATGCTATGTGTTAAAACCTTTCATGTCTTCACTATTACTCTAAAATGCGGAAAAGAAAATCAGTAGGCTGTCCACACTCTCGAACGGTGTTATAGCATTGTTTGATAATAGTATAGTCAAAAGTCAAAATAGTTGATCAAACTGGAATTAGGAAAAATCTGCACACAGAAAACCAAACTTTACAGTCACCACCATAGTAACGGGCCCCGTCTCACACATCTTCAAAACAAGTGGGGTACAGTCTGTGTCGTGTGCAGACATTTTTTCCCCCTTCTTTATTGCTTCAACCCGCATCGTGACAATGAGAGAGAGTGACTTGTTAAGAGGCAGCCATCACTGCCAGAGAGCAAAAACAAGGAGAGGCAATGTTGAGGCCCTGTTGTCAAAGTGACAGGTAGGTGAGAAAGAGAGAGAGAGAGAGAGAGAGAGAGAGAGAGAGATGGGGGGGAGGGGGGGAGGGAAGAAGATAGAGAAGAGATGAAAGCAGACACGAAGACAGTGAAAGTGGGAGATGTGGAAGGAGGGCTGGAGACACTTTTCTCGCACGTCGAAGGGGATGTTGGTGTGAAAGCAAAGACGGTAGCTTTCAGTCTCTCCTGTCAGGCCGGTGAAGCCCGTTTTGATACAAGCGACGAAGCCGGGGAGAGCAGGAACAGAGGTTCAGTTTCGCTTTCACTAACGAGACACCAGAACAAAGATACATATAACAAAAAGGAAGCCTGACTCCACCTTGTGGGCCACACTTATAAAGGCCTGGGGAGTGGGAAGATGACAAATCCATAAGAACTGTTTTTTTCTTTTATTAACATTAAAAGTGAGGGTTTAATGCTGCCTTACTTTCGTTATTGGATGGACCATTTCATTGTTACAATGTTCAAATGCTTTGTGGGCCCAATATGCTAGCTGGATTTGCTAGCCCCACCTATTTGGTAAAGGCATTGCTAATGTTAGGTGGTTAGCCAGCTTGATTTATTTTGAGGTCTACAATTTTAACCATCATAGAAATGTACATAATGCTACAACAGTTGCATTTGTAAACAAATGTCTACAGCTTAACTGATATCTACTAAAAGCAAACAAGTCTTAGTCTTCAAAAACTAAAGGCGTCCTTTCTTCAGTTATGATGGAAGGATAAAAGTTAGTTAGAAATCAGAAACTCAAGCAACAAATTTGCCTATGAAGCTACCACTTGTAATCATGACCGGATGGCTTTTAAGTTAGGAACACATTAATGATAGTTCAGATTACTCCAACAGCAATAGCCCATGCTTCTAGATCTCTATAAGCAATAAAGCACTTTCTGGACAAACTGAGAGAGAGAGAGAGAGAGAGAGAGAGAGAGAGAGAGAGAGCGTTGAAAAATTGAAAATTGAATAAATACCAGTAGGCAGTAGGGGGTTTGTATGTGAAGATAAAGATTGCTTTTAGTCCTGTTTGCCACCCAGCTCTCCACTCGCTCTGCTGGAGGCAAATTGATTACGTGGAGGGGTTCGGGGGGGTTGGGAGGGGGTATGTAGATTGCCCTGGTTGACGGTGCAAGCGGATGTGTAAAGGCCATGATGGATTTCCATTTCCATACATGAGAAGCAGAGAACACGAGAGAGGTGATACAGCCACAGGGGAGCGAGAGATAGAAACAGAGAGAGAGAGAGAAAGAGAGAGAGAGATGGAGAGAAATCTGGCAGTCCCAATCTCAGACACACTCACCCACATCCATCCAGACATCTGCCTAATGCTACATCTTAAACAGCCTTCCCCACTTCACATGCACTCCGTTCTCATTTGCTGCCCAACGAAACGGTATCATTAGAGGGAGATTTACTACAAATTGCCACAAATTCGCCATGTCACTTCCAATGATCTGTGTGTGTGTATGTGTGAGAGTGTGTGTGTGCAGAAAAGCCTTGCCTTGGTGGAATGTTAAGTTAAGAAAGGAGGTGCTCCACACAAATGTCTTTAAGACCCTACGTGCTAAAGGATCTATGTTGATTATTAACGCCTGAAGCTTGACGGTATCCAATCGAATGGAATTCCACTTGAATGGAATTCCAATCTAATGGACATAATACTAGGTCCAATAGATTTAATGGGATGCAATTGGGTGTATGCTAATTCACAAGGTTGTTAGTTATTTATTCTTAGGCTTTGAGTCTGCAGGTCGACTAGGTACATTAATTGTGTCGTAATTTTTTGTATTTCACTTGTACTGTGTGGTCCAGTAATACAGGCGCTGTCTCGTATGCTGCACTGAAGCATGTTATTTTGTTGCACTTCATACTTACGCTTTTCAAAATTATTTACAGAGAAGGAAAAAACATAGCTTAGCTTGTAATGGCATTTATGTAAAAATATTTTTAAAAAAAGTAATTTTAGACCATTTTCTATTCATCATGAAATTTGTACACAATGTTTTCAATCTTTGTAAAAAAAAAAAGTAAAGAATGACAAAAACAGAGATGCTGACAATATGCACTGAATTAAAATGACTCTTGATTATTGTTATATTTGTTGTCATAAAATAACTTTTAATGGTAATAATGGTAACTTTACAAGAAGAAGAGAAATTTGTTACTGTTAAAAACCAGAAAAGATTTGTGTTTCAAAATTTCAGTTCCATTCTCTCCTTATTATTCTCAAACACACGATAGTAGTAACATTCAGTACTGAGCACTGCACTAAGCATTAAATGAAACAAATTCTGTCATTTGGAATTAGTATAGTAGGTAATGCTTCTGCCATGTATCAGAACCAGTAAGACTCCTAACATTACATTGGCCTACATCTGCAATAATACTGTAAGCTGCTCTGGATAAAAGCATCTGCCAAAAGTATAGACTTGAACCTAGCACTGGGTTTAGATGTTTCCTCTCTAATCGTTCAGAATTTACTCTTTTCTCACTCCCTCCATTCTCTCTCTTTCCTTTTCCTTCTCTCCCTCTCTTTAGTGTAAGTCCTTGCTCAGCAGTGGGCCGTGGTGGGAGTGTGCTGGGGTTATAACTCAGATGACTATAGCATGGGGTTAATGGGAGCAGAGCGAGACGGACTAAATCACAGCTCGGTGATGCTATGCAGCATCCACCACCGACAAATGAGGAGCGATGACGCCATTTCCTTAAATAACCTCCGCCATCCACCAGACCCAGGTGGCCGGGGCCAAGTCCGCTGCCGCTGGCCACAGGGGAGGGCCACTCACTGCCCTTTATTAATTATTAAACCATAACTCCTCCCTGATGGATAACTATCGCTCCTGCTAGAGCTCTCTCCCTCTCTCTCTCTCTCGCTGCCCAGAAGCATATAAGAAATGAGCGATAGAACAATATTTTCTTGAAGGAAAATGCCATTTGTTTAGTTTACTCTCTCTCTCCATAGTATATATACCTTGAAGCTTCTGTTCTTACATTTGGTTTAATTATTTCTCATTTGTTGCTCACTTATGGAAAGTGCTTTTTATTCATACAGTCTTTGGGCTCATAAGTAGAAGAAGAAACACTTTATCAAGTCTAGCACAGGATCTCTGTGCTTCTATCGATTCTTTGACATTTAAACAAATGCAAAAAAAAAGTTGCAGACTTTCAATGTAAAAATGTATACTTAATGTAAATGTACATATTTATGTTGACAATGATTATTCATGTAATTAAATTTAAGTGGCAAAAAGACAGTAATGATTCTACACCTGTAAGGGTTAGGCCGAATTCCTAACAAAACAGGCAGAACCTGTGTTGATCTGTCTATGGCCTAAAGATGCATTTCACATTGTTTATGTTATGGCTACTGGCCCCTGCCTCAGAGACTGAGACCACAGAAGCTGCACAGGAGGGAAGCGCTGGCAGCTGCAGAGGAAGAGCAGAATGTAGTCTGGTGAGCTAACATCACGCTAAGCTGTGGGCTCACGTCAGCTCCAGGTGAAGTGTGCTGTGTCCTGGGCCATGTCACTGTTTCTAAAAGTCTGGCCTGGTGAATGATGGGGTGTTGTGTGGATTTCTCTGATCCAGCTGACATGCTTAACACAGCCTGCTCAAAAGCCTGACGGCGAAACGGGCTGATTTATGAGAGTCAGGCCCAAACCATTCTGCAGCGGAAAGGTGGCTGCCTAAGCCGATATTGGGGCGTTAAGTCAAATATGTCCTGACTGAGGGGAAAAAATAGACGAGTAAAGGGCTAAACCACCTTGACAAGAGGAGCAAACAGTCTTGTGGGGTGTTTTACTGAAACCACACATTTCATAAAACTGAAAGGCAAAGACCGTTTCTTCTCAGCTGCTGAGGTTAAGGTTAGGGGTACATTAAGGGTTAGGGTTAACACTTTACTAAAGGGCAGCACTCATAAGGCTACATGACACCTTCGTAAGTCTTTCATGACAAACTTATATAAGCTTTTGTAAAGGCTTGTTCCAACATGTGTAACTTGTCCTAAGGGCACATTGTTATGACAGTGTTATGGAACAAGCCTTTATAAATGTCAATATGCGTTTGTCAATATATGTCTGTGATGACTGAAGGAAGGACTGGACCCGGGGCATGATAAAATTTTATGGTCAGTCCCAAAAACACATTCCACACATGTCATCTAGAAAGAGTCAAAAATGGAAACGTGGGGTCAAACCAGGATATAAAAGGCAAACACAGAATCATAGTTGAAAGCACAAAAACAGTCAAAACAAAAGGTGAACAATAATAAACGGAAAAGGCTCAGACACACACACACACACACACACACACACACACACACACATCTAACTCCCAGAATTCCGGTGAATGAGCCCTGCATCTCACTGTAGGGGCCGTGCTAGGGGGGTGTAACAATGTCATTTGTCATGAAGGGCTAACGTAGGTTTCATGTTGCTTTATGTACATTGCCTTTCCGTAAAGTGTTACCAAAAATTCTTGTTATTTGTAGGTAGAATATTGCTGCTATGGGTAGTTGCAAAAGCTTTTCCTCTTTACTTCTTACTCTCACACACTTACATGCATTTTGGTGTTTTTGAAACACCAGCTACCCTTTACATGGTGTGAATATTTCATCATGGACCAGTAGTAACGGTCCAAAATTACGTGGAATAAAAACTTACATACATACATTACGCACACTCTTCCTTGTCCTGTAAAGTCAAGGCTTCAGAGATACAAGGTTTTGTTACGACAGCAATAACGTATATGGTACATTTGGGACACATCCTGACGAGGTCTAAAAGCAAATGTGTGTGTGTGTTCTACCTGATGTGCAAATGGGTGAGCCTCTCCATCTCCTGCTCCATGTGCTCCTGCAGTTCTCCAGGGCGAAGCAGCACCTGACAGATCGGACAGATCGGAGCCTGGCTGTCATACAGAGACACCTTCTTCTTGCCTGATAGAGACCGAAGGAGAACGAGAAAGAGAGAGAGGGAAAAGGAAGAGCAGACAGGGAGTTAACAGTGAATAGTGAAGTGACCTACATCAAAACTTCTCAAACACACTCTGAATGCTCTTTCCATTGTCAGCCCAGTCAAGCAGTACAGTATTTGAATCTGATTTCACACAGCAGAGAAAGTGAAGTGAGGAAGAGTGAGAGTGAGTGAGAGCTGTATGTGTGTTGGGCTGTGGTGAGAGCTCTGGGTTGCTCAGGGTTCTGTGTGTGTCTGTGTGTGTGTGTGTGTCTGTGTGTGTGGATTAAGTGGCTGGGATTTCAGCAGCAGGAGAATCCGTCACCCTCGGCCTCCTGTCTCCTGTTCCCTCATTAAAGCAGCCGCAGAGGCAGGCTCAGTCAGCCCAGCAGCCGCACAGAGTACATACTAACTTACTGAAGCTCACTGACTCTCGCCAGCAGCTCCGCTTTACTTCATTAGCTCAGCTTTTGACAACTTCAACTTCTGCTCCAGTGCAGGCCAATACAATAAAAGTGGAGGGAATACACTTTTCAAAGTACGAAATACTTTCAAACAAGCCAAGCAACAAAAATCTTGTTTTACAATGTGTGCATGTGTGAGAGAGAGAGAGCGGGAGGGGGAGAGAGACCTTTGCCAAACGATAAAATGATGCTGCCACACATCAGCGACATGAAGTCAAAGGGAAGTTAAGCAAGACCCGGCCTGACGGCTCTATTTGATCTAGGCTAAGCAGCACAATCATACAACACAAGAACTGAATGTATCACTTTTATCATTCTGATAATTACGAATGTGTGTTAATGCATCATGAAGTATCTATCTGAAGATCATAATTAGCTACATGGATTTCAGGATTGATGATAATAATAATAATGATAATAATAATAATAATAATAATTTTTAAAAAAACGTATGCACTCATATAAAATAAGCTTCTAGACAATATTCCACAACTGAGTCAATATTTTCTCCACGTGCGTTTCTGCATTCAGTCTATTTTTTCTAAATAATTGAACTTATTTCATTATGCACTAAATCATTTCCTAAATAATCATTATTCAGCCTTATTTACACTTCCTAGCATGTGCTGAGTTTGTGCTGAGCTTGTGGGTGTGAATTTTTATCAACTCACATCTTGTATATAAAATTGGGTGTGGAAAATAATCCCAGACGCTTTCTCCATGACTCAGATGCTTCCTGTCTCTCAACTCACACCTGGAGACAGCCAATCAGAGCGGCTATTTTTAGCACCCGGCACAATAGGTCCTCCCCTAAACAGGACATCCTGGATGAACTAGCCATTATTAAGAGAGAGACTATGTTGTAATCGGCAAACTGAAGCTTACCTCATCCTGAACATACACACACACACACATGCAAGTTCACATGTGTACTCACAAACAGGAAGCAAGGAAATTATTTTTGTCCCCACCTGTCCCCAGTCATTTCACACATGCTACACATAAATCTATATTTAACTGCAAAGGCCGCCGGTTTATTGCTTCGTTGTCCGCTTCAATTTCCCATCACAACAAGTCTTTGTGTATGACAGATGTGAAGATAACAGCTGTGACATATACACTATGTTCTTTCACAGAAGTACATAAACATAATCCTTGAACTGCAAGCTTGCTAAATCTTAAGACTTACTACTCAGTAAATTCTTCAGTAAATTTTTTATTCAGTAATTTTATTCAGTAATTATCAGGAATTAATCAGTACCTACAATAAACTACCCAGTAACGACAATTATTCATCAACTACTATGAATTATTCAGTAATTACAAATTATTCAGTAATTCAAATGAATTATGCAGTAATTATGCAGTAATAACTATGAAATTATTCACTATTAATTATTCACCAATAACTATGAAATACTCAGTAGATACAATGAATTATGCAGTAATCACCAGGAATTACTCAGTACCTACAATGAATTATTCAGTACAACAAATTAATTAGTTATTACTCAGTACCTATGATGGAGTATTCAGAAATTACTATGAATTTAGTAACTTTTATAAATAATTCATGAACTACTATGAAACTAATATGCAAGTTATACAATTGTAAGAGTGAGGAATACATGTGAGCCCGCTTATGAGGTCTTATGAGGTTTGATGGGTTAAAATGGTAAATGTAATGCCGGGCTAATAAAAGTGTGTGTGAGTGTTAATTTAGAGGCAAAATTATTAACAGTTATCAGACTTGGAGGTCAAAAGTAATTTTTATTGAAATGATGAGGTAACCTAGGAAAAAAGTTGTCACAAACAAGGAAAGACACACAAACACACACACAAGCACACATCCAGGCTAATCCAACCCCTCTCTATATAAAGCCCCCAGCTCAGTCTGAGCCTGTCCTTGACTTCAGAGGGCACTGTTGTGTTTGTCTTCACATGATGTGTTTACTGTTTGAGTGGGTGATGGATCAGTAACACTCCCCCCTCCCACATACAAACACACACACACACACACACACACACACACACACACACCCCAATACACCAGTGTGTGGCAGGGTCCCTCTGGGGGCGCATATCCTCGCACACATATTGGCCTGTCAGAACTATTTCCTGCAAGAGCACAGATCCATCAGAGAGAAGTAAGCAGGGTCAATGTTAGCATGCTGGCTAACACACACACACACACACACACACACACACGCACATACACACGCACATACACACACCCTTCCACCACCTTCTCTCTCCCTCCCTCTGCGCTCCTCCAGTCGTGCCGCTGCATATTCAACCCCTATTCCCCAGCACTACTACTTAACGGCCGCGTGCTCTGGACACTTTAAGTGACTTTGAAAAATAGGTAATCGATTACAATTCCTCATGCCTCTGTCTCTCCCTCGCCCTCTCTCTCTCTCTCTCTCTCTCTCCCTCTCTCTCCTGCAGCATCCCTGCACATCTATTTCTAATTTTCTCTCCCTCTTCTATATTTGTTTTCCGTGCTCTCCTCTCTCTCATCTATTTCTCCACCCCTGCTCTCTCTCTCTTTCTTCTTTCTTTTTTAATAAATTTCTCCTTGTTGCAATCACCTGCTCGCTCCCTTCGATGTCGGATGCTCGTTTCATCATCTTCTTCTTAAATGCTGTATCTTTTCTTATTTCTCCCTCTCACACTGCCTCTCTCTTTTTTCTTTTGCGTTCCCTGTTTCTTTCTTTCTCTTGCTTTTTCTCTCTGCCTCTATCTCATCCTCTCATTTTCTGTCTATTTACCCCCTCTCTCCTTTTCTCCCTCTCTCTCACCTTCTTTCTACCTCTCTCTTCCTCACTGCCTCTCTCTATCTCTCTCTCATTTTCTTTGCCTCCTTCTCTCTTACTTTCTCGATTTCAATTTTCTATTTCAAAGTAGCTTTATTGGCAGGACTGTTTCAGGAACAATGTTGCCAAAGCAGTATGTAACGTTCCTCTCACTTTTTCTTTCTGCTTCTCCGTCATCTTCTCTGCCTTCTTCTTTTTCTCTCTCACCCTCTTCGTTGCCTCTCTTCCTCTTTTTTCTGTCCCTCACTCCCATTCCCTGCTCTGCTTCTCTCTTTCGCTCTGCTTCTCTCTCTCTCTTTCTCTCTGTCTTTTGATCTGCCTCTCTATTTCTTTCTCTCTGATTTCTCTCTCCCTCTCTCTCTCTCGTTCTGCTCCTCAGTCTCCTTCTCTCTGCTTTTCTCCCTCTTTATCTTTACCCCTCTCTCGCTCTCCCTTTCTCTCACTCTCCTCTTCTCTTCAGGCTCAGCAGTGGTCAGCTTTATTGGCTTGACAAGATAATTTGAGTCGTGCCAAAGCAATCACCGCCTGCAAGAGTAAACAAAAGCTGAGCACAATCTTATTGGAGTGGCTGATGAAGCTCTTTACTTTCTCAGGCGGGGCCTCGTCTCTTTCTGGCTGCAACATCTATTTTCACTTTTTTTCCCTTTCATGTGTAAATTTACTACAAAATGCTCAGAAACAGGTTTGGCTCTGCATCTGCCAACAGGTTTCTCTCAGCTTTCTGTTTTCTTTTTTTGTTGACATGACAGGCAACTTGATGAACTGATGTTAATGATGTGCGCACTCATGACCAGTTCACATGAGTGTGTGTGTGTGTGGGGAGGCAATGACAGTTCACCTCTTGAATCTTGCACTTTAATTCATTCGTACACAATCAATAGGCTCAGTAATGGAGTCCTGATGGCTTGGTCGAGCGCCTGTCACACCCTTAACCACCTCTCTCTCACCTGTCACCCTCAACACAACACACACACACACACACACACACACACAAACACACACTCTGAGGGTGAACTAATGTACCATTATGCTGCCCTCTATGCAACTGACATCGCAGCTACCTTATAAAGCAGGGATGGGGAACTGAGGGCCGCAGCTTTCTTCTCTTAACCTGGTAATTAACTGATGACTTGAATCAGGTGTGCTTGAGCAAATCACCAAGATGTACTGGAAAGTTCCCCACCCTGATCCAGACAAATCCCACTGAGAAAATGGAGTGAATTTACATGATGCATGACTGTTATAGATAAAATGTATAACATCAACAGGCTGCCTTTCAGTTTACTTACTTTTGGCAATAATGTATTTGTGTGTGTGTGTGTGTGTGTGTGTGTGTGTGTGTATGTGTGTGTGTGTGCACTCAGCTGGTAATGTGGCACTGCTGAAGAAGAACTGTGCTGACTCACCTATCTGTCAATACACACACTGATGAAATGTCAGTCATGGAGAAAGAAGAGTGTGTGTGTGTGCGCGCGTTGACGAGCGCGTGGGTCCGCATACTCCTTTGGAAGGGTTAGGCGTGTGTGCTTCTCACAGGGGAGAAATGATTAATCACTGGCTGTCTCTAAT
The DNA here is from genome assembly GCA_037974445.1 of Brycinus macrolepidotus. Taxonomy (NCBI): domain Eukaryota; kingdom Metazoa; phylum Chordata; class Actinopteri; order Characiformes; family Alestidae; genus Brycinus; species Brycinus macrolepidotus. Next base: position 29,747 of record JBBPCZ010000057.1, read on the forward strand.
AGTCAATCCTCTCTGGGGAGGCTGTGGACACCACTAGCACACTGCACACACGCACACACATAATGCTTCTGTCTATAGGAAAAGCATTAGAGACACACACACACACACACACACACACACACACACACACACACTACCAGAGTACCAACATATATCATGCAACATCCTCCCCACTATCCTATAAACACCAGTTCTCAAAGTCAGACTAAGTAACAAAGTCAGCAAAGTTAGTCTCCTACATATCAACGTTCAGAAAAGCAGGAAAATGAGCCTTAAAAGAATAATACTGGTACATAATGAAGCACACTAGGTTAGCATTGCATATTATGAGTTGTATAAGAAACCCTATTATTTTTTGCTCCCATCATTTAGCATGATCCTAGTGGCCTTTATTACTGCCAGCATTCGCCAATAACCTCCTTCTTCCAGTGTAAGAACCCATCTCGCTCTCTCCTGCCTCTGTTTTTAGCCTGTCCTTTTCTTTTAATCACTCTGTCTAGTCACAACACATCTCATCCTTACCCCTCTCTCTCTCTCTCTCTCTCTCTCTCTCTCTCTCCCAGGTGACTGATGGCTGGTAGCAGACAGAGAGATAAATCCAGGGACGGAGGAAGGGGGAGTCTGGCGCATAGTGCTTGTCAGCACGTTAAAGATGATTAATGTGGGATGCCCTCATGCGCCGGACCCCTGCACACACAGGCAGGGACTCCGTTTAATCTGCGGGACCGCCGGGACCGGCGCGTAGAGAGGGCCAATAACAAGGAAATAGGACTGACAGAACTTTTTAGTGCCGAGATTTCTCACTTAAATGCCATGCGGAGGGAGAGAGATAGCGCTTGAGAGAGGGAGAGACAGAGAGCGAGAGAGATGTGCCTTTGACAGCTCTGACTGAGTGCAGGCCCGATGTTCTCTAATGCGCCAAGATGGATCATCTCATCTCGCACTTTCTCTTTCTTTCTATCTCTCTCCCTTTCTCTCTCTCTCTGCCTCTTTGCCACGATCTCTCGCTTTTTAATCTCTGTCATGGCGGGCCTTTATCAGGGACCCATCTCTTCACCCACACTTCCAGTCTGATAGCACAAGCTAATGAGGGCCTTTGGCTCTCCCAGCCTTTAGACGTTCCCTAATTATTAAAAACACTTTCATCACCACTAACCTTTCCCTAACCTCACTCACAGCACAATTACACGCTGGACGACTGAGTTCGCGCATGCTAATATTCATGGCTAGCTAATATTCTCTCTCTCTCTCTCTCTCTCTCTCTCTCTCTCTCTCTCTATCTATCTATCTCTATCTCTCTCTCTATCTCTATCTCTGTCTCTGAGTACAGTCCAGTCATGCTTTACTGCTGTGGTTGTTACAGAAGACATTGTCACAGTGCTAACAAACAGCTGGCTGACAAAAAAGAAGAAACAAAGAAAATGAACATTAGTCAATTAGCCATTTACAAGATTATTAATCATAAAAGTTTAAACATAAAAGGAACATGTACTGGTTTATTTAAGGCATCTGAAGCTTTGAGATGCCATAAATAAACATCTCTCTCTAATCATGCTAGCCGCTAGCTTGATAGCTCAAAAAGCAAGCATTAGCCAGTGATGTGGCCCTTCCCTCCAGGTCACTTTTACACCCCTTACATGTTGTTTTACAAGCTGCTGGGTTATAAAAAAAAAAATCTTGCTCCACAGAAGTAGACTGAAATGTGCTCTCCGGCAACGGCTGGCATCCAGCCGCCAGCTGCTCTGGCTGGGTCTGCGGGCCGCGCGTCTCCCCGCTCATTTAGCCTGGTAGTGTAGCCTAACTGAAACAGCGTGTAGGCGATCGGCTGAAAACAACCTTCCACATATCTGTGTGTCCATAAAACCAGGAACAGAAGGTTCTATTAAACTGTTTTCAGGACAAAAAAGCATACTTTAACAAAGCACATAAGGTCAGCGTAGGAGTGGTGGAGGAACACGTACGTACTCCTAATGTGCGGAATCCGCCACATTACTGTTTGGACGTATCTTTTAGCATGATGCTAATGACCTTTTAAAACGTCGGCCTCATAACCACAGCAAATTCATTCGCTCAGTGGCTTTAATGGTCTTCATCTGGTTTGGTTGTTTGCAAACGCTTGTAGGAAGTTTTATGCCTGTGTGTGCGCCACGTGTGTGTGTTCAGCGAGCAGAGTCGAGTGCGGTTCTCTTAACGCACTGGCAAGAGAACAAAGTTTCAACTAATGGGCACAGAGGGAGTTGTAGGAGCCTTTTGAAATCTTTCCGTGTTAACAGAGTGTGGCTGAGCTGGGTATGCGGACACACACACACACACACACACACACACAGACACACACACACACACCCACACACATACCCACACACAATGTTATAAAATTCCTATCTTTGTAGGGTATTTTCCACTGACTTCTGTATTACTGCAGGTAAACTGCTTTGCCTAAAGGCAATCCAACCATACTTTTAATCTCAGTTAACAAAAGGAAACCCTTTGACCCTTTTTCATATAAAAGCTGTTTTTATATTTAAAAAAGTATTTTTACTCTTAAAGACCAGCAACATTTCCACAAAACTTCTTGTTTTCCAACATCCTGGGGACATCTGACCCTCACAAAGAGCTTAACAGGCCACACACACAGACAGGCCTGATGTCATCCTCGTTTGAGGAAATCCAGAGTTATTTGCATCTTCTCAGACTGGAAAATGCCCTTCCAGGACCGGTTCAACCAAAATCGCACACGTTCACGCTTCCACCAAGAATACTTTCTCTTCTGCTCCCCTGCACAAGGAGGTGCCACCCTGCCTTTTGAATCTGCTTATTGTTGTTATGGATCTGATTATATTGATTATGTTTTCAATCTACGTTGGCTGTCACTTTACAGGGCTAGACAGATGGATGCCTGGCAGAGAGTAATGTCCCTTCCTCTTGTCCTATTGAAATTTGAGAGTGTGAGATGATAGATTATTTGATCGGGGGGAGCAGATACACAGGGGAAAAAAAGTGCTTTAATTTTACATGATCATGTCAAGTGGTTGCATATCATCACTGTTGAAACAAAACCTTATTTCTCCAAAATTATCATTTTTTGGGAAAAGGAAAAATAAAGCAAGTTAAGAAATTCAGGCAGTTTTGGACCATTTTTAGTCCATTCACTGCGAAATGTCCCCACAACGTAAAGGTCATGTGGGCTTTAAAAAAAAAAAGAGAGAGAAAAAACGAGGTTTTGTTCTGTGACGGTCACCTCGTCCCCATCACGCCTGTCCCGGTCTTTGTCCCCCGAGTTTTAGTTTTCCCCCCTTGTTCTCC
>JBBPCZ010000057.1:33739-44766 GCA_037974445.1 Brycinus macrolepidotus
AAGTTTCCATTAAAATAACATTGTATCTACTGCTGAGTGCGTCCTCCCCTTCTCTCCCTCCTTCTCGCCCCTTGACATGTTCCAACAGCACAATTAATGCCAAAATGTTGCATATTTTATTTGTGTGTAACTTTTTGACATATTGTAATGAAATATTACTAGAAATGCACAACATATCTTTTGCTAAGAGCAGGCCCCTGTAATACTGACAATATGCAAATTATGCAAATTACTTTGTAAGCTATAACTACATTTTTCATTGTGTGCTGAGAGCATTGTGACCAATTCACTTCAACTGTACTGATATTATACTAGTACACCACAACTAAAACCTTCACATGGCTGTTTCTGTGGGTGTTCAGATGAACGTACACTGATTTGCTCAAAAATAATGGAGGTTGTTTTTTAACTTCGTCACATCAAGGGGTTTTCCAGTGTGTAACTACTGTGCTGCAAGACATATCGCAATTGCAATATGTAGCAATATAACCGCAATGTGGAATTTTGTCCATATCATGCAGCTTGACCAGTAACAGAGGGCACTTCGCTGCTGGATGTCAGACTTTTGGATTATTGATCACTGCAGCACACCTGAAGGAGATTCACCTGCTTGTGTCCTTGAAGAAGCCTTAGGGCTCCTTGTCTACCATGTTGCTCCTTTTCACTTTCCATGCATCCTAAATGGGTTTTCCTGTCATGCATCCAGCGTATACGCCTCCCTGGCTCGTCCCACCTTTCCCTCCCTCTCTCTCTCTTCTCCCTCTCCTCCGCCCCTAAACATGCCAACATCAGTAAACAGTGAAATCTCTCAGCCCCCTTACCGCACGTAACCGCATTACCCTGCCCGATAACGTCTTCAAATAACGCCCGATAAGAGGAATTTGATTTGATTCGCAGCCAGCTTTCTTCTTCTTTTTCTCTCCTTCAGAGACCCCCCTTTCTTCTTCTCTTTACCTCGGGCTATACACCCCCCCACCTCTCCTCCTCCTCCTCTCTCCTCTCATCTTCTGCTGCTAAAATGACACCGCCTCGCATGCACAATCAAATAAATCCAGTCGGCCTGTCAACCTTCATTTTTTTGGCTTCGCACCTCCCTAAATCAACGCAAGGTGAGACGCCAGGAGTCATCTCCATAGCTCTAAATATGGGCTCTCCGCTCAAAAGGAGGGGAATTAGAGTGATAATGGGACTGGTCTGGGCTGTATGTGTGTGTGTGTGTGAGAGAGAGAGAGAGAGAGAGAAAGCAACAGAAAAAGATTCACTTTATAGTAAGTGAACAGTGCAGGGTGCTAAGCGGGTTGGACAGTTACTGGGCTGATGATACAGAGCCTGGGTGTGGGGGGGGGGGGTTGGGGGGGTGAAGGACAAGAAAAGAAAGAAGGGAAGAGAAGAAAAGAGGGAAGAAAAGGAGAGAAAAGGAAGGGAATGAGGTGTCACGTCTTATTCGGGTGGATGCCTGATGGAATGGAACCAGGTTGACCCCGCTGCTGCGCCCAGTGAGCGTCTACGTTAGCGTTAGCATTAGCAGCAGGCCTAGCAGCATGTAGAGAGGCCACTCAAGGCTGACAATGATGCATTGTGCTGTTAAATAACGGCTTTGCACGCCCAGCTCAAAGCTGATCACTCCTCAAACATACACACACACACACACACACACACACACACACACACACATACACAAATTTTTAAAAGGCAAATGCAATCCCACAGCAGTGAGTGAAGAGGGGAGTGGGGATCGAGCTCCATCACTCTGTCAGGAGTGGCGAACAAGTGGGGCGGAGTGTTTTGCTAAAGATGATGTGTGTTTGATCCGTGTAATCAGAGCAAGAGAGAGCGCAGCTACTCCAGTGGAAAACGGGCGAGCGAGATGCGCTGCGGGTTAACGGAGGGGTGGAGACACCATTATCTAAAAGAAATGATAATAACAGGGAGGACGTTTTAGAGGGCATAGCATGCAAGGCGTGCAAAGCATCTGTGAGTGTGTGTTAGGAGGTAGTGCAAAGTGTGTGTGTGGACCGAGAGTGTTAGTATTGTATAAAACATGTGGCTGTGTAGAGACTGGGAGAGTGGTATTGAAGAGATGTGCTTGTGTTGGTGGGTGTGGGTCCTCACAGTAGTGACAGCTGTTTATTCAATCAATCACCTTGTGGCTGGTACAGCAGTGTGTGTGCCGCGGCAGCGGGAGATTGAGTTTTGCCTCACAGGGGAGAATGGAGCAAATTAATAGAGCATTACCCAGCCACTGACCCAGGAAATGAGTCTGACACTGCTGGGTTAGACCTGCCAGCTTTTGCCTGCTTCTCTCCCTCTGTCTCTCTCCGTTTCTCTCTCTCTCCCTGAGACAGTAGTCCTGGCCTGTGGTTGTGTCTCACTCCTGGCTCTGTGCTCTTCCCAGGGGGAAAGAGCCATTACAGCTCCCTCCCTGAGCAGCCAGCTGGAGCAGGAGAGGGCATCAGCCCCACTTAAATATGGATGGATTTGGGCGGCTCAGAGAAATGGTGCGTTCGTCTGAACAAGTGGGACCTGTTTGCAGAGCGGCCAATCGGTCCGGTGAGGGGTCACATCCCAGAGGAAGAGAGCCCTGCTGGGACACGCACATGTGGGTGATAGCCTTTCACTGGGGCCATCCATCACCAGCCAACGTGCTCAGTGCCCTTAACCCATGCACACTCACCGGAGGGCAGGGAGGCCTATAGCAAGCTATGGCAATAAAACGTAAGAAAAAAATATAAAAAATGTTTTAATATAAAATATAAATTATATTTTAGAAAAGTGGAGATTTATTGATTCCCAACCCCTGTCCTGGAACATCCCTGCCCTGCATAATTTGGTGTTTTACCTCAAAGAATCTAGCATCTTAACTTTAAAAAGTTAGTCTGAATGCAGATTATGAGGAATCCGCATAGTATTTAGACTAAACTGGAACTAAAACTTACTAGGACTAAAATTTACCAGGATAACACTTTTTTTTTTTTTCTGACAGAGCATGTCGACAAGGTCTGAGTCTGTTTTTTACAGCACTGCTCCAACACACAAACTAAGTATGGGCTTGCAAATGAGCTGAGAAGTCAGTTCAGGTGTGTTAGAGCAGGAAAACACCAAAACACGAAGGGACGGGACACTCCAGGAACCAGCATACGGCACAAAAGTAATGAAACCAAATCGGGGCTAATGTCAATTAATGTTACGCTAGCAGTTTGTTCCAGCTTGTAACTGATGCCAGGTGCTGACTGCCTTTTGTCTGTCCATTAATGGGATCTCTCTCTCTGTCTCTCGAACACACACACACACACACACACTGCTTCCCAAATAAACGCCTAACCATAATTGATAGCACAAAGCCACAGATAACCTCTACAGATTTCTTTTGCAAAGGCAGTGCCCCCATCAGTCTCCCCTCCACCCTCCCCCCTTGCTCTCATATGCCGGAGAGAGGGAATTAATTACCAGAGCCAATTTACTGTTTATACTCTGATGTTTTAACTAATTAGCACTAATGGCGACAGAACAGCAGCCGGCGAAGTTAATTGAATTCAGACGACGGCGCGGAGAAGAGGAGCTACAAGGTCCATCTGAACCGAGCAGCTAGCAGCTGTCATCACTGACTGGGCTCTCCCCTCTCTGTTAGCACGCTGTTACGACACACACACACACACACAAACACACACACACACACACACACACACACACACACACGCACACTCACACACTCACACACACATTAAGCAAATGTATTTACAAAGGACCTGTCATCTCACATCACTCGCACTGTCTCTTTTGAGACTCGCTTTATGGATGCTGCTCTGGAGCGGCTGATGCTAATCTTCCGCTGCGCTAATTCAGCTCCGGAATGCTAGTTCACTGGTGTTGGAGGAGCTGCTGACTAAATGACTGGCTGTAATGCTGAACACATCCCGCTTCAGCGATTTGAAGCCGTGGTGAAAAAAAAACGAGCCATAAAAAACCTCTAAAGGCTTAATCATTTGAATGTTACAAGAGAAAGTGCTGTCACGCACGGCGATCAATCATATCTAGCACCGCCAAACGGGCTGCCTCCTGACCTGCTCTCAGGCCTTGTGTTCAAAACGGCACTCTACCCCTACGCTGAAGAATCAGCACTAACGTAACATGCTGATCAAGGGAATGAGGGTACACGGCTTGCTCATCATTCTGCAACAAGAGGCACATTTCATCGCATGTAACACCAACAATCAACTTGCTAATCAACTGAGTGTTTAAAATGCAACAAATGGTGGCTTTGGTTACCCAAATACTACTACTGCCAGAAAAGAGCTGAAATATTGCATAGTAGTTAGCCTTTTAGCTAACTGTAAGTGTGTTATATAGCACTGTCTATGGAGACCAAGAGAAAGCATGCACACATTATCATCAAACTGCACAATGCATCGTGAATGTTCTTCGAATGGCAGAGTGCATAAACCTTTAAAGTTGAGCATCATTCTGTAGTCAATGTCATGCCCACATTTGGACATTATTGTAAATTAAAATGTTCAGTCTGTTTTGCTCCATTTTGCCATACGACCAAAACGTTGCTACGTGCAAGCTAATATGGCTGCACACTAAACTGAACACCCAGCAAGCTTTATCAAGTCTGGTAGTTAAGTTTGCTTAGGCAGAGGTATTCTACAGTCTGAGTGGCTGGTGTTGTATAGTAAAGTATAATAGTAGACATTTCAGTGCACAGTGGTGTTTGTCTGTTAGTAGCATGGATGTAGCAATATTAATATTTTGACTGCTAAACGACCTCGTAATTCAGGGAATCCAGTGACACTCGGGGAAAAAAAACATATGCCGGACATGTTCCCTTGCCACATGTTAGTATGTGATTTTCAAAAATGGTACTCTTTATTCCCCACAGAGACTTGGAGTTCCTAATACGGGCATGATGCTGAACACAGAGGTTTACTGAGAGTTTTCCTCAAGTGGCACAATGCACCACAAGATTCATGGATGTGCTGGAAATTCTCCACTAGGGTTTTTTGGACTACAGAATGGAAGACTCAGGGCACAGATTCAGGCATACCTGGCACGAGCTATGGTTAACCTTTTGCCCCTTTGACACACCTGACCTCATTAACAAGCTAATTAACAAGCCTTTCGTACGTTACAAAGTGTGTTACATCAGGGAAATCACTAAAACAGGTGAGGGCTACACCAGGACCAGGATGGTGAACCAGTATTCTAGTGAATCTACCAGCCTCAAAGGCATTAAAAAGACAAGCCAGATGGCAGGCATTCTGGAACTAAATCTTGTTCTGGCCTCCACTGAGAATACCCCAGAGCTGGTTATCTTTTCTCTCTCACTTCTGATGTGAAGTTATCAGCCATGCTGATTTTTTTTTTTTTATCTCAAAAAAGTCCTGTATAACACAATGGTTTGCCCATCACTGGTGATCAGAAGCATGGAGACCTGTCCAGTCCATTGGGATTGCTTGCTCTGTCTCTGTCCCTGAGATTAAGGCTCAAAGTCAGGCTAAAGTGGCACGCGGGGTAAAGGCGATCTGTCTTTCCCCAGCTCCGGTGTAGACAGAGGGGAGGTGTGTGTGTGGGGGGGGAGAGAAAGTGAGCCACTGATTGATTCGTCACTGGAGACTCTCCTGTGTCTGCTGCTCGACTGCTGCTGCTGCCCGTGCACTGAGATGAGAGTCTGCAGTACAACAGCCCTCACAAACACACACACACACACACACACAAACGCTTGCCCCCTCTGTGCTAGGGGGCCAGGGACTTCCTGTTCCTCGCCCCTGCTCATCTGTCAGCTCCTGGAGTGAGCTGACACCCACTAACACCTCCATCGCACAAAGCATTTAGAGCCTATGCCTCTCCCACTTGCTCCCTCTCCCCACTCTCTCTCTCTCTTTGGTGGCCGGGCCCCGGTTGTTAACACAGCACCTGTCTGCAGTGCAGTTAAGGGAAGAAATAAATCACCCCTTCCCTGTTATTGTTCACGTGGAAGCAGCCTGATGAATGTGCACGCGCATACACACTCGTTTTTGCACTTGGTTAGGGCAGGGGGCCACAGATAGTGAAATGAAATGAAAATTCAGGACACAATAGAATGAAAAAAGGTACTAAATAAAAACAGTTTATATAAAATTGAAACATATATATAGTGATTGCAGTATGCATGCTTCAGTATGTGCTACATCCTGGATAACTGAATGGTTGTTCATCCAAGGCAATGGACTCTAGAAGTTTTTAGGCATGTTTTACACTTTATATAATTTCTGGGTTTTTGTTTTTTTTTAAACATTTCAAAATCTATGCTTACAGACGGCCTCTGCATGCTCGCTGTATTCTGCTTTTTGAGCAGGATGTTGCTTTTTCAAGTGGCATCAAATCTCTAGCGAAGAAGTCCTTAGGCAGTGTTGCACCTGTTGATACTTAGAATGAACAGTGATTACAAATCACTTCTCTAAAGGCCCTTGTACAAATTGTGAAATAGTTCCAAGCAGCCAATGTTTTCCATTTTAACCTGCTGCCACTCAAACTGTTTGAAGTAACAAATAGCTTTTTTAATCACCACTGATTACTTCCATTACCCTTAACATTTATTGTAACGTCTTTTATTATGATGCTGTACTTTTAGGTCTATTTAGGTGTTTTTTTTGTTTTTTTTTTTGTCAAAATCTCAGACTCGAAAAATGCCCATTTATGGCCAAAGTTTCCCTAGTCATATTTATAAATTTAATATGTCATATGTCATGTGTCATATAACCTCATATCTCCAAAAATGGTAGCTCCACAGAGAGAAGGAAAAAGCTTTCTCAACTTTGATGAATGTCATTGCCACAAGATCTTCTTGCCATCAAACGTCCACACAATGCGAAGAGCATTTTCAGATGTAAAAGTCTAACACGAAATCCAAACCTGACCCCAACCTTGACCTTAGTAAAAGGATTATGTTACTGGAAAATGTATGTAGCATTTGAAGAAAGCACATTACACTGTCAGGACCAGTGCAACCTGACAAGGTAGTTTAGGCCTAAAAATGTATTAAAGCAGGCACATGCTCACAAACACACATACGCACTCCGTATTACAGCGACTGCCTGCTCAGCACTACAAACAGCCCCACATCAACATCCGCATCCGCATCCACTTTGGTGTGTGCTTGTGACCGAGTGTGTGTGCTTTCATGCTCCATACGGTGTGTGTCAGAGGCACTGAGCCTCAGAAATATGGCCCGACGGGTCAGCGTGGCGGAGCGGGGGAATAATCAGCACGCCGCTACTTCCACTACAATAGGCTGTGATTTATCCTCCGCCCCTGGCCGCACAGCATCTCAGCCAAAGCCACCCCCCCCCACACACACACACACACCCACAGCCTGCCTGCTCTCTATCTGTTCCTGCTGTCATCTGCCAACACGTGCTTACAGCCTCACACTGCCCAATATCTTTCATCTTTCTCTCACTTTCATTCTCTCTCTCTCTCTCTCTCAAACCAACTCTTTTGCAATTTGCTTACATCATATTCAGCTACACTACAGGCCAGAAGTCTGGGCCCACCCTCTGATTTTTTAAACAATACACTGCTCATCCCATGACAGCTCAATGTGAAAAAGATATGGAGACTGTTCGCTTCATAGCTTTAGTGCAAAATTAAAGAAACATATTTCAGAAGCTGTCTGATCGCCTCATTTGAGGAGTGGAAAACCCTGATTTGACTTTTGGCCTAAGTACACGATTCATAGTAAATAATTCATAGTTTCTAAATAATAAAATCTTAGGGTTCATAACTGAATGAAAAGCCTGCAGTATAAGGGGTTGCTGCTTCCAGCACTGAAGCCATGTTAGCCTTATTATAATGCCTTAAAACGTGAGATGATTATTCAGTTTTTATCGTAAGACTTATTATTCATTAGTCACTATCTGTAACTTATTAGAGTGAGGAGTTTAGGGTGTTAAAATGTGACTAGGATGCCCTAGTTGTATTCTGATGAAGTGACTGCACTTCCCCATGTCTCTGCTCATTTCACTCTGACTCCTTCTTCTCTCTCTCTCTCTCTCTCTCCCACGCTGATTCTTGGTGCTCGGTGAAGGCTCTCTCCTGAGCCGGACGACTGGGCCGGATTGGCAGTTCTCAGCATGTGAGGGTCCGAGGCCATTAGTGCTGGGGGGGCTGGTATCAGGGTTTGTCGCTGCGCAAAGACATTCAGCTAATCCCCCCACTGTGCTCCCATATCTGTGTCTATAGCTGCTGTATATGCTCCATTCACACTCTCTCGTGCTCTCTCTCCCTCTCTTTCTCTCTCTCCATGTCAGTGAGGGCTTAATAAAGACTGGAGCAGGGGCCAGAGAGTGCAGCTGAGGGTTTGACTGGAAGATGGCTATCACGAGAAGTGGGTTTTTTCTAGGTTTGCCTGATAAAAGGGACCCTGGGGCCCTTGTGGGCCACCACTCAGACCTCCACAACCTGCCCCCCCAGGGAGGACAGAGATGGGCCACAATCACGCATGCTTAGATTGCATCACACACACACACTCTAGCCAGCATCGGACATCATTTTGATCTTATCCGTACATGTCTCTAGGGTTTGACACCTCCGATACATTCTGCTTAGTCCGGTGCTCTATCTCCGTCAACATGAATGTGCTTTAATTTCCAACAGGGATGTAAAACTGCAGCAGTGTATTAGGACGCAGTCTGAAGGGGCTGATGAAGAGGTTCAACTGCACCAATTCTGTTATTATAAAAGGGTTCTTTGGAGCCTAGAAGAACAAATTACGGTTCCTAAAAAAAATGGCGCAGTTGATGGTTCTTCAAAGAATTATTTTTGTAAATAAGACTGAGATTGAGATACAATTATAAAGAACCGTTTAAAAGTTTAATCTCTACACATACTCTTAAAAATAAAGGTGTCAAATGTGTGAATATTAAGAATCTTTTTAAAGTTTGAAGTGGAGTGGTTTCTAGGGACCCACACTGCAACAGATACAGAAAGAACAAAAATCTGTGGGTTCTAGAAGCCCAGTTTGAGAACCACTGCTTTAGGGAACACAGCTTTTCTATGGCATCACTCAAAGAATCCTTTGTAACACAACTATAGCGTAAAGGTTATATACTGAATAGAGGTTTTGCCTATACCTATGTAATCAAGCTAAGAAGTATTTAGTAAGCTTTATTTCTGAGAGTGTTTTAAATAAAGAGCACATCAAAATAATTGAAAGTAATTTTGACTTATGCCAAAATAACATAATGAAATTGAATCAAATAGAATTGAGGTTATGGTGAAAGAATCACAGTCAAATCGAATCGGAGGCACAGAGATTTACACCCCTAATTTCCAACAGTAGAGGGGGATGTTACACTTTAGATGCACTTCGTGTGTGCGTGTGTGTGCGTGTGTGTGTGCGTGTAGTGCCGTGGCTGTTTAACCTCTCCGATTATGGACATTATTCAAAGGGTGTCAGCCTGCCCTGGAGGTAAGTGGGGGAGCAGAAAGGAGCAGAGGAAGAGTGCAGAGGGAGGATGGAGGGATGGAGGGTGGCGAGAGGAGGCAGATGAGGGAGAAATGCTCTGATTCAGGCCCATTTTTTCTTTTAGAGTAGAAACACGCCGATCAATAGAAATCAAAGAGCCTGGAATGGCTCTTCTGATGCTCAGACATTAACCTCGCAACTCCCCTATCATCTCACTCTCTCACACAAATAAACACACACACACACACACACACACCTATACAGCCTCTTTCCCTCCCTCTCCCAGTCCCTAGTGCATCTGCAGCACACTAGCATGCCCCGGCACACACCAGCTGACAGGGGACGGTGGTGTTTAGGAGTTTAAGCATTAAAAAAGAGGTGAAAGCGCTACAGCAGCGTAATAGCAGAGGGAGAGACAGAGGCAGGGAGAGAGAGAGAGAGAGAGAGAGGGAGACGAGCTTGTGCTGTCGCTTGCTGTCTGGGGACTCAAATCTCAGAGCAATTTTCAGGCCGGGTGATTGGCAGCTTGATGTGTATTCTCCCCCTGCAGGAGCAGGGCGATAACTCTGGCCCATTCGGCCATCGCCAGCCTGTTGTGGGGCTATTACAATGACGACGGCGATAAGGGACATTTATCACTCCTGCTGCTTGTGTGACAGAGGCGGTCCCATCAACAGGTCCACCGGGGGCTGCCGCACCAAGCACCAGCCACGGGGGTTCACTGAGCCTGAATTACACAGCACTCTCAGCCGGAAAACAATACGCGCACACACACACACACACACTTCCAATGTGTGTATACTGTAGTAGACACACTTAGCGCACCCGGTAATGCCGAGAGAAATGTATGTTGCAATCCCACAAGGCTTGTCACAGCAGAAAAGTGAAAAGTGTTTTTTCGTATAGATTTTATGTTTTTTTTATTCTTGGCCTCCAGTTTCCGTCTCGTTGTGAAAATCTGTGCCTCACACTGAAAAGCAAATTACTATTCATTTATCCAAGTCACTTTATGGTTGAAAAATGGTCTCAACACCTATAATCAGCATTTTAAAAGAATCTTTTTTATACCATTTTCCTTTCCACCTGCAGAAAAAAAACAAAGATAAATACAACAAAATCCTCTTGATTAGCAATAGAAGACCACGTAGGGCACGACTAATTTCAGTCCTAACCCCTAATGAAGCTTGCTCACCGACGGTGAAGCAGTTTTGTCTCTGGGCTAGTTTACAATAACAAAGACATTGTGTTGGACTGGGTAGGTTAGAGAGCTCTTTGTGCCCCTGTACTGTGTGGTCAAAAGGTCAATTGTCAAGTGGTGGGTGGCACGGCCTGCGCAGGCAGCTGAGAACTGGTGGAGGGCAGTGGCAGGCCAGGAGTCTGACCTCCCCCTCATATGACCCCAGTGACATGGCAAACACAGCCCCAAAGTACAGTTACAGATGCTGACCTGTAGGGAGCGCCAGCTGGGAGAGAACCAAGCCTGAAATGAATGACAGCTGGCGTCTGTGGAATTTACAAAGTCTACAGTCATTTTGTAAAGACGGAAACCGGCCAAGCTAAATGTGTTTTAATAATGGAATAT
>JBBPCZ010000058.1:5932-23016 GCA_037974445.1 Brycinus macrolepidotus
TGTGTGTGTGTGTGTGTGTGTGTGTGTGTGTGTGTGTGTGTGTGTGTGTGTGTGTGTGTGTGTGTGTGTGTGGTGGGTAGTGGGTAGTGGGTAATGCCTGACAATTGTAGTGTATGGTGGGTACTGGATAGTGCTTGGCAATAGTAGTGGGTGTGGCAGTTGTATTGTTTGGTGAGTAGAGAGTAAGGCTTGTCTGTAGTAGTGTGTGGTGGGTAGTGGGTAATGCCTAGCAATAGTAGTGTGGTGGTTAGAGGGCAAGGCTTGTCTGTGGGTTGTGGGTAATGCATGGCAATAGTAGTTGGTAAGGCTAGGCAGTTATAGTGTGGTGGTTAGAGGGTAAGGCTTGTGTGTGGTGGATAGTGGGTTATGCTTGATAATAGTAGTGTATAGTGGGTAGTGGGCATGACTTGACAGTATTAGTGTATAGGGGGATAATGGTAATATAGTGGGAAATGCAGGGTGGGTGCTGGGTAATGCTTGGCAATAGCAGAGTGTACGACTTGGCAGTATTAGCGTGTGGTGGATATTGGGTAATGCTTGGCAATAGTAGTGTGGTGGGTAATGCTTGGCTGTAGTAGTGTGGTGGGTAATGCCTGGCAATAGTAGTGTGGTGGATTGAGGGCAATGCTTGTCTGTTGTAGTGTGTGGTGGAAAGTAGATAATGCATTACAGTGGGAAATGCTTGGCAATAGTAGTGGGTAAGTCTTGGTAGTTGTGTGTGTAGTGGGTAAGGCTTAGCAATAGCAGTGTGGTGGGTAATGCTTGGCAGTAGCAGTGTAAGGTGTGTAGTGTGTAAAACTTGGCTGTAGTAGTGTATGGTAAGTAGGGGGTAATGTTGAACAGCAGCAGCTCTGATCACGGGCAGGCGCTGAAGAGAGAGGAATCGTGCTCACGCTCTTTCTGTGTGACATTAATAAAAGTGGCTGGGCTCGGCTAGGCGGTGGGGAGCATCCGTCTGAGCATGAGCGTGCAGGAGCGAGACCCCAGACGAATAATATGCCAATCAATCTCGCTCCCTTAGGGGTGGGAGGTAAACATGCCAGAGAAGATGACTGAGGAGACTTCCCTCACTCTCTACCTGTCTCCATTTGCCTCACTATCCTTTTCTCTGCTTTCCCTCTCTGCCTCTTTGTCTGTTGTCTCCCTGTCTGTGTCTTATCTCCATCCTCTGAGTTTTGCTCTCACTCACTTTCTCTGCCTATTTTATCATCCATCACTTGTCTTGTTTTGTCTTGTTCTCATTTTCCCTTTCCTTTCTTTCCTCCTGAATTCATTATCCGCTTAGATTAAAGTTGACTTGATAATTACTTCACATTTAACATGGTAACTTGGTTGACCTTCTTGTTGCATTAATTAGAGACTCCTTAAATAACAAGGTTATTGAACTTAATAGCACAAGTGTCAAAAATGCATAAATAAGTTTCAGTCTTCTCATTTTTGCTTTTATTGTTTGTCATTTTCATTCACATACATCTACTTTCTTGAATAAACAAGGTGCATACAATGCTGTTTTGTACGTAAGTCACACAGCACCACACAACTGTCCTCCTGTTTGTTGTTTTTGCTGGATTTACTGATGGTTATTCCTCCTGAGAGCTCTCTAATAGCTCAAACCTTGATGTGCTTTCCCGGTCCCACCAAACAGGAGCAGAAAAGGCCACCTTTCTATTTGAGGTGATTTGATTCCGTGATTAATGTGCTCCGTTTCCATGGAGACTGTTCGTTTTGAAAGCCAAAGCAACTTTTCTAAATGAAAACCATGAATGGGTAAAGAGGAGGGGGTTATAATGGACAACTACTGTATTAATAACCCTCTGAAACAGGCTCCATTGTACCAACATAGACGCAGTTCTCTAAAGCAACAGTTTTCAGAGTGGCCTTTGAACAAGGTGTCTGTGAATTACACCCCTTTTTCTACCTGAGATGATTACTAACACCACCATTACTTTTGTCCTTTACAAAATGGAAATAACTTTGCAACTTCCAAAGTTACAAACTTTTTGGAAAGGGGCAATATCGAAATTGACATCTAAAAGAAAATGTCAAAAGAAGTTTCCTTTATAACATGGAAAGAATGTGTAGTAGTGCATGTCTGACATCCTATTAACTGGTTGTGTGGTGATGCAGAGTCTAATTCTAGGCTCTCCTTTAAATGCACTAGTTGACTGTTTCATCCCATTGTCTGTCATTTAATCGCTCATAAAATATCTAATAGTTGTCTGGTGATCCACAGTATAAATATATTAGGTGGCTTTTTATATGTCAGTAGTGATGAATAAAAAATGACATTTTCTGCCTAACAAAGGTGCTCAAATGGTGAACATACTCGGCGTACAAAAACGTTTGACTGTTAATGTATGTGATATACATGATAAACAGCTGTTGGGTGGATCTCTGGATGTCAGTGATGAAAAGAAGAAGCTGTGTTTAATTATTTTAATTGTTTGGCATCCCTTTTATATAGATGTCTCTTTTGCCCCTCCCTTTAATTTGAACATTCTTGCACATACTACTAATCATATGCTATTGAAATGACAAGTAATCTGTAATCTTCCCTTTAACAACGAGTCACATTAACAGCAATTGAGCTGACCCCTGAACGGCAGCATTTCAGAGCCGCTAGGACTCGGACTAGCTCAGTCGCTGAATCGGCTGCTGATGCAGTTTGTGTGTCATTCTGTATGCACACAAATGACATTGATCCATCATGAAAAGGCATGCTTTCCTGCGGGATTACATCAATGTGCTCTGATTTGGGAAGTCGTTGCCAGCATTGCAAAAGCAAGGCTCCAAAGTCTGTATGATACCTCAGTGCAATTACACGGTGAAGAAAGAGATTGTTCTGCCTTGTAAGCCAGTGAATGATTCTCTGCATGGCCAGCAGCCCTTGTCATCATTTTCCTTCTCTCCTTTTCCGTCTCTGTAACCTCAGGACTCCTTTCTTCACCCACATCCAGCTCATCTCCTCACCCTTACGCTCTCCTTCTCCAGGCCTGTCGGAGTTTACCTAACCTTGTAGAAGGAACAGCTGTTACTGTTGCAATAAATTCATGTTGTCCTGTGGCCATTTGTTTCCTAGAGGTTTGAAATAACAAGTGGCAGTTGATTATGTTCATCTTTTTTTTTTTTTTTTGCCCCTTAAAGCCTGAGCTCACCAACCCCCCAAAAAAAAACCCCACAAGAACTGTAATGATTGTTTTCTTGCATTGAGATCAAAAGTGCCAGTTTGTTTTTCTGATTAATTTAAACTCCTGTTTGGTGTATTTTGTGCCTCCATTTGTGTATAAAATGCTTCTGAATATTACTTAGGTGAGGGCAAAAATGGACCTGCCAGAGGACATTTCAGCTGTGTGATCTTTTAACTCTGTGTTTACAGCAGGCTGGATGTACAAGACCCCCCCAGCCCATATCTAGCCCCAAGCCCTCTGCTATGACAGATGCAGGACACAGGGCCAGATGCCTGTTTTCTCTCCTTAACTAAATTCCCCCCCCTTCTCTTCTTCTTCTTCTTCTTCTTCTTCTTCTCTCTTTAGGCAAAAGGACAGCTTGCCAATCATGCTGAGCACTTCCCTCCTGAAGGCTTTGGTAAGTCTCTCGTTGACCTCTCATCCTGTCACGTTTTGATGTTATCAACCCATCTGCATGCCTCTGTTGGGCCAGCCTGTTTTTGTATTAGGGAAGTTAATTGACAAAAGCAGTAGGGGTGTATTTATTGTGCATTTATACTATATTACACGTATATTTCAGTGAATTCACAGCATATTTGTAAATTAAGTTAATCCTTCTAAAGATGTCATCAGGTGAGTAAATGCAGTCAAGATGTTATGCAGTGACTTTGACTGCCACAGCTAGGGCGTTTATGCATTTATTTACGGTCACCATAGCCATGCCTGCTGTTGGCAGTGCTCCCTATTGTGGCTTTTGTGACCAATTCAATGCCATGCTGGAGAGTCAGTGGCCTTATGACTCTTGAGGCAGTGGAGGGTGTAGAAATAGCATTTTTATTTCATTCATCTCTTTCAGTTTCTCCTGTTGTGTGCCTGAAAGTGTCAGCAAGGGTGCTTTTGTGTGAGGTCAGGAAGGGTATCAGCAGCTGGTTAGGGGAAGTATTTTTCCTTTCTTTGCCCTCTGATAGGAGCGTATGGGCATATTATTGGTATGGTTTGTGAGCGCTGTCGCTGTGAGTCGAGGTTATTAGTTTGTGGTTCGCTGCTTGAGTGGTTACTGAAGCCGAAAAAGAGAGAAGGGGGAGAGGGGCTTCAGTTTTGCAGTCACTCAGCCTGAGGGAGTCAAAGAGTGTTGAGATCAGTCAAGTGGATCCAGCTTCCTTCAAGCCCCACTTCTCTCCCAGTCAAAACATGAGTCCTGCGTTATGTGGCACTCGCTGCAATTTACTGAGAATTATTTCCCTGGATTGGGTTGCGTGTCAGTAAATGACTATGTGCGCACATCTGTATGTGTGTATTTGTCTCTGTGCACATGTGTAGTTAGCTGCCGCGGTCACAATGAATATACCGTGAATTTGAATACACCTCAAAAGTCAAGTTGATCTCATTGGTTTCATTCTTGGTCTGAATATGTGACACATTAGTCATTTGCAAATGTCAGCTTGCTGATCCTTAATGCATTGTGCAAATCTAAAGTTACTATAGAGTGGTTCTTTATCAGCTTTGCTTATTTCTACCCAAGAAGCAGCAGCAGGGAAGAGGTGGCAGGATGTGAAGAGGCCATTAAAGAAATACTCTGCTGTTTATCAGTTAAATCTCTCACTGTTCTTCATCTGTAGTGCTCAGCTGATTACCACAGATAACCATTTCAACACATTTTTCTGTGCTTTCACTGATTTGTAATGGAAGTCAATGGGCTATTGGGCTGTGTCTAAATTCCAGCAGTAAACATTTATGCAAAATATGTTTTTGTATATTCATGAGTTCTTGAGTCAGTGGTGTTTAAAAATTAAGCTGTAAATTAGGAGCAAATTCTCTTATTGTTTACTTTAGGAGGCTTAGTTGCACCACCATGTTAAACCTAATCGTGCCATGTGGAGACTGTACTTAAGACTGTCTAGCTCTTAATCTGACTGTATTCTTCACACAGTGCTCTTTAAGTGTGTGGATTCTGTGACTCAAGTTGGTAAACTAAAAATATTTAAAAATAAATAAAGCATATAAATCAGTGTAAATCTTGTCAAATTGCTGTGAAAATGACTGTGCTATGGGAATATGAGATGACTAAAAGCACAGTGTACTTTAACCTGTTTACCTAAAAAGTACCTAAAAAGTACATTGTACACTGTATTAAGTTACACTGTGCACTACAGAGAAACATGTCTGTTTTTGTGGTAGCTGATGGTACAGTACAGATGTGGCAGATAGAAAGCATCTGAGACACAAACAGAACTGTTTGGTTTCCATTCATGTAACAGACCGACTCATTGACGAGATTTAAATAGAAAGCGTTCACACCCCTAATACCGTTGTGTATGCTCTTGTCAAATAACAGCTGCAGCCATTACCAACATGCACTGATTACTGCATGCTTTGAAGGTTTGTGTAATGGCTTCTCTGAGTCTTGTCTCACTAATGACTTGTTGTGTCTGCAGTTCAGCCCAGCGCTGCCGTGTTGATGGGAAATCCCATCCAGGCTTTTACCCCACCCGGAGGAGGAGCACCAGCCACTGGCAAATCCCCGAGCCCTGTCCAGCGCATCGACCCTCACACCGGAGCCAGCATCCTTTATGTGCCCGCTGTTTATGGGGGCAACATGGTCATGCCCATGCCCCTACCGGTGAGTGCTGGACACTTCAGAGCGCTAGTCTTCACATGTGGCCAGTTAGTGTTTCTGCTCAGGTTTAACCCTTTAAGTCTATAGTTTATATTATCATTTTGCCCCCTCATGCATTACACAGTGGAAATTCACAAATTATGTAATTATCTAATTATATTATTACATACTAGTGCATAGTATCTAATTGCAGTCTTAGAGAATTACATTATCTCCTTTTCTACTTATGAACTGAAAGCTTGGAATCTGCAGTGTCATATTTCTCTGCTTGTTTCATTGAAGTACAAGTGAGGGGGGGGAAAATATCTAACACCTCTTGTTACATATACATCACCTTCGAGGGTTAAAGCTTTGAGGGTTTAAGTAATGCTTTGTAGATAAATTGCTTTTGATGCTGTGCTTTAACAGGAATAGCACAGAAATAAGGATTCTAATGGACTCTTTTGCTTCAGTATTGACGTATGACCACATGCTGGTGACGCGTCTCTATCTCCTGATTAATCACAGTGGGCAGTTGTCTGTCTAATAGATGTTTGGCCTGTGTTAATGAACCACAAGCCTCTGTATATATGTGTCATGTAAACAATGATTGGAGTCTTCCCACCACTCTCCGTTCACTTTTCATTCTGCTTCTGCGTTTGACAGACAGCTCATGAGGTTGTTGGCAAATATATCGTCAATGTACGATCTCAAATATGCCAACGAGCTGTGTGAAAGATGTTTGTGATGACCGAAAAAGTGGATAAAAGATCAGTCGCCCCTCAGGCAGCAGTAGATGCTAATACACTAAGGTTTAGTGGATAACCTTTAGAACAGGATTTTAGTAAAATTCTTTTTCCATTCCTGGCTCATCCAATTAAGCCCTTTAGAACACATTTTAAAAAAATATTTATTTTTCTGTCCTAATTAGCTGTCAGTTCAGTGTATCTGCTCTGTTGTCCTCGCCATGCTCTGCCCACAACAGCTTTCTTTTTTAGCAGTTGTTGTTGTTGGACTGGACAAGCTGTACAGAACATTGACAATGATTTCATTCAACCTAATCAACCAGTTTGTAGTAGCTGTGTGACTTTTCACAGACATGCAAAATATTTGAAGTAGCTCACTTTAAATGTCTGTTTTTTGTTTGTTTTTTAAACAAAAACTGAGTTGAACACACAGTGTGCAAACTAGATTGTTGTCAACATGTTTTTGCCAAGCTTGTCCATCCTGGCAACAGTTAATCCATTTGTGAATGGATTTGTGTCTGGCTAGGTTAATTGCAAATGCATGTTTCCCTTTGTGTCTTCATCTTGAAACCTTGTCTCTTTTTTCCTTCATTCCTTTTACCATTCTTCTCATATGTGTCATTTCTCAGTTGCCATGGCCAGGGTATCAGAGTCGCTTTCCCATGGACCCCCGCATCATGAGCCACCAGGCAGCCATGGCAGCCTACAACCTGAACCTGCGACCAGCAGCCAGTCGGGCATCTCCGGTTCTGTATGGCTTGAGCCAGCCCTCCCCAATCGGCCTCACCCAAGTGCCACCCAGTGACAAGGAGCTGCTACAGGAACCCAGTGGCAATGGTACTATATTCTCAGCTGCATCTATTCTTTAGGAACATGCTTTTTCATTATACAGTGAAGCGAAACAAGCATTCAGACACTTTAAAGCACTTCCAGTGTTTATAGCCGCTTCGGATGTACACGTCTTTTGTCTTTGTACTTATAAATATAAGCAAACAAATATGTATTCATCAGTGTAAATAAAGGTGCGTTTTTAAAAAATCAGATTGAAAGGGAAACATGAATGGAACAAAGCACCGGGAAGATAAATCTCAATCTCTCAGAAAAGAGTTTAATCAGTAAAGAAAGGGAAGAAGATGACAACCCAAACATGCAGCTAAAATTACTTGGGTGGTTTCTGAAAAGAGCTGAAATTGCTAGCAGGACCATCTATTAACTTAAGTCTCATTGAAAAGTCCATCAAGGGTACACAGTGCTGCCAAAAATGAATTGCTTCTTAGTGTAGACACATCAGGACATTACAACAAAGTGCTAATGAGATTAATATAAGGTGTCTGAATACTTTTTCCCTCACTTTACCCCAACCCTGTATGTTAGTTGTTGCATTTTCTTGGCCAGACATGAGAGGAAAGAGAATAGATTGCATGATCTGCCAAAATTGCCTTACCAGAGTTTGTGGATACTTTCTGTAAATGAGCTTGTGTGGTCTGAGCTGTGGATGCATGTTGAAGGGGGGCGTAATAATGTGGCTTACATAAGGCACTCGCTTTGAGTGAGCTTTCAGTACATGAAGCTGTAGCCTGCTTAAAATATCCAAAAAACTGCAGAGTGTAGGCTATTTGACACAAGGTCTGGTGATTTGACGGCAGCATTTTGCTTTACTATAATCTCAGATTTTTATTTCTGAAAAAGAACGAGTAGTGTACAACATTGTTTTTATGCAGTACTAAATAAATGTTAATCATAATTGCTCATTTTTCAAAATCTTGCTATGAAAATGAAAATTCCTGGCTGCAGCTGGTAAGAGTTTTTTTTTAAATGCAGCTGTGCTCTCAGAACAGCCTTCTGTTGTGTTTTGCTTCATTCTGTGATTGGGAAAACGCTTGATGCTGTTTGATTAATTTGGGAAGCATCGCTATCAAAGCAGGGTTGATAAGGTGGGGGAGTTTTCTCACTGCGCTATTTGTGATGTTTTGTGGCTCTAATGTGCTGCTGTGACATGTTCATCACAGGTAAGGTTGACATTAATGGAAAAGTGGAGCATAGCAGGCTGCTGACACCTGAAAGGAAACCCCCTGAACTGAAGGAGAAACAGGTATCTGTCCATTATTAGATAGCTGAAAATTTGTATATGAGAATTTTCATACTTAAAAACTCATTTTAAAACAATCTGCATGGACAAAAAGTATGTTAAAGTTGCTGGATAATGTCATTATGATAATTTTATTAGAATTAGGGGTTTGCCAATGCAATACTCAGTACTGGTATGAGCCAAAATCACTGTGATCTGTGTGTGGGTAATGTGTTAAGTGCTGTTATTTACTGTTAGACTTTATGAATCTTGGCCATGCTGTTCTGACATTTACCACAGTGATGTAACCGATACATTAAATCAACTCTAGCCATTAAATCATTGTTGTTACTGGTTATGAGTGTAATCAGGGGTACTCTCTTTCCCAGGGAGAGCCGGAGCCGGTTCAGAACAAAAGCCCAGAGACCCATGCTGGCCTTGGCTTCCCTGCCAGTCGCCTCCTGCGAAAAGAACCGCCAACCCAGCGCTCACTTAACTTTCACCTGGCCCCTCCCCACCCTGGTTTTGCTCCCCATCCTGCCCCAGGCCCCTTTGCACAGCAGTACAGCCTCCCCAGACCCCCTTTACGCATGCAGGCTCAACACCCAGGGCCCATGCACCCACAACACCCCCAGCCCACCACCTTCCCACCCTCTTTTTTCAGCGGCCACCCGCTGGGCCAGCGTAGCCTGCAGTCCCCCGGCCTGGAGGGCCTGGAAGGAGGGGAAGGGCTGGTGGGAGCTATGCCTGAGGAGCTGAAGACTGTAGTGAGAGGCCTACCCCCTCATCCCCAGCCACAGCCCCAGCCACATCAGCAGCCCATGCGCCTCAACAGTTTTGGGGAGGAAAGCTTGGACTCACTGCTGGGAGATACTTTGGGTATACCTGGAATACTGCTTTGCTTAAATTTCATTTTAATAATAATTGTTAGTATAATTTAATATTTATTTGATTGACTTGTAATTCCATGCAGTCTCATACTTCCGTCATACTATTTCATCTAAGATTTTAAAGGAGTGCAAAGCTGTGTTTCTGGAGGGCTGGTGTCCCGCACAATTTGGAAGCAGAGAAACCAACAAAACATGCTGGAAACCAACCCCCCCAAACCTTGGGCACCCCTGTTTTAAACACGTGTTCTCAAACACATACACTCAGACTGAAAGCTATTTGTTGCCGTTTTAGATGGCCAGAGCTGTTCAGGCCTAGATGCTCTGGGTCCCCAACAGCAGCAACAACAGCAGGCGGCTCGTCTGGGACAGTGGAACGAGCCCGGGCCCTTCTTGCCAGGCGCTGGACCTCCCTTCCCTTTGGCTCAACAGCTGGCTCATCTCAGCCAACCAGGCCTGCGGCTCCCGCAGCAGCTTCTTCGGGCCAACTGGGGCCTGGGCCCCACTGCTGAGGATGACCCTCGAGCACCTATGCCCAGGTGAGTCAGAACTCCAGCATTGTTACAGGCAAAGCAGGACATTCACATTGAGGTTTACATTTTGGTATTAGTTTTTTGGTTTAAGACACAGAAGGCATTTGAACAAATTGTGGCCCAGCCAGTATACATTTTGTCAGATATTGGTAAATTTTGATATGAATTAGGAGATCCTAATGAAGTCTATGATTTTTCACTGCATTTTTATCTCTTCTCATTCTCTCTGATTGAAGGTATCCTGGTCTGCTGCGAGAGATGCTCCCTCAGGAACCATTTGAGCAGCGGGAAGCTGCCGACATGCCGCCCCCTCAGTCACGTCTGCTGCAGTATAGGCAGGTCCAGCAGCCCCGTAGCCCAGGAGAACTACCCTCACCCTCCTCCGCCTCCTCGAGCACCCACAATCACACCCCTGCCCCAGGGCCCTTTCCTTACCCAGAGACCAGCCGCGATCTCCCCTCCACCATGCCACCCTTCCACCAGCATCAGGCTTTCAACCAAGCCGCCTTCTCCCTGCCCCCTGAGCACACAGCCGGCCCCCTGCCCATCAAGTACCTCCTCCCTGAGGCTCACTGGCCCCATGCTGGCCTACAGCAGAGTCAGGTGCTGGGCCCACCTCTGCCCTTCGGCTTGCGGTCCATGGGCCCCCGGCAGGAGCAGGGCCCCCTTGGTCAGCTGCAGCACCAGCAGCAGAAACAACAGCAGCAGCAGCAGCTCCAGGTCCAACAGAGCACCCTGCACAGTGTAGAAGAGGTGAGGCTTTTTTTGATGCTTGTAGTGTTTAGAGATTGTGCAAGACTGCTTTATTTTCAATGCCAATAGTTGTACCAAAACTTATAGTACTGGCTGATACTCATATGGAGTCAGTATTTTGTATACTGTACAAGAAGGAATATATAATCAGCACCTTGGCAAATCCACAGCAATGATCTGAAATTTCTGGGATTATAATCATACCAGAAATCTGTCACCTGTACCGGTAACAGTCACTGGTCATTTGACTTTTGTGCATTTTAAAAAGTTCTGTTGTTATCCATATATGACATGCAGCGACAGGTTAAAGACCATAGATTAATTTTACTGTGCTATGACACAGCTATGTCACATGACAATTGTTGTAAATATTTACACATTTATGTAGTTATACTGTATCCTATTTACAGTGGAGGATGAAAGGCTTGCCTAAGAACTGCTTTAGATACAGCAGTGGTGTTCTGCCCATATTGGACCGGTTTTCCCAATTTGTTAAAGAATAATAAAATGGATATCAATGTATTTTACTCCCCTACAAAAGATGATTAACCAAACTTACTCCTCCTTTCTCTCTATACTCCTTTTCTAAATTGCTTTTTGTCTCCCTCCCCCTCAGTATGAACCACGAGGGCCCGGTCGGCCACTGTACCAGAGGCGCATCTCTTCCAGCTCTCCTCAGCCATACCCGGAGAGCGTGGTCCAGTGTAAGGACCCTCAGGACCACCCCACGCCCTCCTACAGATACCCCCCAGCAGACCTGTGGCCTGGCACCAGCGGCCCCGGCCCAAACCCGGGCACTGCTCCTCTCCACAACATTCCATGCAATGGAGCGAGCCACCTTGTCCCTCACAGGGACATTTTAGGTAGGTTTTGGATTTTTTTTTTTTTCTTTTTTTTTCTTCTAAACACAGGACTGCTATATAGCATATTGTAGTTTTCAGTTTAACTATGTAAGATGGGTTCAAGTGCTAACCCAAGTTTTAAAAAAAGTTTTAACCCAAGTTTCCTCACTCTTACTAATTAAATTAACATTTGGACTGTTTAATAAAGACTATAAATTTCTGAAAACTTATATTATTTGAACGTTATTTTGTTCTAAAATAAGTGAACTTTCTTACAACTCATACTATTACCATTTGCAGTGTATGGGGGGGCTAAAATATAGTATCACAGTATAACACAACTCACACAAGATAAGTCAAGATGTTTATTTCTGATAAGTTATAAGTTGAAACAAACAAAAAATAGCCCATGGTACTGCATTTAAAAATAGTATAAGAAACAGAGTATAGATTACTTTATTCAGCATTTCACACAGTGCACTCTTTGTGATTTTCAGTTTTCTTACAAGGGAGTGGAATAAAGGGGAGGTGATACATATTGGTAAACATTTTTCCTTGCCCACTAGTACATGGTGGTGTAATCTAAACCCTGAAGGCATTTTAGAGCCAGGCAAAAGTCATTGCCTTTGAGTGGAAGATCACAGGAAAATCCTTTGAATTGTTCTTGATGTGACCAGGGGTAATAAAAAACATGTTAGCTTTTTCTTTCTTCTGTACAGTTATTGTTTTTGTGGAGTTAAGAGGTTTTGTTAAAGCACTGAAATGCTAAAACAGAATTCAGTTCATTGTGTTAAGTTTTAAAACTAAACCCTAGCCTAACAGTTTAGCATTACCTGTAACAGTGCGTGCTGGTCCTCTTTCAGTTTCTAAGACGATGAACCCGGCGGAGGAGCACAGTCAGGCTGATTGTCTGCAGCAGCCGCCCCACCCCACTAGTCTCACGTCTCTCCAGCACCATGGACAGTTCCCACCCCTCATGCCCAGCAAGCAGACGCCTCCAGACCCCGGAGGAGGAGGCAACACCAGCCCAGGAGTTCCCCAGGCCTCTACTCACTCCAAGCCCCCCACCATGTCCTACGCCAGCGCCCTCCGAGCCCCCCCGAAACCCCGGCCACTGCCCGAGCAGGTCAAAAAGAACAGCGATCCCATCTCTCTGTTAAAAGACCTTAGCATAGGGAGTTCAAATAGTAGCAATGGGTATTACTCGTATTTTAAATAAGTGAATATATATGAAATATATACACCTGTTTAAGTGAAAAGGCTTAAAAAAAATAGAATAACAATCAAAAAAAAACTCAACAATAAAAAAAAAAAGTCTTTTGATTTTGTCGGATAGTTAGACTTTTGCGTTTTATTATTTTTTACTTACTTTAGTTAGTTGGTTCTTTTACAGTTTGACATCTGTGGTTTTACAAACAGAAATCAGCATATATATCAAGAAATACCAAAATGTTGAAGAAAAATACACACAAAAATATGAAAACAACAAAAAAAAAAGATTTTTAAAAACACAATGAATTGGTTGACCACTTAGCTGCCTGTCTTTCTTTTCCTCTAATTATGTCTGCTCTCTTTGCATCTACTATCAGAAGTAAACTTGTTGAAGTGATATTTTTTTTCCCTCCCCCAGCTGGCTATTTTTTTATCATGAATTCCTTAATCATTATCGGTGTGTTCTTGTGCCAGCAGCTGAGTGGTGAACCGACTCAGGCAAAAAATATTATAAAAAGTTGTATAGCTGTAGACAAACTTTTCTCAAACTGTACATAAGAATAAAGGAATAAAAGAGTTGAATGCTGTGTGGTTCATTTTCCCTACCACAGTCAAACTTGCCTCTGTGTTTCTGTGGCACCACTTGGTGCGAATGAAGCTCTGATTTCTGATGGAAGAGAGTTTTGAGAATCTTTTCTATACAATAACAGTCACTGTATAATGTAAAATTGCTTATTTAGGACTAGGTTTAACTGGGCAAAGGTTAATTTGTCTTGATTGAGATTAACATCAGCAAACAAGTTGAAAGGTGGGTTTGTGCTCCGTCTGATGTTGGTTAGGGTCTAAGGTTTGCATGGATCCAGTCCTTGTAAAAAAAAAAAAAAAAAAAACCTTGGGCAATTTGAAGCTAATCCAAAGTGTGATTAAATTAGCATTTAACATGTTGCAGTTATTCTCACTTTACAATTCAGTTCAGTTCCATTTTAATTATGTTGTGCTTTTTACAACTAATGTTACAAGGCAGCTTTACAGAATCAGATCTGAGTACCTAGGGAGCAAGCCAAAGGCAACAGAGGTTATGGAAGAACTCCACAAACCTCAGGAGGAACTAAGACTCAAAAGGGGAACCCATCCTCTGGTTAGTTTGTCTGACTTTGCTTCCTTATGTATACGTGAGTTACGAGGCTAATGTAGCTAACAAGCTACCTTCATGTAGGCTGAGATGAGTGGATGAAGTAATCTCGGACTTGCCTATATGGTTTCTAAAACTTTTGGACTTTTTCTTTTTCATTCCTTAAACCCTAACCAAACCCATAGGACATTGCTTCTATAAAACAGGACTAAAGCATGGGTACATTTCAGGCTTCATGGTGGTGTGTTAGCTAACTGTCCTTTCTTTTAGATAACTGTCAGAAACCACAAAAGCAAGTTTGCTTTAGAAGACTACTTAAGAACCCTTGCTATAATGGTTCCGGCGCCCATGTGTGTTATTTATCTTTAGAAATAACATGCATTTGTAGAGATGACAATGGTTTGAACAGTTGTGGGTTGAGGCAGGGACGTGCACAGTGCAGGGCTAAAGTTGCCCGGGCAACTGCCCGCCTGCCCTATTTGACTTAACTGCCCCTCCTAGAACACCAAAGTATACATAATATATTGTCGCGAGCTTTCGCCGCGCGAAGAGGTAAAAGGATGCGGAAGTCATCTTCGTCAGGAAAATGCTTTTTAATTTGCCGCGCTGGGCGGAGCTCAGTCACACACAGCAGCAACTCAACAGCTTCACAGCCTAGCGCTCCCTGAACGGCCCATTCCCTGCACTGCGCTCCTACTGAACGGTGGCAAACTGCGCGCATTTTTAAAAACGCCACCCCAAACGCTTCATGTAAGGTAGAGAGAAATGCATATGGCGGTATAACGTTAACGTTACAGACTCATTCTGAGACTAGTTACTTCGCCATCAAGCTATTCACTTCCACCCGATAAACTTCTAGCCAAAGCGAGTGGACGTAGAAAAAAGGGGGCCCTTTTTTCAAGACAGAGCAATGGCCCCTTAAAATTCCTGTGCACGTCCCTGGGTTGAGGGTTGTGACTTTTTGCCTGAGAGACATAATTAGGCTGTTCTGTTTTATTCTTCATAACAGAAAGGAGACGTGAACCTGTCACCAACATTACGACCCCTCAGCCGTTGAATGTCTGGCCCTTTTTTTTGTTTTGTTTTGTTTTTTGCGTGGAGTCTGGCTTGCTGGAAAACACCAGGCATTGTTCTGTTCTGGTGAATGAGTCACTAAAATCTAGAACCTGTAAAGCAGTTTTGGTGCATGATGTGCATATATACACTAGCTGTTTAAAACAACTCCTTTTTTTTTTTTTTTATGTCCTAATACCTCAGACAGGACATTCTCTTACATACAGAACTAATTCTACAGTAGATTTTAGTCGTCATGTTATATGGTGGTGCATTTATACAGAAGAACCTTAATACAGTCCTAAATTACAAATCATTACTAAAATATCTTAAAAGAGTGTTTCGTAAAGAAAGGGCGTCAAAGAGGAAAGAAAATGCACGCTTGCATCCTCAGGTACACTTCACCTAGAGTGCCAGTACTTAAGGAAAATTCCACCTACTGTTCGGAATGAATGAATTCTGTCTACACTTGAAAGTGTAGGTGTCTGCATGCCATAGAAATCGCAAAGTTGGGTGGAATGCTTCTTGAAGTCTTTTTTTTTTTATTTAAAGTACAACTACACTAAATGTCCAAAGGTTTGCGGACACCTGCTGCTCCAGAGGGCAACCATGGAGATTTTACAAGTTGTGTGTGGAACACCTCTTAAAGAATTAATCAGAAGGAGCATTTGAATACTTTTGGACATATAGTGTACTTTGTGCCCACACTGACTGACCACTTCATCAGAAAAATATAGGTGCATTTATTCATTATACAGTCACTGACTGGAGTGATCAGCCCCCTTCAATGGAAAGGGCACACTGACCAGATATTGGGGTGGTGGGCCCATCTCAGCACAGCAGTAATACTGACACAGGAGTGGCATGGTAGTGTGCGTGATGCTGGTATGAGTGCATCAAGCTCGGCTGCGATGCTCTGATGTTTTGACACTGTGCACTTACTGGCCACTTTAGAGTGCAGTTAGAGAGGACAGCTCATCTTTTTCCATGAGCAATCTGTTAGTCATCCTCTATGCCTTCATCAGAGGTCAGTGTCTGACTGCGGGACTACTTTTGGTGGGGTATATTTGGTTGGCGACTAATTTCAACCCAACAATGATGCTGAAGAGTTTGAAAACTCCAACACCACTGCTGCACCTGATGGCACAACACACACAAACATGCCCCTACTGATGCCCATGCTGAATGGTCCACCACCTAAATAATATCTGGTCTGTAGTGATCCTACGGTGGTCGCTTTCCATTGAGGGATGAAGCTGATGGACTGTAACAGACAGGGTGCAGTCAATAGTGCAACTATTGGCACTTTTCCACAGGCACAAGGATCCATCTCATACCATGTTTTTTCGTTACAAATAAAGTGACCCGTATTTAAGCCATACCCGTGCTGCTCGACGGCAGGGCCGAAAACGGGCCGCAGCCAAGCTGACCACATTACTGCTTTCTGATTGGTCGAAATGTTGTCATCACAACAGGGAAAGAGGCCATTGTTTTACTGTCCCTGCAAAAAACAACTAAAGAGATACAAACTAACAACTGGGAAGTCAATGAAGTACAAGCACTACTGTCTGTTTGGGCTGAAGATAAATTTTAGTGGGGGTTTTCTATGATACTAACAAATTTATCTTAAACACTATAAGAAATGCAAAGGTGTACCAGGACATCGCAAACAGGTTAGCTGGGTTAGGTATTTGTTCCACAGCTAAAGAATGCCAAGAAAAAATAAAAAGACTCAAACAAGACTAATAATAGTAATACAACTGATAATAATAAAAGATCACAATAACAAAAGCAGCTCTGACAGAAAAACTTTCTGCTCGTACGACTCGACCAGGAACAAACTGTGGGAAAAGAAATGTGTGAAACACTGTTACTGGACTGTTACCTGACTGTTTCCGTACCGCAGCACGGTTTAGGTACAGCACAGTTCCTGTATGCCTATGGAAAGGTGCCTCATGAGTGTAGGTACAAGGTACACTTTATGGACAAAAGTATTGGGACACACCTCTTATTTCAGGGTTTGGGCTAGGCCCCTTACTTCCAGTGAAGGGCAATCTTAATGCTTCAGCACACCAAGACATTTTGGACAACGCCA
>JBBPCZ010000064.1:0-24701 GCA_037974445.1 Brycinus macrolepidotus
ATAAAAATGATAATATCAAGATCTTGCTTGTTAGTTTCAAATCAAATAATTACATAAATAAGTAGCCCTGGGTCTTCTAAAAAAAAAACAACATAAGGCATGAATGGCTATCTTATGGAATTACAATGTTATAGCCCAATAAATAAAGGGATTCAAAAACACTCAAAAATGGCCCGGAGTTCAAAGGGTTAAGTATGTTTCATAGCTAAAAACAGCAGTGGCAGCCATTTTTAAGCCATACTTTTGTTCAGATTTGTCCATATAAAAGTATCACACTGTGTCAGAAACCATATAAGCAAGTCTACTGCACATTACTTAAAGGGATGGTTTGACAGAAATTATATTTGCCCTGTTTCCCCCCTTACCCTAGATGTAGTCTATGTGTTTTTGTCCAAATTTTGCTTCTTTAGTTAAAACTGGGAGGTTGACATTGTCAATCACTAGAAGTCAATAGTCACCCAAAATCTTTTCCATAATTACGTCCCCAAAACTACTCTTCAGACCTCGTCCAGTTCAGGTGGGGTAGACTTGTGGGTATTCAGGATGCAATATAATCATATTGTATATAATATACAAAATAACTATGCAATATAAATATACAACACAATATATTTGTACAGTATAGTCATACTTTCAGCTATAACATTTAACAAAACATCATTCTGTAGTCTTTTCTGTTTCTTTTTTTTTTTTTTTTTTTTTTTTTTACAAACTTCCTCAGTAGGAGTGCTGGTCTGGAATCATTTTTGTGGCAACAGCTGTCAGATACAAAGCACTCTTCTTGCGACTGCTTCAAGAATATGAGACTGAAAGGGTTGTCTGAACGGATGCCTGTAGTTTTGTTTGTTATTTATTTGCTATTTCATAGTCATACGGTGTCCTATACCACAGGGACAAGTCTGCACCACCTTAATGAGCAGTTCAGTGCAGTTTGAATGCAGGTAGGCAGTTCTTTTGGGGGGTGTATTTATAGAAAATATTTGGGTGGCTGTCGACATCTAGAGTTCTAGAGCATCATTGGTGCTGTCATGATCTAAACAAAAGAGGCCACATATGGAATTCAGACACATCGTGGCTGATTGACTACATTTGAAGTAACTGGGAAATTATGTGAATTGGTATTATTTTGCTGAACCATTCCTTCAGCATTCACTTGGGCAGGTTTTGTGATGCTAATTATGTAAAAAAAATTCCAATACTTAGCTAGATCAGCCTCATAGGTCCATTGCAAAACTTCAGTCCAAAATCCAGTCTGTCACTTTAAAGCGAGTTCTGTGGGAAACGTTGGCCAAGGGAACGCATAAAGACGCTTAGCTGTGGTTGGAGAGAGAAAGCAATAAAAATAGACCAGCTGTCATGCATGAGCAGCACTTTTGGATCTGCAGAGCATGCTTCAAAACTGAGACTGTGTCGCATCCATATAGTCGCTCAGATTTGAGAGCAGAATCATGCTCAACTGTGGCACAGGCCAGATTTCCTTTGGGAGAAAAAAGGCACGGGAAAAAAATCTGATCAAACTGACAGCCGAGCCATCTGAGGGGGGGGTTCTGTATGAAGTATTTGTGACAGCTGACTGTGTCCTCTTTCTCTCTTTTTTCCCTTCTTCCCTTCCCCTCTCTCGCTCTGTTTCTTGGTCTCTGATGTGTGCGTGGGAAGTAGAGGGTATCTATTCAAGTTGCGTTTATTTTTGGCTCACAGGAAGTCTCTGCAAACAAAGGCTCTTGAGTCACCAAAATGCACAATAGGCCCGCGCATCGATCCAGCGGCTGCACCAGCGCCACCGTTGCTGTAGGCACGCCAGCCAATTACACAAACCAGCCGAGAGAACTCAAAAGCCTCTTTTCTCCCTGATTTTTTTTTTTTTTTTTTTTGTAAAGAGGCATCAAGGTGTGAAGCAGGAGTAGACACAGTCTGGAAACTTGCACTCAGGGTTCTCAGGCTGTTTTATTGCTTAAAGGGCCCATGCTGCTGGGAGCCAATTAGAACAGAAGTCACGTACATATCGGCCATAAAGAAATAGTTTGGAGAATAATCCAGCTTCCACAAAGTCTTACTTAACTCACATGGAGGTAAGAAATACTTGGTGCACAAATTTTGCTTCTTTTGTTGAAAACAGCTATTGCTAAAGTTGCTAACAAACACTAGAACTCAATAGTCACCTAAATAGCCAAAAGCTTTTTTTTTTTTTTTTTTTTTTTTTTTTTAAATACTTCCCCAAAACCCCAAACCTGCCATATCCAGATCTTCATTAAGGTCTCGCAGACTTGTTGACGTGGTTATAGGACACAGTCCTCTGTTTTGTGGTTGCTTTGTGAATACCAGCTTTGGTGTTGTCTGATACAGCTGCCTGTAGTGATGAGGTTTTGTTCATTTTTATAGTTCAATGTAAGTCATACTGTGTCCTAAACTGCACTGACAAGTCTGTGTCACCTTCCTGAGAAGCTGCATGTGGTTTAAGTAGGTTGAAAGAAGTTTTGCTGGCATATTTTTGGAAACAATTTGGGTGACTATTGAGTTCTACCATTTTGATGTAGCCTCACTCCAGTTCTAAACTAAAAAAAGGTAAATTTGGCATCAAACATGCTTTTGCTGATCAAATGCTGCTTACTTATTTCTTTTTCCCTATATTTAAAAAAAAAAACCTTCAGGCTCTTACACCTCTTAACTCCATGTTTTTTCCTTACTTATGCTTTAGCCTCTGACTTTTCTTTTGACAGGATTTGTTAAGGTGTGTAACTTAGCTGGCAGTAACTTGGTCGAATAGCGGATGTTGATTTAAGTATAGCTTTTCAGGTATGAAGGACAGATGTGAAGTACTTGAGCACTAATGTACGTCGCTCTGGATAAGAGTGTCTGCTAAATGTCATAAATGTAAATGTAAATACACCTGGGGAAGTGGAAAATTGTGTGAATTAGATTTTTCTCTGAACTATTTCTTAGAAGACATTGTATCAAAAATAACAGTCATTGGAAAATGGTCATGTAGAAAGTATTTAGGACACTTCCCGGTGCATAAAACCACTTTTAAAACGCAAAATACAGTATTTGAAATGTTCTCAGCTGCAACCTGTAGTTGCTAGAGGCAAACGAAGGGAATGTCACACTGCACTTCAGGCGATCTTGTGTTAAGACTGACATTGTAATCACTGAGGCCCACCATAATTGGATAGTAAAGATGTCCATCCATCCATTATCTAAGCTGCTTATCCCTAACTGGGGCCATCGGGCGAAAGGCAGAGAAGCAACCCGGACAGGTCACCAGTCCATCGCAGGGCAGACACTCAGACAAACACACTCACACACACCGAGGGGCAATTTAGCTGCATGTGAATTGGCTCTAGACATGATAAATCATTTTAAATCAGCTAAATAATCATCATTTTCACTTTAGTCCTGATTGTACAGCCCTGGACATTTTTGTGTCAGCCTTCTTGTTAAAGTATTAGCCGATGTGTAATTTTGATCATTTTCCAACTCATGCTAATCATAAGTAATGTGTTTCTCCATGAGGATGATCTTGTTAACTCTAAATAAATGTCAAGAGATGATTGAATTACAACACAAATAACATTACACCCTCTTGTCCTCTGTCTCTGTATATCATCAATCATGTTCTGTCCAGTTTCTGTGGTCAGTATAAGCTTATGCAAACTCTTATTACATATACAGTGCCCTCCCCCCACCCCCCCAATCCCCCCAAAAAATATCGGAAGATTTGTGCCATGCTTAAAAAATGTCCGTTATGATAGAAAGCAAAATGTCAAAGTAAGTGGCATTTTATTGTAAACATACCAATTTGAGAAAGTCATTTTCTTTTTCCCAAATCATTATTTCAAAGGGCGGCCAGTATGTTTCAGGTTGTTATTATTTGGGCTTTTTTTTGTTGTTTTCTTTGTAGACTTTCTGCAAGTGTGCATCCAAAGGGCCTTTGCGCACTTTGGAGTTCACAATTTCATCACTGAACTCAAGCTCACTGACACCACTGGGATAGAAACAGCCCCAGACTTTGATGTATCCACCTTTATAGGGGACATATTATTATTGCAAAAAAAAAAGTATAAGTGTGTGTGTGTGTGTGTGTGTGTGTGTGTGTGTGTGTGTGTGTGTGTGTGTGTGTGTGTGTGTATGTGTGTGTGTGTGTGTGTTAGAATGTTTCCCACCTCTCTTTTAGT
The DNA here is from genome assembly GCA_037974445.1 of Brycinus macrolepidotus. Classification (NCBI taxonomy): domain Eukaryota; kingdom Metazoa; phylum Chordata; class Actinopteri; order Characiformes; family Alestidae; genus Brycinus; species Brycinus macrolepidotus. The sequence continues at coordinate 4,173 of JBBPCZ010000064.1, forward strand.
GATGAATGGGAAATCGATATTCTCATTCCTCTCCTGACATGTGTGTTTGTGTGTGTGTGTGTGTGTGTGTGTGTGTGTGTCCGCTTGGATGTCGAAAGCCTTAGGCATGTTCCAAGCCCCTCAGCCAAATGGAGCTGGGAGGGCAGCAATGGAATGATAAAAGAACGAGACGGATGGAAGGATGGATAGACGGACAGAGGATTGGATGGAGTGTTGGTTCATTATGGACTGCCAGGGTCATGAACACTTCCCTAGGGTTTGGCATTACTGGTGCAGAATAAAGCGGTGATTGATAACACCACTCTGATGTGAACAGAGTGAGTGGTCACTCACTCCTCTACCCCATACAACACGCACAGTCTGTGTGGAGTGGGACTACACCCACTGGGAAGGTTTCTGTTCTCCACAAAATTTCTCCTGCCTTAAAAAGGCTTTCTTTTGCATGGAGTACGTTGCACGGTTTATTTACCTGGTATCTACTGCTGTTGATAAAATGTTGGGTAAAGGGGGCATTTGGCTGACGCCCCTATCTAGAGCGACTTACAATTATTAGTTACAGGTAGAGTCCCCCTGGAGCAACTGAGGGTTAAGTGTCTTGCTCAAGGACACAATGGTAGAAAGTGGGGGTTCGAACCAGCGACGTTGTGGTCATCAGGTACATTGAAAGTTAAAAAAATGTTTTTCCTTCTTCTGTAAAGTTCTATTTTTGGACAGATAATAGTATTTAGTAGTGCATGCTGCTTCTTCTAGTACAGAGCATGGGTGCCCAATTTTAGTCCTGGTGATTTCCCTGCTCAAACATACCTGGTTCAGCTCAGCTGTTAATTGCCAGTTTTAGTGAGTGTGTTTGATAAGGGGAACTACCAAGCTGGGCTGGACACCAGCCCTCCAGGACCAGTGTGTGACAATTATCTTCGTGTTCCACGTGCCATAATACAGGGCCACATGACCACCAGGCGGTTACACCCTCTTAAAAAGACCACGTTGCTCTATAGTATAATACTAAGATACACTATATGGACAAAAGTATTGGGACACACCTGCTTTTCAGGGTTTGGGCTCGGCCCCTTACTTCTAGCGAAGGGTAATCTTAATGCTTCCGCATACCAAGACATTTTGGACAACACCATACTTTGTGGACACAGTTTGGCAAGGAACCTTTTCTATTCCAGCATGACCGTGACCAAGTGCACAAAGCAAGGTCCATAAAGACACGGTTGGATGAGTTTGGTGTGGAAGAACTCGACACAGAGTGAAAAACCTAAGTATAGGTACACGTTCATACTCTTAGAGCAGTGGTTCTCGAACAGGTCATCTGAGACCCCCAGACTGTTCTCTGCCCGTCAGTATTGGGAAGCTGGACGGGTGTTGGGCTGGAGGGTCCCTGAGGACTGGTCTAAGAATTGAAATATGTATAAAGTCTCCACAACTGAACATTTTACTCTGCTCAAGAGCTTTTAGCGTGTGTTTATTCTGAAGTATGTCATGAATTCAACCTGAATTATCCTGAATATAATAAGTCCCTTTCAAAGTCAAAACTGCATATGAAAGAAAGGAATGCTTTAAAGGAATGCTTAAGTAAAAAATGTTGATTTGTTGGTTAAAAGTGAATGAAGGCTATCGGGAGCCTGTTAACATGAACATTGTTGATTAACAGCAAGCCTATCTTTATTAGGGGGTTTGTTCGTTGCATTAGCATTTGTGCAATATTCCTTTATATTTTGATATGCTTTGAAATGGAGTTTTATAACAGTGAATTAGCGAGCCCTGTCGCGCATGTTGGCAATCCCATTCTGTCAAGCTGACAAACAACACTTTGGAGTCAGGTGTTATTTCTGGAGGTTCGTGTTGAGACTGCAGTCCAAAGTACAGTAAAAGGAAAGGAATGACTGTCTTGCGACAAGAGTTTGAGCTTTGAGGACTGATCAAAGAGGGAAGACGCTGCTTGTGTAGTAATTGTTCCAGCACTGGGGTCCCTCAGTAGTGAGGAGCTCTATTACTTTCATGTTAGCAGTTTTGTTGCTGTATCTCACAGATTAGAAGGTAAAAATCTGGGGAAATAAATCACTTTTTTATTTCATTAACGGAATACTCCAGTATTTTTAAAGTCTAATCTCCATATGTCACATCTGTATCAGTTACTTAAAAGATCAAAACTGTCTGACATGAAACACATTTACATTAGAAGTCAATGGGCAGTTGCTTCTTCTGCGATTTTGGCTCCTATTAAAAGTGTTTTAAGTCCATCATTTGCATCATCCAGTCAGTTATCATGGACGTGCATTTCCTTTTATTTGGAAAAGAACAGGGAATCAGCTGGTACGAAAAAAAAAACCCACATTGGATGTCAATAGGCAGTTGCTTCAGCGTCTGCTCATTATTTTCTATTATACTTTATTTTGAGTCAGCAGGTTTTCTGTTCTTTCACAGACCAGCAAAGTGCGGCCCATAGTCATTATTCAGAAAAACGCCGTGATGCTCTAATTGAATCTGAAAAGTGATGACATGCGGGCGCATCTACATCACATCATCACTTTTTAGATCACTCAGTCACCTCTCTCCCTCTATCCTTCGTTTTTTCTTTTCCGTTTCCCCCCATCTGTTCTGTTGTTGTGTTGACCCCGCCTCTCCTCCCAAGAGACTAATTACTTGCTCAGTGGAATGCTCCCTCATTAATAGTTATGAAACTGACAGATGGATATTTTTTTTTTTTTGATGCAGGACTTTAGTAATTAGATGTATAGTTGGTCTCTTTGACTAGGGTGAGTCAAACTGCCAGACAAATGCTGTGTGTACGGACTTGTAGGTGGTATATAGTGCACAGAGTAGTAATTAGGAATGTCAAGGGACACATTTAATTCAATTAATTACACGATTTGCTCATGTTAATTCGGACATGTTCAGATTTAGTCCCGATCAGCAGTACTCTATTTGATTATAGCTGTCATGTGAACAATTTATCATCTGATTAAGATATTAATGTTAAGATATTAATAAAATAATAACAGAAATAACAACATTTGGTATGAGGTTTGCAAATTAGGACTCTTTCCAGAAAGAGAAACTTTCTTGGAGAAACTAAAATTTTATTGACTTTTTTAATCAAGGGTTTGACTTGGGGATAAAGTAATGGATAGAGTGGCATTCCTTCCTTTATATTATCAACTTTAAAAAGTCATTAACAAATTGAAATGAAATTCAATACTATTTCATAGTCATATTTTTTTTTTTTTTAATTGCACAGTCATAAAAGGATGCTGACGTTGATTATGGCCATGGTCGCTATAGTAAATTAGAATTTACTTTATATTTATTTTTATGTACTTTTGTGTAGCAGGAGAACGTTTTGAATCAGATAAATATTTTTCCAGCTCATACTCAGAATAGATTAACTAGAACATTGCTAGCGAGCAATGAGGAGTGAAAACCATTCAGGACAAGATGTTTATAAATGTTGACTTGCTTTGTTATCCACAAAGATGAAAATCATTTTCATGAAAATGTTATTGTAAAATAAAAATAATAAAAAAAACAAGCACTGGAATTGAATTGGTATTCAATATGGGAGTTCAATATTCGAATATTGGATACATATTGAAAAGGGGATGGAGTAGTGGTGCTTCTCATAGAGTTAAATTACAAGCTGTAGTAAGACCTTTTTCTGATTGTTCTGATGACTTAAAAAAAATGTAAAAACAAGACAGTACACATTTAACGAATTCAAATGATAGTAAAATACCTCCTCCTCTACTTACAAATACAAAAATGTGAGCTCTTTAAAGTGCTCTCCAAATCTCTGCTCTTTGATGGAGATTTTAATTCTCCGTTCTTATCTGTTGCCTTACATTTCACAAAGGAACGCCAAACGTCAGATTTCTTGCTGTGAAAACGGTGGTAATAACACTTTCCTTTGCCGTCAGAATGAAGACAGCGTGCAGTGGCAGGTGTGTTCTTCCATTAGGGAGAAATTTAAAAGAGAATCGGCTTCGCTCTCATCACCCGCTTCGGGCTACTGCAGGGATTTATTGGGTTTGCAAACAGGCCGGGACTGTGGGACGTGCGCCACGGGGGCTATTACACTTCCCTCATTCTGGGTTTCTCCCGGGCTTTTACAGGCAAGAAGCGCTTGGTGGGTTGATGTCAGTGCGTTGTTGCAGGCACTTAAAAAACAATGGCTCGCATAATGGAAACCTTCGTTGAGTACAGCGTGCTATTCTGAAGCATTTATGACACAAAACATTAATTTCTTGTAAGAAAGCACGACGGTGAGGGCAGACCCCCCACCCCCCCAAGGAAAAGAAAAGAAAGAAGGGAGAAAGGAATCACGATGAAAGTCTTCATAATGAGATTCAGTCTAGTGAAAGTCTGGAATGAGGCAAACTGATGTTGAAAATATGTAGGTACTGTAGTCTCTAAGAGTCTTATTGTGATCTGAGCGATTTACAGGTATAAGAAAATACTGTTCCTCCAGGGCTAGTGTTCACTGGCCCACACACAGCAGATGACCAGGACAGTGCAGAAAGTAAAGACTAGTGGGTTGCGACTGTGGCCTCACAAGAAATTCAGTCAAATGCATTTCTTCAAACAGTTTGTTATGAAATGTGAAATTTAAACATTTGATTACAAGAAACCATAGCACAAAAACGGCTGTGATAAACTAACCCAGACTGGATTATAATTAGGGAATAGATACCTGGGTATGATTACAATTCATTGTATTGTAAATTTTTTCTGCAATGTTTAGAACAAAAGTGTTGTAAATAGTACATAAACACTTCTAAAGTTTCAAAAACATACACTGTATGGACAAAAGTGTTGGGACACCTGACCATTACACTAAAAGGGACTTTAATGACATTGCATTCAAATACATAGACTGTGGGATTTTCTTCTCATTCATTCTATAGAGCGTTTATGAGGTCAAGGCACTGATGTTGGACAAGAAAGCCTGGCTCACAATCTCCGTTCCAGTTCATCCTAAAGGTGTTGGATGGGGTTGAGGTCAGGGCTCTGTGCGGACCAGTCAAATTCTTCCACACCGAACTCATCCCACCATGTCTTTATGGACCTTGCTTTGTGCACTGGGGTACAATCATGCTGGAATAGAAAAGGTTCTTCCCCAAACTGTGTCTCCAAAGTTGGAAGCATGGCGTTGTCCAAAATGTCTTGGTATGCTGAAGCATTAAGATTGTCCTTCACTGGAAGTAAGGGGCCTAGGCCAAATCCTGAAAAACAGGTGTGTCCCAATACTTTTGTCCATACAGTGTACCATTCACTGCCCAGTCCGTACGGAAACTAAGCTACAATACCCAGCCCGTTCACAGTTTTTGTGATGCCACAACAGATTTAAATACGTCTGCCTATTAAGCCTAAAGTAGCTTAGTCCAGAGTGTTTCATCCTGGAGTGCTTTTTGAATGAGGTGCAGTACAGGGCAACCAATCAGTACAGAGGTCATTTACATATATCAGTCTTAAAGGTACAGTAATGATAACTGTTTGATTGCAAGAGATAAAGAGGAACTGGAAAATGGTCAGGTAAAATGAACACGACTGTGTGTGGTGCATAAAATTCCACAAACCTCATAACTGGACATCAGGGGAAAAACATCTGAAAGTTGTAGGGCCCTTTAAGCAAGACGCTAAAGTCCAACACACTAAATTTCAGCAAGTACACAACAATGCAGCCTCAAAGCCCAACAGTAAATGGAGAACAATGGATACGTAGGACAAGACCGTGCGAGACAGTATGAGTCACGCTAATTGCGCTTACACCATGTGTGAAGTGGCGGTGTGCGGCGTGTGTGTGCGGTGTGTATGCTACGTTCCCCACAGGAAGCCCATGTCACTGTGCATAGCTTGTCGGACTGCTGTGCTGGCAAAGCTGTCAGCTTACATGCACTGAAAAGCCATGAGAGACTCAAGACGGAACACACACACACACTCTCTCTCTTTCACACACACACACACACACACACACACACACACACACACACACACACAAAGCTCTACTGCTATAATAAAACTTTAACCTGCTCTCTAGGTGCCCTGTCTACAATAAACATGCAGAGCTGCCACCTTTGAGAACAGCTAACAACTGGCCAAGTGTCATTTTGTGCTGTTGTTTTGCTCTTTTCTGCTGTTGCTCGCATGCTGTATCACTTCATCGTCTTGTTTGACACTCTTTGGTATTGCAGCAGTACACTGATACTGTAAGGCTGTAAGGCATTATATGTAAAAAGCTATTGAACTGGGCAATAAGCATTGATGTGCTCAGAAAAATACTTATTTGAAAATAAATTCTAATACTAATAACCCAGTGTGTAGAGATGTTTATGTATGTTAGTGTGTTAAATTGACTTCCAACCTTTTTGTCTAGGAACCCAGTATTATTTGTAGTTCTCATCCAGCACCTGGTTTGGCTAATCACTGCCTCTTTACATTAAATCAGGTGCACCGCTGATGGGATTTCAGAAATCCTCGTGGTGGCAGGGGGCGTTGAGGAGAAATCTGGAACCAAGCCTGTGGTCTTCTAAATACCTCAAAAGACAACAAATTCTTGCCTCATTCTAGTAATGTTTGTTCATAATGTTATATGGTGTTTTTTTTTACAATCATAAACAAACTACTCAGAGAAATGGTTTTAACCCTTTCACACGTGGTGCCAACATATGCATTTTATTAGAGGACAAATTAAAAGTGTGATTTTTTAAATTATTAATATATGCAGGAAAGGATTTTTTTTTTTTTTCAACACGACTCAGAATACAATGTCATTCCGTTTGTTGGAGGAAGAAAAGCTATCCAGCACCAACTGGCCTCATGTGAAAATGTAATTACTCAATCAATTAATTTACCATATTTAGTTAATAATTGGGAACAGTGAGACTAGACACACCCAAGCTTGATTATTGGCAGATTCCCAGCCTTGCTGAACCGACGCATCACTTAATCAGAGTCTATGTGCTGTGTGTATTATACCTCTATATATAAAACATCCGCTTGGAGGCATTCATGACCCCTTTGGATCATGACCCCTTGGAGGCATTCATGACTCCAGCCCTCTGAGTTTGGCTACACAAAGGATTTCTGTAAATGAGCCCTATTCTTCCTGTGTGTGTGTGTGTGTGGGAGAGAGAGAGAGAGAGAGAGAGAGAGAGAGAGAGAGAGATCAGAGGCTTTGTGCTCCAAGCCACTACAGCCCTTTGCCATTAGACTGTCACAAGACCCAATAATAACCTCTCTAATAACAGGGTAGGCTGCTCTCTCTCTCTCACTCTCTCTCTCTCTCTTTCTATATCTATCTCTACTCCCCCCCACACTCTCCCACCCGTAGCGCGCTCTTCCTGAAGCAGTGGCGCCTCTTCATCTCCGACGTCACATAATTAGCGCAGCTGAATAAGGAGCGCATTGCCACCTGCAATTACCCAGATTGGGGCTGACAAAGCGCCGGGGTAAACGAAACGGATGCTGCCGTCTGACTGACAGAGTGCAGTAATGAGGAGCATCAAGGGTGTGAGGAGCATCAAGGGTGCAGCCACCAATCTCCCCCCGCCCCAAAACTGACACCAGCCCCACCACCACCAGGATCCGGGATATTACTTGTTTTTTCCTCCCCAGCTAAATTTATCCACAACTGGCACCCTGCCTGCTTTGAAAATAGCTAAATCAATCTTCATTCCACCGCGATTACTTATGGAGATTGCAGGGATTGGGGGGGTGGTGCAGGGAGGCTCGACAGAAGAGTGCAGCGTAAAGGGAGATGTATTCCCAGAGGTTCAATGGAAAGTGAGATATAAAGAAAACGAGCTACTAAGTCTTGCTAGGAATAATAATTGGACCTCAAGGCTCATTGTGGCAGTGCTATAATGGTCAACTCCCATTTTTTTTTCTCACTAACTAGCTTCCCACCTTCCCAAACTTTGTATCTGCACCATACACAAGTTCTCACAGTGAAGATGCTGAAGGTATAGACTGAAAATGGATGGCCTGACCACCTTTCTGCTACTCAGGCTAGCTAAGTACAGTAACCTAAGCTAAGCCGGTCAATGTTAGCTAGCATTAGCGTCAAGTGACCGCAATGAAATCATTTGCATCCATAGGCAAAGATGAAATGACCACACATGACTATCTAATGTTAGTTGGGGAAAGACCTCCCCTCAACCCTTCTGAGAGAGACCTTCCTTCAGAGCCTTGTGAGAATCAAAATGTTCTTAAAGATGGTGGCAGGAATTGCCAGAGGGTAAGTGTGGAGAGGTCTGTGAGTGCTCTTTTTCCAAAATTGGTCAAGCCAGTAGCCTTTCTAGTGACATGGGCAGAGAAGCTCAAGAACAAGTAGATCAAAGCAACAAGGAGCATTGAAAGATTCCATTTTTGCATCACAAAGAACAGAGGGATCACTAGACACCATGGATACCTTGCAAGACAACTCCAGGCGTGGAAAGCATCACCACATCCGATTCTGTGTGCCTCCTTTCAAATATCTATTTCCCGATGCTCCCAGGCATAGACGTATGAAACCATTATTTCTATTTAAAGTTGTTAGGTCAGAAGGGCAGGGTGACTGAGTGACTAGCTGTTATTCTATGGCAAAGTACAGGCTGTGCAGATCTTGTATCAAAGCTGTAGAACTAGACACAGACTGTACATGCGATATATAAAACTGGACTGCTATTACATCCTAATGATACCTATTGGTATTTATTGGTCCACAACTATTCAAATGGGTAAAGGGACCCTTTCAAGTCAGGCAATGTATTAATCCATGTTTTGATGTTTCCTGTTTGCTCATCTTTCATAAATACCTGCATTTAGCAGGTTGTAAACTGCTTGTGTATCATGATAGATGTAAACAAGCAGTTCCCTCTCTCAGTCTTCGGAACCCTTGCACTTTTTCCCTGCTCTACCACATCTGACCCAGCTCAAAAAAGACTTGAACACCTGATAAGCTGAATCATATGTATTAGACTTAGGAAAAGAACTGAGAATACTAGTAATCGCTAGAGTACACTAAGCATAAGCATATTGTCGCTGTGATAAGAAAACCTTATTACTAATAACTCTTTTCATACCATTTGAAAAGATATTGTGCTGAATTTTCATGATTAATGGAGCAAGATGCATTGTGAAAAGCTGCTTTTTACTTCATATAATGTCACCATAACTTTGATTTAAGGTTTTCTTATGACAGTAATGATATGCCATGTAGTCAGTGTTGTTCATTTCTCTTTTTCTGCGCTTTGCAGGTGGTTCTGGGTGAGTTTGGAGAAGTGCAGCAAAGTGTGTGTGAATGACCCCGGGTGTGGCCGGCTGACCCTCTGTCCTGATGATGAAAGGCCTGTCCGGCAGTCGCAGTCATCACCACATGGTGGCCTGCGAACCCTCTTATGACCCGCTAGGTCACCATGGCGACCGCAAGCCCTACCTCATTGGCCAGATTGATGCCCCGCCCCCGCCTGAGCATCCTTACTACTCGGGGCGGAGCTCTTCCTACCAGCCAGACTGTGTTGTGGTGCCTTATGGGACGTTTCCTCGGCGCCACTACAATTCCAGCCATGAGCTAAAGGATGAGTGTGCCTTGGTACCATACACGGGTGGCGGGGCATCCAAAGGCCAGCAGCGAGTACCGGTCAACCTGCTGGACCAGCTGGATCGGCAGCTTCCTGTGTCCCGGGACGGTTACCATACACTCCAGTACAAACGTGCTGCAGCAGCTGCGGCATCGGCTGCTTTGGAGCAACGCAACGACAGTCCAGGGCGGATCCGCCACTTGGTGCATTCGGTGCAGAAACTCTTTACGAAGTCGCATTCTCTTGAAGGGCCGCATCACAGCAAGGGTAGTGTGAATGGTGGGGGAGGAGGCGGGGGCAAGGCAAGTCCAGACAGGGAGGGTGGGCCAACGCCAACGCCACGGCAACGGAAGCGCAGCAAAAGTCGTGAGCGATGCAAGTCAGCAGAACCCAAGCAGAGGGCACCACCCTCTGGCTACTGGAGCTCCGACGAGCCAGAGCGAGATGTTTGCCCACTGCGCCATGCCCCAGCGCCCCCTGGAGTCATGACCATGGGGCGGCACCCAGACAAGTCGCAGTCGCAGTACTTCCTGGACGCGTACCAGGATGGGGCACTGCTGAAAAGCTCACGGAGCAACAACGACGTGGCCAAGTGCCAGACGTGCGCCGTGGTGGTGCCGTCACTCGGAGTGGACGGGTCGCAGTTGATGAAGAAGAGCTCGTGGTCGTCCTCTCTCACGGTGAGCAGGGCGCGCCAGGTCTACCAGAAGGCCGCTGTAAATGTAGATAAGGCGCTAGTGAAAGCAGAAGCTTGTCAGCAGGAGCGTTCGTGCCAATTCTTGCAGGTATGCAAAATTTTTAAAGAAAGTAATCCGACTCCCTTTTTTCAATTTCCTCCCCTGCACCCCCATGCTTACCTAACCCACCCTCTCAATCACCCTCACCACCACCACCACCCCCCACCACCACTATTACCACCTCCTCCTCCTCTTCCAACCTTCTTCTGGAGAGAGCCTCCAGCTTTGATTTGAGTTCTGCTGAGAAGTAAGTGCAAACCACTAGCCGCCTTACTCTCTGTTTAGATGACAAGCATCTGTTTTTGGATCCATTCAGTCTCTTTAGTATTATTTTTGGGGTTTTTAATGATCTCTTGAACTTTTAAAGGGGCCATATCATAAGGGAAACAATTGGGTGGAAATAATTTACGGAAACATTGTTAATTTCAAAACAGCTCTCCAACGTGTAACTGGAAAATGAGCCGTGAAAACTTATTTGAAATTCATCTCGGCTGTAATGTCACAACAATGAACACACTTACATACCATTGCCAGTTCAGCCTACAGCAGTTTAGCCTTGCTCATTCTCACTGAAGTGATGTGGAGTGTTGTTACTGCTGTTTGCAGAAAACTTTGCTATGTTTGGCTTCAAGTTTACCTGTTGCTAAACAACAGCTAACAGCTAATAGCTAACAGGTTCACAGTTAACCAAAGTATTTGCTTGCTTATTATAACAAAACAACAAAGATGTTACCCACAATCTCAAGCACTGAATTGAGAAGACCCCAAACCTTCTGCCTTTGGTCAACTTTTCTTTGTGAAGTTGTAGGGCTCAAGGCACTAGTCTCTCTTCCATGACTCTAATGAAGGTTCATCTTTCTGTTGATCTGATTGGTCACCACAGAAAAAATGCTGACGTAAGCTTCTTGACCGCTTCAAGTTCAGCTTCTTTCAACGCAACTTTATGAACCGCACAAGGCGCATAAAAAATTGTGTCCACTGCACAAAGTCAGCACACAAAACATGTCTTTCCCATTAAAAACAAAAGAAAGAAGGCACCTTGGTTTTGCAAAAAAAATGTATCCAGTATTAACCCAGCTTTACTGGAGTGAAAGATATATGTAAATGATTGTGCTGTTCCTGGCTGAAGCAAATGGGCCATTGCATCCCTTCAAAGGATCCACACGTCTAAAAAGAATGAATGAAGCTTATTTGCCCACATTTGCCTGAACTTAACAGTTTGTTCTGTACATTTCAGTTAAAACTTCTTTTTGAATGAGGCACTATACAGACTAAACAGGGCAGCCAATGAGAATGAGAGGCCTTTTGTGTGTCATAAAGACACAGTTACAAAAACAGCTTGAGGCTAAAAAATTGCTGGGTAAAAATGACTTACGACAGCTTTTGGCACAGTAAACTCCATGAACTTCATTAGCAGGCTTCAGGGGATAAAAATAAAATGTAAGAAAAATGTAAAATATGGCTCCTTTAAAATCTCATTTCTTTTCCAATATGGTTTTTCCCAGCTCCTCTTATTATTTACATATTTCTATAATGTGTGTGTGTGTGTGTGTGAGAAAAATAGACTGAAAGAGATTGAGAGTGTGTGTGTGTGTGTGGGTCAGAGAGAGAGAGAGAGAGAGAAATGGAGTATGTGTTTATGTATTTGGTGAGGTATTCCATAGACAATAGTCTTGTTTTCCTGACTGAGAGGGGACCCTGGAGCCAAAGAGTTGGAGAAAAAAATATGATTATAAAATTTTAAATCCCGAGCCTTCAGCTTTAGACAGTTAAGAGGCAAAAGCTCTGGTGTTTTACTCAGCACGTCAGTAAAAGCACTTCAGAAGATGAGCGCCGCACTGACAGTGGGTTTCATCACACTTTTGATTATTCAAATCAGCAGCAAAGCTGAGCTCCGGTTCGAGCCGCAAACACCTCACTCAAGTAAAGACTACCTGAATATACACTGTTTGGAAGGAGCCCGTTTCTGTTTTAGAAGTTATTACTGAAAGCTTTGACACACTTTTCACAGATACAGAAAATTAAGTACATTAGGAGAAAATGAATTCAGTCTGATTAAAGGGCCCATATCTTTCTGAACCAGATTTTTCTTTTTTTTTTTTTTTTATAAAAAAGTCTGATATAAAATGAAATCGGACTCATTTTTGTATGAGGCAGCCAATCAGAGCGTGGCTCTTGTTAGCTGTTTTAGTCTCAAAGCTACAATGACAAAAAAACAACCTGTTTAAATGTAGTGGATATAAAAACAGCTTTACATAAATTGGCAGAATTAGGATAAAAACAAGCACTAAGGCTAATAATGCACTATATGGACAAAAGTATTGGGATGCCAATACTTAATGACATTGCATTCAAATATACTTTAATATACTTTAATATGGAGATTAATATGGACTTTAATATGGAGTTGGTGCCCCCCCCCCCTTACAGCTATAACAGCTTCTACTCTTCTTGGAAGGGTTTCCACAAGATTTTGGAGTGTTTCTGTAGGAATTTGTGCCCATTCATTCTGTAGAGCATTTATGAGGTCAAGCACTGACGTAGGACGAGGAGGCCTGGCTGAAGCAAATGGACCATTGCACCTCTTCAGAGGATCCACACATCTAAAACGAATGAATGAAGCTTATTTTCCCACATTTGCCTGAACTTAATAGTTTGTTCTGTACATGGTACATGTTCTGGAAGCCCACGTACCAAAGCCATATATGGAAATATATGTCTTGCAATAAGGCAGTAGATGTCTTCTGAAGGATCAAAACACACGTGTCTGATCTGCGGTAGTTATCAGCTATTAGCAGCGTTGTGGGGATGATGAATATAACGTCCATGTGTGCTAGACCGGTCCTATTGCTCCAATGATCCATTCAACTTTCTTTTAAAAAAAAAAGTAAATGACATTCCAATTTGTTTTAATGAGATGTCAGATAAGCCTTTATGTAACATCAAGTATCCCGGTAGCACGCTACATCATTTCTTTATTCTGTATCGTCCATTGTGTGATCACTTTGACAAATGGTCCAGTCAGAAGCGCCAAGGCGAACTGAGAGCAGTTGAGTGTGAATCGGTTTTTCGCACGTGGGCCCTCAGTCACACACTCGTTTGAGACTAAACTGGGCAGAGAATCTCTCTCATGTTCCTTCTCACACACACTCTGTCAATACAAAGAGTAATTGGCGTCTCTCTTTTTTTTTTTTTCCCCTCCTGTGCTAAATTCAGAGCCGGGTTGCCATAGGAACTGTGAGTGACAGGGCTTTTGCTGAGCAGTTCCGGATGTGAAAAAATAGTGGGATGGCACTTCGATATCGAGCGGGTGGTTGATCCCACTCAGACACAGAATGATCTCGCCGCCAAATTAGCCATAATGATGTTTTGAAAGGGCGCAGAATGACTTCTGGAACTTTTAAATGCCTTTTTCAAGTTCGTGCTAGTGTTTTTGGTTCATATAAACTCCCAAACGTCATTAGTGGACTTTAGGTCGAAACCTGCCTTAAAATTAAAATACAACTTTAAATCAAAATAGAAGTCAAAATGTATAATGTGGATCATTTAAGAATCTAATCTCTTTTTGAGCATTGAAATGTTAAAGTACGATATGCATGTGTGTGTGTGTGTGTGTGTGTGTGTGTGAGAGAGAGAAAAGGAGAGACAGAGACTGATGTTTTGTGTATATATTTGGGACACAACTGAATAGACAGTATATATTGTGTTATTAGAATGATGTTTTGAGAGAGTGTAGAATACTTTCTGGCTCATTTCAAGTCTTCGTTAGAGTTGTGTGCCCACATGCTGTTGTGTATGTGCAAAAAAAAAAAAAAAAAAAGAATAGCCACTATATTAAAGGGACATACTGACCTAAAACTAGTGTTTATGATGTTGTGCCATGTAATGCAGTACTGCATAATGCAGCATTGCATCCCTCAGCCATATTTCCTCACTACAATCCATAGAATGCATTACACAAATACAGTATACAGTAAACCTTGAGGGAATGCCTACAGCACTCACCAAGGCTACTAAATTTGCTTAGTGATGTAATGCTAGCCTCATTTTGCATAAACATTTTTTTCTTTATTTGAAACAGCCTGCCCCCAAAGTATCCACTTAGAGCCTTTCATAATTTACTTCCACCTTCAAGCTGCATCTTCATAAAAAGATTTTCTTGTTTTTTTTGCTTTAGAAACTGCTGTGGCAGTGCTTCAAGATGCAAGTAAACATGTTTACAACAGATATAATGTTGGTTAAATCTTTCATTTGGGCCGGAGTGTCTCCTCAAGCCAGCTTTAAAAGTGGATCTTAATTTGTGAGACTAAATTGGATGCAGCCTAAACTTCTCACCAGCACCCATGAAAAAATACCAGCTATTTTCCAAAGATGCAAGTCGGTTTAAGCTGGCTTTATCTCCTCTAGAAAGCATAGGGGGGAAGAGGGCAAACATTAGAGCTTCAGGGAACCTGGTAATGAGAGGAAATAGAAGCTGTGATGCTGGAAAGACTCTTTTATCCCCCTAAACGAGGCAAACAACCAGAGATTGTGTTCGCTGGCAGCTGTAGCTGCTGTTCGGGGCTTTCTGTTCACTGTGCTGAGGGGTTTTAGAGTACCGCTGTTGCTCTGGGGGGAAAACTCCTCGTGTGTTTGCCGTAGTGTGTGTCTGTGCATGTGTGTGAGTGTCTACTTGTGCGTGTGCGCATGTATAAGTGAGATAAGTCTGTAAATATGTGTGTGTGTGTGGGCACGGGCACATAGCCGGTGTTACTGCTGTCATCCTGCCTCCACTGACTGCCTTTTATACTCGTGGTGACGTCAGGGCCCGTCCGTTTCCCCGGTAACGGCAGCTCTGCGGTGATTCACACAGCGGCGGAGAAATTCTTTAACGTGGGATTTTTTTCCCCTTTCGCTCCACACCATGTGAGAAATTCTCGTCCTAAAAGAGCAGCAGCCATGCTGTGTGCTACACGATGCACCAATGCCACCCGTGCAAACAGACACTTGGACTGGGCGCTAAGAGCGAGAGCTGTGAGTACACGGACGGAACGTAACCATGCCTGGTTGTTTCCTCTCGATTTTTCATGTGGCGTTTCGTGAAAGCAGCGCTCGGAGTAGGGAGCAGAGCAGGGCAATCTGATTCGGGAGCAGTTTCGTCTACTGTTGAGCAGGGCTGAGACTGACGGCTGTTTGTGCGATCCTTTGTATCTGTTGATTGCTGTCTGGTTAATCGACTAACCGAATCTTGTTGTTTCCTCTCACTTTTCCCATCCCAGTGCCGCCGTCATTCAAAGTTCCGTCTGTGCGAGAATGAGAAAAGGCTGCAGGAAGCACCCACCCTCACGCCACTGTCTCTCTCAAACGTAATGATCAGGGCGATATCCGTAGGCTGTGTGCCAGCAAAGACATGTCTCACAATGAGAGTTAATACTTCCTGCTGCTCAGATCGATAATATAATAATTAGCTACCTAATGACTCTTCCCAGTGCAATGCATTCTTCCCTGTTCTGGTGAAACGTCATTCGTCACAACTTACGCTATATATGGACAAACGTCTTGAGGCACACCTGCTTTTCAGGGTTTATTTCCAGTAAAGGGAAATCTTAATGCTTCAGCAGACCAAGCCATTTTGGACAACGTCATGCTTCCAACTTTGTGAACATAGTTTGGGGAAGACCCTTTTCTATGTTAGCATGACTGTGCCCCAGTGCACAAAGCAAGCTCCATAAAGACATGGTTGGATATGTTCGGTGTGGAAGAACTTGACTAGGCCGCACAGAGCCCTGACCTCAACCCCATCCAACACCTTTGGGATGAACTGGAACGGAGATTGCGAGCCAGGCCTTCTCAGCCAACATCAGTGCCTGACCTCTTAAATGCTCCACTGAATGAATGGGCACAAATTCCCCCAGAAACTCCAAAATCTTGTGGAAAGCCTTCCAAGAAGAGTGGGACCTGTTATAGCTGCTGTTAAAAAGTTCCTATTGGTGTAATGGTCAGGCATCCCAATACTCTGGTCCATATAGTGTATGTGTGGTTCCAGTTCGAAGTTCACATCCAGCCAAGTAAAGTTTCAATCCCTGGTAGAGTCCTAGATTTTTATCAAGGATGCATTAGAAGGTGACTTGTGTGGACGTGTTTGGTCATTGCGTCCCAGAACGCACTTCCCAAGTTTCGTATTATGACTGCTGTTCTGTCACCAAATGACAAAATAACTTACAAACTCCTAGAATTATTTCCCACCATGTTTAATGAAAATGAACACCGGCAATTTAATGATATTTTATTGAAAATCATCCATACTCGTGTACTCCGGCTATAATGTTAATGCTGTTTATACAACAGTTAGTTGAGAAGCGTTCTACCAAATATCGGCACATTGTTTCGATAACCACAATGACTGTATCATTCTGTTAAGCAACAGCTTGCTTTGCTCTGCTGCTAGCTTTTAGTACAATTCTACTTTAGCAGATGAAACAGAAAACAAATACCTTAGAAAACTTTTTTTAATAAGATTACATTTGACTCTGCAGCCTGTTCAGTCAGTTACTGAAGAATAGAGTGAACAAGTCTAACAAATTAAATCCTGAGGCTGTTGCCCCTGAGTAAGCTTTTCAATCGGCAGCCATGACGGTAGAACAACTTAAAACAAGTTTGCCAGAAACGAATAGAGCACAAATCAGCAAACAAGGTGCCTGTGAAATGCTTTACAGACTGGCTGGAATGACTCGAGGTTCAGTTAAATTTGGTAAAAACGGAAAAAATTGAGCCGAACCTGACATCACAACAGTTTTGTGGCTCTGTCCATTACACAAAATGCACTACTTTTTGTGGTAGAAGGAACCATCAGTATAAAAGCGCATTTAATACAAAAAGTTAGGCTTTTATTTTGATAAACTGTTACGTGAAAGTGGCCCTACGGTGGTGCAGTGGGTAGCGCTGTTGCCTCACACCTCCAAGGTTGGGGGTTTGAACCTGGGTCCTGACCTTATGAATTTGCATGTTTTCCTCGTGGCGGTGTGGGTTTCCTCTGGGGTCTCTGGTTTCTCCCATAGTCTGAAGACATGTGTGTCAGGTGAATTGGGGATTCTAATCTGACCATAGGTGTGAGTGAATGGTGTGTGTATATACATCCCTGCCTCACGCCCGTTGGCTCTGGGATAGGGGTACCTGTGACCCTAGCAAGGATTAAGCAGTTATAGAAAATGAATGAATGTTATATAAAAGCAACAGAGCACTGGAGGTTGTATATAATCATGATTATCATTACTTGGGCTATGTCTGCGACCAACTCAAGGCCGTGATTGTAAGCCGCCCTGGATAAGAGCCTCAGCCAAATGCCCCCTTTACCTTAACCTTTACCGTGATGTTATTTGTGGATCATGCGCTCCATCTTGTGTTTGGTTGCTACCGGTCATACAGATAGGTAGCTAGGTAGCATAGCTAAGAATAAACTTTTAGAGCTTCATTTTCTGAGAACAGATTAGAATAGGTCTACTAAAATAGGTTTGTAAGTTTATTTAGACCTACTTTGTTCAAAACCAACACATTCTGTTTTTTAAATGTTTGGGCAAGGCTAACATGCAATATCTCTGCTACATATGAAAATGGAAAGTTGTTTTCCAGATCATTCTACTTGAGACGGTGTCGAATGTGCCAAAAACGAAAACGAAATTGAAATATTTTTTTTATGTACAATTGTTATGATTATCTGACATTACCTTTTGTCTAATTGTTAAATGTGAGCATTAGGCCAAATTAGTTTAAATTTACATTAGCCTCAAAAGTTCAATGCAAGACATCATAGTTTCAGTATGAACTTTTTAAGGAGTGTCTAAACAAAGCTAGTTGATTGAAAAATAAACTAATATATTCCAAATGCTGGACATGATAACATCAGATTAGATTTTTCTGGGCACTTTAAGCTCTCTCTGTTTTAGTGATGCTACCCTAAAGTGGCCAATAGTGAAGGAAGTAAGGTTTGACGCTATATATAATTAAATGTTACGTGAGTTGTTTTCTAAAGAATAGTAATTGAATTGGCTCATTGCTGGGACAGAGATTTACACCCCTGTTACCACATGGATTATCTGTACGAAGGGCTTGGTCCGGGTTAGTTTGAGTGAGAGTCTGCTGATGAGCTTTAGCCCTGAGAGAGTGAAGCTGAGACAGATGCTGTGATACCCAGGGAGGCATCGTTAGCCTAATCATGCGAGCTCACACCGGCAGCCTCGTTAATTACCTCTGCCCACTGAACGCAGGGAGCCACGTGCAAAGTGTGTGTGTTTGTGTGTGCAAAGCATGCGGAGATTGGCATGGATGGCCACATGCAGTCTTTGACGGAGATGTGTGATGCTGTGCCACCTTTGACCCCTCAGGTGCCTCAGGATGAGTGGGGGGGCTTCCCGCTGGGGAAGGAGGAGGACATCCCGTGCCGGCGCATGCGCAGCGGGAGCTACGTCAAAGCCATGGCGGAAGACGACAGCGGCGACTCGGACGGGAGCCCCAAGCCCTCGCCCAAGATGCAGGCGCGACGGGCCAGCTACCTCAAAGCCACCCAGCCCTCCCTGACCGAGATGACCACGCTGAAGTAAGCGTTCCTTACTGCTTTAGAAAGAATGTCTTAGTATTGACTCTACTAGTAGTGTTATTTCAGAATCAGAATCAAAATCATTTTATTTTGTCTAGTAAGTTACACATAACATCTTTAAAATACAGGTTTCCAAATGGGTCTTGGCCTTGGATGTCAGGTTCTTGGAAAAATGTTTTAGTTTGGGTTGAACTTTTGCATGATGTGCAAGTTTTTTTTTTATTTGAAAAAGTTCTCCTTCTCCTTTGAAGGACCGCCCATTGAAACGTATTTGGTCAACCAAAAGAGGTTTTTCTTCTGGCATCACTCCAGATAACCCATTTAAGTCATCGCATTTTCCTCCTAGACCATGACGTAGTTCCACGAGAAATACGATATCACGGAGGGTCTCTGATTTAGGGCTGTCCTATTAGAAGTTTATAAAATGCTATTTAAGCCAGCCCTATTATTTTGCAAAGAAAATAGGGAGAGTGCAAATGTTTTCTCCTAAATCCACAAAAAAAAAGGAGGAATATTTACGGCCAGTTTGTCAGCCTCTACTTTAAAACACACAGTTTTTAAAGTAGAGGTTGTCAAACTGGCTGTAAATATTCTATCAGTGTGTTAAAAGAAGTCTCTCAACAACACTTCTTCTGAGACCCTAGCATAATATTTCTTCTGGCTTTGAAAGACTTAGGAAAATCTATACCAGACCTTAAATCTTAAACTTTTTAAAAGGCTATAAATCACGTGGAATATGTAATCAGTCGCAAGTGTAAAATGTACCAGTACGTTGTGTGATCTTCGCACGTTTTGCACCCCTGCCCCCCTTAATTGCATGTGCACGAGGAAGAGAAGTGCATTTTGTGGATGTGGTCTGTAAACTGCACGTTTAGACTCATGCACCAGTTTTGTATGTGTCCAATTTGTGCCTTAAACGTGCACAAAAGGCTTTCTAGACATATATCATGCTCTAAGCCAGGGGTTCTCAACTCTAGTCCCAGGGTTTGGCTGCCCTACAAATTATTCATTTTTCTTATACCACAACACATCTGATCCAGCTCAAGAAGGGCTTATTAATTAGCCACTGAGCTGGATCAGGTATGGACTGCTCTATGCTGTGCATGTTGGATGCCTCTAACCGGATTCCTGCAGTGCTGAAGCAGTCTGTAAGTTGTCTTATTTTAGCAATTACCTTGAAACATTTTGTACGGGGTGTGCAACATATGGCTTGTTAATCTTCATTGCAATTGTTCTCTGCAAACTGAAATCACAATGGGCTGCAGTCTAGAAATGAGCAATCTAAAAAATCCCTGTTTTTGCAAATTTAGTCATCTGATATATGGAAGGGAAACACTAAACACTTCTGCTATCCACTGCTGAAGAATGAAAGGAGGACTTTGCAAATGATTCATGTTAAGATGTCATTCATAGCATTTTTGAGTGAAGTCGTCCTTTTAAGCCAGGTAGAAGCGAAACATACACTATATGGACAAAAGTATTGGGACACACCTCTTAATAATTGAATTCAGGTGGCCCCTTGCTTCCAGTGAAGGGCAATCTTAATGCTTCAACATACCAAGACATTTTGGACAACCCCTTGCTTCCAACTTTGTGGACACAGTTTGGGGAAGAACCTTTTCTATTCCAGCATGACTGTGCCCCAGTGCACAAA
>JBBPCZ010000066.1:0-12769 GCA_037974445.1 Brycinus macrolepidotus
TGTGTGTGTGTGTGTGTGTGTGTGTGTGTGTGTGTGTGTGTGTGTGCGTGTGTGTGTGTGTGTTTGTGTGTGTGTGTGTGTGTCTGTGTGTGTTGAGGCTGAAATTGATTTTCTTTGTGCAGTGCTATCAATTTGCAAGAGAGACCCTCGAAAAACAGACAAAGTATGTGCAAAGCTTACACCTGAAATTAACCACAAAATCAATCCAGAACAGCCGTACCACTCACTTCAGAGAGAGAGAGTGAAGAGAGAGAGAGAGCGAAGAGAAAGAGAGAGCGAGAGAGAGTATGAAGTGAGAGAGTGAGAGACATAAAGACAGACAGCGAGGGAGAACGGGTGAGAGAGAGATGTAAAGCAATCAACGGTAAATGTGATTGTTTTCGGATGGTCTTTTCCCGAATAGCTCTGTCGTACACACGGACACACAGACTCCTCAGGGGAGATCAGAACGAACAAATGTTGGCGAAATCGTTTTTTGCTGTTTCAGTTTATTTATTTATTTATTTGTTTGGCAGTGGATGGCATCTGGCTCTCAGCCCAGCAGCACTGAGTAGATGAGTGGATGCAGCTGATAGACACTGCGAGAAAGAGAGCAGTGTGGTAGTGGAGGTGAAAAGGCAGAAAAATGAGGAAAGAAAAGGAAGAGAGAAGCTACAGCTGTCCAGAGGGGGTATTAACACAGATCAAACAGTAGAGCCTGCCTGAAAGCAAGTAACAGACACACTTCTGGGGTCCCACACAAAGTCATGGCCGGAGGCCCCAATTAAAGATGTCTGATTTTCATGCAAAACACAATATTTACTTTCTAGAGCTGGTTTTGCCCTAAACGTCTTCGGTATGTCCCCCATGTTGGTCAGTCAACATTTCTGGCGAGAATAAAGACATTTTTGGTTGCTTTCAAAGAGTGTTGATACAGTGTTACAGGACCTTTTTGGTGTAAAAAAAAAAAAAAGAAAGAAAGAAAAAAAAAGAGTTTATTCAGTTTATTAGTTTAGCCAACTGCTCGTGTCCAACATTGCATGGTTAGTGAGGTGGTAAAGACTGCCCTTGAGTGTCTGATGGGTAAGCAAGCAAGTGAGAGAGAGAGAGAGAGAGAGAGAGAGAGAGAGAGACAGACAGACAGAAAGAAATAGAATGAGTGAAGGAATAGAAGCCCTAATTGGCATGAATTAAAGAAGTAAAGAATTCATTTTGCTGTGGCTTTGTCTGTTTCCTTCCCGGATATAATGTGTGTGTGTGTGTATGTGTGTGTTGCTGCAGTGGATTCTGATCTGATTTGTTCCTCTTTGTGCCCAACAGAGTCAGAGACTCATCCCAGAAGACACGGAGAACCAGGTTCTAAACCGCACCCAGCACAGCCTAAATGGAGGAGTGAGGATGGTGAGTTCCACTCAAAACATGATATGAAACACTATTAATTCAAGCTGTGTGTGTGTGCCTGTGTGTGTGTGTGTGTGTATGTGTGTGTGTGTGTGTGTGTGTGTGTGTGTGTGGGAGAGGTGCAGAAACTGAGGCAGTCCCTCAGTTGGTTGCACTGTTGAATATTCTAGAAGGTAGAGTGAATACCAGATTTACTTTGGCTTGGAAATGAGGGCAGCTGAGGTGTGTGTGTGTGTGTGTGTGTGTGCGCGTGTGTGTGTTTATGTATATATGTGTGTATTCTGAGGATTAGATGTGTTTAGAGAATATTAGTTTTGTCCGCTCTACTGGTTTGATATGCAACAAGTAGTGTGAGCACAGCAGCATGCCATCAAACACATACACACACACACACACACACACACACACACTCACGCACACACACACGCACGCACACACACACACACACACACACAGGCTTATTCAACAAGTGGTGTGAGATTTCAGATATGGAGGCTCAAAGAGAACACAGTGATTTTGGCACTGGGAGTGAATTCATAATGTGTCTTGCATATTCCAATAAAACACACACTGTGCTCTCAGTAAAGGCATAAAATTATCCATCAAGTTTAATTAAAAACACGCCAGTTTTCTGCAATAGTGACAGCAAAAAAAAAAAATGAATTTGCATAATTTTCCCCTTAAATGTTGCAGATCAGCTAAGACATGTTTGGCATTTGGAGTTTGCTTTTTTAGTTTAGCACTGGAGCTACAAGGCTAATGCAGCTAACACATGATCATCAGTCAAACAGTGTGGAATTAGTCTTTTAGCTTAATAGCAAAAGTGCACATATACAAACATGTCTTGACTGATCACTTTGATTTCTTGCACCCCTGCTTTAAGGCAATGGAAGAAAAGGCAAAGCAAGATTATTTATTTAGCATAGCATCATACACAGAGGTCATTTAAAGTGCTTTACAAAGATAAAACAAGCATAAAGAGCAAAAGAAGCAAAAATCAGTTCAAAAGCATAGAAGTTAGATTTAAAATAAGTTAAAATGCAAAAATAAACCACAGAAAGCAGAGTTCACCTATTCTACATCATTTCAGTCCTTACATCATTACAGAAATGATAGATTGTACAATTTCTGGCAGTTTATAACTGACTTTTCCACTTAGAGCCCAGAATTAATTCCACAGACTGTAGGGTTAATCAGTCCAGTACCATTTCTTTCCCTTGTAGAAAGGGTAGACTGAACAACTGCTGGTAGTTTATAATTAACTTTGCAGGGATTTTCAATCTTTAAAACATATTTGATGCAATGCTTGCACGTCTTTGCTTTACTTTCTTCTTTACTTTTAAAACAGTTGTTGTATAAAAGAGCAACCCTTTACTGAAACATAGCCATGCCATACGTTTTATTATGCCAGTGTAGCAGGATTCAAGTTAAGACATTACTTATAAAAGCAATAGAACGCCATGAATGACATCATGGCTGACAACATGATGTTCTGCAACCGAATCAAGGACATGAAGTTGCAATAAAAAACCCTACTCTTTTTTGTTATGCCTCTGGTAATCTTAGAGGACCTGAGTCTTCCCCACATCCTTAATCTGTTTTCAGGTCTGATTTACTATATAGTCTCCTAATCCAGTTAGGTCTTTGGTCCGTTGTGCAACTGCTCTTGCAAATTTGAGCCGAGTTGTCATGGTGACCGTGAGCCATTCACCAGCAGTAATTGGGACACTCTGGGTTGAGTGGTGAAGGAGTTGAACTTTGAGCACTCAGGGTCAGAGACCCCAATCCTACCTAAAGTGTCTCTGCATAGGCATGATTATAGCACTAGACCTTCTTTCTGCAGGCTAAGAGAATCAATGGTTTGTGAGTTGTGCTGAGCCTTATGGACCAGTTTCGGATCCAAAAAGGACCCAATTTTCCCAAAAAGCATGCAGGTTGCACACAAAACGAGTGTACCAGCCTATTCACATTTTTTGGGCTTTATATACGATGCATAGCTCCTTCATACATAGGCATTTGAGGCAAGGTTGTACACCTGAGAGGGTTGCACAAAAAATGGATGGAGATATTGGAAGTGTGGCTGATTATGTATTAATATTGAGTTACTAAAGGTTGGGCAAAGGCATTATCCAGTTTTGTGTGAAATGTCTGAAATCTATGCTGTTTGGAAACAGCAGAAAAATCAGGCTTAAAAAAAAGTACAGGCTGTAGAGACAGTTTACCAACAGAACAATACTATCATTTCAGAAAAGCATTAGTTCAACTCACAGAGCTCCTCCATCTAGTTCTGCTGAATTTGCCTAGTGACCCCTATGGCACTGACTTTCAGCACTGTTGCTTCCTCCATTCTTCGAAAATTAAGCCCAGAGTAGAAGAACACCCATGTGGGCTGTTTTATTGGAAAATAAAATTTATTATCACTGCTATCTGTTTGTTTCTGAACTTTTCCCCTCTGACTCTCTTCTTTGTGAACGGCTCTATCATTCCACTGCACATTGAAACACTGCACTTCACAAGTATAATGTAATTAGTGGACCATCGGAAGTCTATGTAAAATAAATGTTAATTTTAGACTTAGAAAAATATTGTACTTTTGCCCTTGTTTCTCTTGCGCTCTCTCTGTCCTGCCCACACTTGTGTAGTCTTCTGTTCTTTCTGTTTTTGTTCTGTGTTTCACCGTAGTCCTGAAAGAATGCTATTTTATTGCACTGTGTACTGTGTATACGGTGGAAATGACAAACATCTACTTGACTTGATTTGAGATTCATTACAGTTATGACTGTAGTACTCGAGTTTGGTCTTGGACTAGAGTCCAGACTCTAGATACTTTTTCTGTGGTCTCGGACCTGCCTTGGACTCACCGGTTTATGGTCTCAGCCATCAGTCTTGCCAAATATTCTAGTTGATCTTGACCGATCCAGATGCCTTTAAAATAAAAACAGTAAATCCATGAGTAGTATTTCTCTGCAGTGGTTCACCACGGCAAAATCACTGCCACCATGGCAGAAAAAAAAAACGAAGAAAAAAAAAATCAATTGACAAAATGAAAGCACCTGCAACAGTTGACAGGATGACCCATCACCCCTTAACAGTATGAAAACAGCTGCAATGGTCTACAAGCTCATTGATGAAGCATAAGCGATTTGCTCTGGAATCAATAAGGTTTTCTGATTCTGATTTCCATGTACATACATCTAAGAGTAAGAAAAGAGAAAAAGAGAGAAAGACTTGAGAAAGACAGTGAGCCATTGATCAATGGGTCAGCACTGTAACACTTAAGGTACATTTCTTCTCTCAGACAGGGTTAACACCTTATCCGTGATGTCACAAGACAATCTTATCCCAATCTCTCACTGCCTCAGAGTAACAGGCTCAGTTTCTATGGCTTTATAGCAGTTTTCAAGTTGCCTTTCTGATCCGCATCATTACCGTTTCTGCTCAAAGTTGTGCATAAAACTTCACTACAACGGCTGATTTGTGCACTTATCTGATAATTATAGATGTCAAATGTGTAAAAAAATGTTGTCAGCCCACACAAAGAAGTTGGCTTGAAGAGATATGTAAATGGTTGGATGATTATAGCTTAGACAATGAACGCTTCATTTCAGACAAAGGCAACATGTGTTTGAAAGGGTTAAGCAGGATCAGTGCTGCAACAGGATCGCTGTCTGAAAGCATGTGTTTAAGCAGTTAGTGAGACGTGTTTTCTGTCTGGAAAAAGACAGAGAGGGTGACAGAAGAACAGAAAGAGCACAGAACACTCCGACAGCAGTAACCCCTCATGAACCGCTGGAAACTCAGCAAGCTGTCTGTGGATTTCAACTGAAATAAATCAGCTTCATTCAATAATGTTTCTTGCAACAGCTTTTATCCCAAAGCAACTTTCCACAAATGCAGGTTCAGTCCCCTAATGAGGCTAACAGTGGTAGGGAAACTCCGTAAGAGCATGAGGGAGAAATGCAGCAGAGGAACCAAAACTAAAAAGGAAAAACTCCCTAAGAACATGTGATGGAAACACTGAGAGGAATCTTAAATGGAAGAAAATCCCAAAGAGCATGAGAAAAAAACATTAAGAACCAAGAGTTAAATCCAAGAAGTTCCCTAATAGCATGATGATGATGCACTGAGAAAAAACAAGATTTAATAGGAAAAACTCCCAAAGAGTATGAGGAAGAACCAGAGCTTAAAAGGGAAAATCCCTTGGGAGCATGAGGAAAAAACAATATGAAGAACCAACATAGAAAAGTGAAAACACCCTAAGAGCATGAGGAAGAAGGACTGAGAGAAACCAAGACTCAAAAGCTAAAAGCCCCTGCGATCATGGGAAGAAATACTGAGACAAACCAAGACTCAAAAGGGAAAATCCCTTGGGAATATGAGGGAAAGAAACACCAAAGTGGAAGTCAGATCCAATATGATAGATTCTGTAAGAGCATGAGGAAGAAACCAGATAATTAAATTACAACAGAAGGAGCACAAGTTTAAAGTTCCAGTGAGATTCACAGAGAGATTCAGAGCAAACGAAGTAATGATTAATGTGAGATGTCTGTCAGAGAACTAAATAAATATGGGAATATGGTAGGTAAGGAGTGCAAAATTAATGGCCCAGAAGCAGGTTTAAATTGGATCACATTGAAAATCTGAAAAAAAAAAAAAGACTGTCAGCAGGGGTTTTCACTTTAATTAACCCACAGGATAAAAACAATGCAGATCCTTTCATGAACTTTGACCCTAATGCCTATCCTGCCAAGTGTGCTCCATCTCCTTCATTATGCATACAGAATGTATTGCACCACTATGGATATCTTGGGATGGCATGGGTTTGCCTGAATGGGGTGAGAGTGAATGTGTTTTCCTGGCTGCCAGCTTATTAACTCAGGCACATTCAACTCGCACACACACACACACACACACACACACACACACACACACACACACATTCTCATACACATGCATGATGCAGCAAGAGATACTAGTGAGGTCATTTGAGAGTTGGGGGGGAGCCTCAAAGTTTATTTTTATTTACACTGAAGCGCTGAAGATGCTGGCTAAAGGCCATTATGTCAGAACTCCTCCAAATGTGATTAATTAACAGCAGCAAAAGGCAATCTGGGGTAGGGTTTATTCCTCAGAAGGTGCAGGTATCATAACAAAAGCATGCTGTAGGTTTGTATTAGCTATTTCTCATTTGTTACTGATTCAAACAAGCACAATGTGTTTTAAGTAGAATATATTTTATTATTCTCTCTATTTGATAAAGCAATAATAAAAAAAAACAGTTTTGGCATTTTGCCACGGTTAATGCATTTTCATAGTTTGAACCTTTGAGCCAGGCTCGTGCACTATATGTTGCTGTGAAAGAAGCCCTTACATTCAAATGCAGCTTTGAATGTGATACCTCAGCACAATAATAATAATAATCCTAAACAATTAGAAATTAACTTTTTTGCTTCTGCCTCCACTCACAAATAGGCCTAAAACAGAGAGCAGTTGGAGGACTCCGAGCATGTTTTATGGGTGAATCTTTAACCGGCTTATTTGATCCAGTATTATATTACTGCTCAGACATACTACCTTGGAGATTCCCAAACTTTGGCTAGAGTTATTTTCCATTAATATGCACCACACTGTTTGCCTTATGCACAGTGCCAGCAGGAAAGAAAACAATGCATTGCTCTGGCCAAGAGCTTTGCAACCAATTCACAATTACACAAACCACTCCAGTGCTCTTTAAAAGCTGTTTATCTTAATTACAAATGTAATGTTTATTCATACGTTGTAATTGCTCCAAATTTGTTTTAAAAAATGGTCTAGTTCTTAACATTAACACTAGTAGCATGTGTAAGATTTCTGTTAAACCATTGGCTCAGCTTGCACCTTCTGGAGTAGTGCTTTCTTGGTCCAATAATATAGAAAATATTTGATTAAATACAGCCTCTTAAAAGAATCAGAATGAAACATACCTTTAGTTTGGCAAGTGGTTCTGTCCACACAGCCAAGACCAAATGTTTATAAGGATAGCTATAGCTTGGTATGATACACGAAGCCATGTCCAGGACACATCGATCCAGTACTACAGAAAAGCCTTTAAAGGTACCATATGCTGTATATTTTTTCCTGTTTTCTGTTTTTTTCTTAATGTTTTTGTGTGTTCCAAAAAGAGTTAGAGTGCCATTACATATATTAGTCTTAAAGGCACACAAAAAGCCTGTTTATTATTTAGTTTTTAAATTATAATTTTGTCATGGTGGGTTCAGGAAGAGACGAGGGGAGGCACAAATGCTGGACATAAACAGAGAGACTTTAATCACAAAGCTTAGCAAAAAGCAATACTTCAGCGGTGAATAATGCTAAGACAAGATAACAAAGGAAATGTGCAAACCCAGAAGCACAGAACAGTGATAACAAAGAACACAGGAAAAACTCAGGAACATACTTGGTATGCTGCAAGACAAACACAATGGTGAACAGACAACTTCCAAGTCCGGCTGGCGAACTTCAGTGGGCAGAGAGACTGGTGCAGATGTTAGAGAATTTAAAGGGACAAATGAAAATCTGGTCCAGTGGTCCAGTGAACTGAAACGTATGAAAGTTCATTCAGAAAGCAGATGAGACACGGTGTGATTAAAAAAATAAGTAACAAAAAAAAAAAGTAATAAATGTTTGGAGATAAAGGTTACAAAATGGTCATGCAACAGTAAATTACTGGTACATAATACCACCAAGTACATTGGTACATGAAACCACATAAATGTTGTAAGTGCCCCAAAAGAAAAAAATGTATAAAATAAGAAAAATATATGGGTCATTTAATATGTCTATTACAAGCTTCAAATAAAACACAGAATGTCTTTTACAAGCTTCAGATTCATGTCTTTAATCTATAACTAAAAATAATGTGCAGTGGCATTGGATTATCAATAACATACTACTAGAATTTCTTAAGAGCACCAGCAGAAAGCCGAAATGTGTGTTTTCTCCTTTTTTTTCATGATATGGGCCCTTAAACCACATTTAATACGAAAGCAATGGGAAATAACCTGACAAAAAATGAAAAGGTCAAGAACAGTCTCCAGACTAAGTGTGCATTGCTGGAGTCAGTCTACCAAATTATTACAGGATTATTTCACTGGGCTTGCTGGCAGTTAAACCCATTTGAAACAATAGTAGATCAAAGTCTGAGTGTAGGTTAAAAGGCAGGCATAGTACTCTTCAGATATGAGTCAAAAGGAGCTTTTCGACTGGAGGTGGAAATAAAGTTTTTTAAGTTCGCCAATGGCTCAGAAAAGCCATTAAGAATAGTATGAACATAGCTCACGCTCTAAAACAAGATCACATCCCTAATGCTAAGGGATGTCTAAGGGAGGCTTTCATTGTTGGCAGTTTCCAGCAATGTTAACAGTCGGACACCTTCCAGATTCCAGCAGAAAGTTATGAGTGTTCATGAATAAATAATTATTCACCTAAACTTACACAAGAGAACAACAGAGAAAGTGTTTTGAAAAGTTTTCCCTGTACTTAGGTGTAAAGCCTATACTTCTTGTACTTTCCCACACTTAGGTGGTCTTCACCAAAAAGTTTTGCCAGAAAATGGCCTCACAGTCTGAAAAAACACACAGTACTCATTGGCCCAGTGCTACAGCACCATCTGTTGGACAGGAGCTCCTTTTGGCTGCTTTCATTTAAATTCAAAGCAATTCATAACATTGGGCAGTCAAGTCCATCTCCATTTATCTCCACTCAAGCCTTACACCAGAGAAAGATGAGAGAAATGACCGGGCTGCCAGAGTCATGATGGCTGCTCACACCGTCAAAATCCAGAGAGGACACATAATGGAGGTTGGAGCCAGAATGCCCTTTGGGTGGTTGTTAAAGCCGCATGGGCCGCGCAGCTGCGTTTCAGCCAAGGTGGCAGTCGGAGGGCGATCTAAAGCCTGTTGGGAGAGGACCGCGCAGCTTGGTTTTGTTGAGCCAGAACGGCTCCGGGCTGCCGATCTTTTCTTTATCAATTAAAGACTGGGAAGGGAACTGTGTTGTCTGTGCCAGGATGCTGCAGTTGCTGTCCCAATTAGAGATGACTGACTGGGAGAAGAAGAAAAAAGGAGCGATGAAACAGAAAAGACAAAAAGACTGTTTTCGCTGCAGTAATTCCCAGTGTGGCCCATCGCAAGACAAGAACTCCCTCTCCACTTCGCCGGCAAAATGCTAGAGCAGGGAAAACAAGCGAGAGCCCAGTTTTTGTAACATGAAGAGGAGTGGTGGAAACCTACTTTTCTGTGGGAGAGGGGTGGGGAGTGCATATTGCAGCACTTTAGCTTGAAAAGAGCGATGGAGAATCACTCCTTCTATTGCCAGAAATAACTCAGTCACTCTTGAATAACGACATAGGCCCTCATAGCAATAACTCTCCACATCTCTCCTTTTGCTGAAGAGCCGCTGTGCCTTTGCTTTCCCCGGTAGCTGGAGTGATGCTTTTGACTCTGCTTCTTCAGAACATGCTCAGTCTGTCCATTCCGTATTTACCTTTAACCTTTTTTCAGTGCTGTTTTCAACCTGCCCATGCTGACTTCACCACATGACTTGAAAAGACTTGTGTAGACCTTATTTCACAAGTAACCACTCCCAGCAGAAAGAAGGTACCTCTGGGCGTGGGGTGGGGGGTTGTTTCATTATAATTGGATACCCTTGGTTAAACTAACCTTAGTGAGCTAATCCACTTGCTAAACAAACTTAATAATGCCAGTGTTTTCAGAAGTCCAAGCATAACATGCATAAACTTTGTGAAAAATGAATTGCTTTGAATTCAAGCTTAGAAGTTTAGAAAGAGAACGGTTGTCCTTTCTTTGTGTGCCATTCTGAATAAAGCTCAATTCGAACATAGAAAATTAAATGTGATAGTTTTAAAATATTAGTCTTTTCAAAGGATGTTATTGTTCTGGCTTATAAATAGCTACACTAGTTTTTGAGTTTTGGAAAAGGAAATTGCATCAGATTACAATGAGTACTAGGCATGTCTACATTTATACTAACTCCATCCATCATCCCTCCTGGGGTCACCTAACAAACTTCACTTGAGCGAATACAGTAATGGAGCAGCCCCACACTGGGAATTCCCCCACAGGGAAATGAGGGCAGGTAAACCAAGGCCTGCTAAAAACAGTATTGACATAGAGGGTAAATCCCAAGCCGAAACTTATCTCCACTCTTTGAAATTTGAAGGGGTTTAACTCAGTAATGTCTATATCTGACATTTTCTCTTTTTAACAAAACCATAGATCCAAATATGTGGTAATAAAATTATAATTAAATGAAATAAATAAATAAATGCTTAATTGGAACAGGTATTGTTGGTAAAACTGTATACAAATAACCAGCCAGGACAAATTTAGTGGTATTTTTATGTGCTCTTGTGTGTCTTTTGTTTTTTTTAATTGTGTGGTTGTTAAGACTGGAAGTTGATGGCCAAAAGAATACATTGTCTGATTCCAGGCATTTAGGAATTTGGAAAGCGTTGGACCAACTTCCACACAGTGATGTTGAAGTTTGCCCTTGCTCTTGCCCAAATGCAGTGCGAGACATTCCACTGTCTAGTCTGTATGAAAAATTAGTATTACCGCAACTCACATCCATACCTATATTTTATTCTAGACAATGTGGAAAATGAAGAAAAATGTAAATATTTGTAATAAAAATTGGCTTACAATCAAACATTGCCCATGCTCAGCCGCCGTTAGCCAGCTCTTCAAATTTCCTTGCAAAGGTCAAATAGGTTATGTAATTAAACTCATATCTTGTGTCCCTGAGGAATAACTGATAGCACATTAAGTTAATATGTCAAGATCCAATGTCATTCACACCACTTATCACAGTGTTCCTTAATCCTACTCCGGGCGACCCACAGCACTGCCCACTTCCAAATATTCCTTGACTCAACACACCTGATCCATCTTATCATCTGATTATGGGGCCTTTGTTGAGCTGAATCAGGTGTGTTGAGTCAAGGAATACTTGAAAGTGTGCAGTTCTGTGGGTTGCCAGAAGCAGGATTAAGAAACATTGATCTATCATAATCATGTATGTGCTTAATATTGCACTCTTTATCTTTGTCAGCTGTAGTTCCTTGTCTTGGTTTTTGGAATTAAGATTACTATTTGGAATCGACTCTTGGAATCAACTCCCATCAAGTTGTAATCGGAAGCGAAAACTGGAATTTTGGAGTGGAATTGAACGAGCCTAGTGGTTGTTAGAAGAGTTGTGTACATGTGTCGATATCTTCTTCAAGTTTGGCAAGCAATGACTCCGGCATGTTGATTTCTTATTTGTTTTTCTTTGACTTTGTCTTTGTCTGTTTTATCTGTTTGTGTATTGTTTGATTTCACTTATCTATTTATGTATTTAGTTGATATAACTGTCTTTGTATAGGACTTTAGGCAACATCATTTGGCTTTAAATGTGCTGTGAGTAAAGTTATTTACTTAAATTCTCCTTTGATGAGTACTGAGAAATTGAAAAGAGAGAGAGAGAGAGAGAGAGAGAGAGAGAGAGAGAGAGAGAGAGCAGGCTGGGGTCTTTGCCAACACTGATAATCAGGAGTGACTAATCTGCCTTTGCGAACTGAGGGCACTCCGGATTCTTCCTGATCTTTCTGCGGGGCTCCGAGCCTTTTGCTCCATCAGCAGTGGCAGCACCGAGCTCAGAGAGCTAAAGCTGCCCGCCAGAAAGGATTACACACACGCACACACACACACACACACAAACATACACACACACACACACACACACACACACACACACACACACACACACACTTTCCTTTAGACTCTTTCTCCTGTTTCTCCTTTTTGACTCTTTTACCCTCTGTGTCCTCTGTTTACCTCCCTCTGGTCCTCTGCTTTTACTCATTTTCAAACACACACTCACATACACACACACACACACACACACACATACACATAGAAATACAAAAGAGCATACACATCGAGACATTGCACTGCCTCGCATATGATGTCATATGAAAAACAGAGGCTAATTAGAGGCTGTTTGTTCAGTGAGGAGGGCGATTATGTGAGGTCATGGGGAATCACAGTGATATTATAGAGAATATGTGCATGACAGCTTGTGTGTGTGTGTGTGTGGGTGCATATGTGTGTGGGAGTATGTTTATATCTAAGGGTGTGTAATTTAGCTGTTTAGAACATCTGATCACATGACTGTAATTGTAGATCAGAACAAGCACAAGGCCATGTAAAAGGGACCATTATCTTTTCAAAGAAAAATCTGCACTTCCGTGCATGTAGGAGATCAAATGGGTCGTATACTGTGTGTGTGTGTGTGTGTGTGTGTGTGTGTGTGTGTGTGTGTGTGTGTGTGTGTGTGTGTGTGTGTGTGT
>JBBPCZ010000070.1:6014-18037 GCA_037974445.1 Brycinus macrolepidotus
TTAAACTTGGATTAAAGTTTGAATCTGAACCTGTGTAGTTTGAATGGGGGGGCTCAGTAATGTTCCTATCTAGAAAAGGGCCCCCCCTGCAGAGAAGGTTTGGGAACCACTGACTTAAACAATAATTTACTCAAATCAAATATGAAATCAAAGCTATTTGCAACTTGCCCAGCCCTAATACATATATATTAACTGCAACGGGAGTCCATTGCTTGATTATCAATTGAATTCAGAAGACACCTGCAAAAAGAAGCATGTTTTCCACACCTCCATCAGAAAGTGTCCTGTTAATCTCTAAGACCTGTTGATATCAAATCGAGCCCTCTCTCCTAACTGACAGAGTGGAAATGATAGAGCTGGATAAAAACAGACGGTTCTGTTATCACTGTCACACAAACAGGGAATTAACCCTTAATTGACAGATCGGTAATAAGCTGCTTTCCGTAACGTCCAAGTTTTGTTTGCCATTTTTTTAATCCTTTCTCTTTATCAGACAGAGTCATGACACCTCTCACGTCCAGCCATCAAAGACAGAGCCAGGGGTCATTCAATTATAGCCTCGTATAGTCAGATTTAATTATTACTCCTATTCTCATTAAAATGCAAATGGAGATCGTAATTAATAGATTATATGTGAGCATTAATGAGAGCGAATGACAAAATAATAATTAAGCACAAGTTAACAAAGGACCCTGGGCGATTTCCTCCAAAAATATTATGAATATTTCAGTGATAATCAACATTTCACAAATCCTGCGAGGAACATAACTTTTGAATATGCAGAAATTAACGTCCACCCGAATGTTTAGACTAATATGCCAGTGAATTCATTAAGTTTTCATCAGGCAACCACATTACTTCAGCGGCATGATCCAAAATTGTGGCAAAACATTGGAGCATATTGCGCTGTCATTTTATGCAGCTAATAAATTCCGTGCAATTAAAGGCCTATTCGCACCAATTATGACTTCTTCAGTAAACGAGGCACACTGGCTACATCCCATTCTACAAAAAAAACAATACGAGGAATTTCACGGCCTTATACAATCGCTGAGGCTTCTTAATGAGCATCCTGAAAGTGTGTTTGTATGTGAGTGCTGAACTGGAGACACTGCTTCTGCACATAGTCCCTGTCTTTAAAAAGGAGCATTAAAATTTAAAACCTTTTAAAACCTGTTGCCGGTCAGAGAGGCTTTTTGCTCCGAGACCATGAAGACGAGCTGCTCTGTCGCCATCTTGATGAACTTTTGCTCGGCATGCAACCATGACAACGAAGCTCTGACTGGTCTGCTTGATGTTTTGAAGTGTGATTCAACGCAAAAAAATCGAGATGGCTCAGATTAAAAATGCCACCACAGTCCATCAGTTTTGGGCTCAATGTGAAAGAGAGCATTAATATGTATGTGTTGGTTTTGAAAGCTCTGACTCAGGGTAAATAGGTCTTTTGACTTTCATTTCCAGATTCTAATTCTGACACTTTATTAGAGGTTTTAAACGATTCCTGACTGAAAACAAGCCTGTTCAACATAGCCTCAGAATTTTCATTTCCGTGTCCAATGTTTTCATCATATTGCACAATATGGTATTTTGTGTGTGTGTGTGTGTATGTGTGTGTGTGTGTGTGTGTGTGTGTGTGTGTGTGTGTGTGTGTGAGAGAGAGTGTGTGTGTGTGTCTGTCTGCATGTGCTTGTGAGCTCTGCCTCACGACGAGATGACTCTCATCTTTTATCCCACACCCTCGTTTAATACTTTATACGTAACCGGGAGACTGGGACTAGAACAGACAAGACTAGCAACGTAAGAATTTTACTGTATTTGGTGTGTTGAAGTTTTTTTTGTTTGCCTCCAAGGACCAAAACCCCATGTGACCATTCGACTGGAGTCACTTGACCTTCCTACAGGGACACGTGGGTATAAGAATTTTCTGAGATGGGTGCAAAACAGCAAATTAAGCTAAAAAACCCATATTAGTACAATAGATTCAGTAGGTGTTTACAAACATGTAGTTTGAACTATACTGTTGTATCTTTGCGTTATCTAGCACATTTACATTTATGTGTTCAGCAGATGCTCTTATTCAGAGCGACTCGAAATATAATCATGAAACAGATGTAGGCTAATACAGCGTTAGGAGTCCTTCCCAAGGATTCTTACTAGTGCAGTGTGGTGCGCTTGCTTAGGAATGGAATCGAACCCCAGTCTCATGCATGGAGCGCACTGGTATTACCTATTACTAGAGGTGTAACTATTCTTCATGGTTCAGTTCGGTCTGTAACACAATTCAGCTTTAAAAATATTTAACCGACTATTTAACTTCTCATTTTTCCTCTTTTACAAAATGACATTCATTGTGAGGTGAAAATCCAGAACCAGCAATGTTTCTTGCATTATCAGTTCCATTCAACAGCAGCCTCTCATCAGTAAAAGTTGATTGTCTTTGGAGAACATTTTTTTTAATTGTCTATGTCATATAGTGTGCTGGAACTATAATAGACCTCTATAATAAAGTCCTCTATATAACTATAAAGTCCACTTCACTGATATAATTACAATGAACTGTGCCTCACCCAGCCCTTTTTTATACTATGTTCCTTTAACTACAGAATTCTGTGACTCGAGCACATTAAACCACAATCAGAAGACTGTGAATGAGCACATTCTAGCAGCAATCTTCAAAGTGAAACTGGTGCATAATCGAGTACCTATTTAGTCTGCACGCTCCGTCACTGAACACAGAGCACAAACAATTGAAAACGGCAGTCAATGACAGTGTGACCTTGATGTGCAGCATGAGGTTATATAACGCTTTAGCAGTGCTAGACAACCTGCAGTCTTTCATTCATTAGACGTTTAAATTCTGTCCCGCCTTGAGTGAGGAAAAAAAAAAAAAAACATAAAAAGCTGTGTGTTAACAATGGATGATTCATCACAGTTCACAGCTACTTCAAATCCAGGAGGTCGTTTTGTTCCCCACTTGATATTTCGAGAAATGAAACGAAGGCAAATGTTGGAGAAGCTGTCAAAGAGAACCCTTCTGGCATCAATGTCACACATGAACCACTTGATGGGGAGAGAACACAATGTGCAATCATTCGCGATTCAAGAGTGATTCAGCACAAGCTTCCTCCAGAGCCTCTCCAAGTGAAACAGCACTTGGCAAGCTCACACTAAGAAGGAATTATCACCGCTAAACACCAACGCTTCGGGACGTCTACTGAATCCCATGAATAGCAGGTACCTTGTAGTGTGAGTGTTTCTGTCCGCACTTCAGATTCAAGATTTTCCACCATTTTCCACGTTTCAGAAATGGTGGAAAATGTTGATGAAGGATTTTCATCAACAGCTGCCATTGTTGATGAAGGATTTTGGCTTGACCAGCCAGACTGCTTCAAAATTGTTGCGAGTGATGACAATTTGGAAACATCTGAAGGTAATTTGGGATCATTTGGTTAAACCTGAGGCCTTTTTCTCCAGTGTGAGTATTCCCAGAGCATCAGAGCACTGGGAATTCCACAGTTATTCACTCAGCTCAGGCTCCTTGAAAAATAAAAAAAGTTCTACATTTTACCTCGCTGTAGTAAATCTCTTCACTTTTAAACAAATTGACGAGAACATAAAAAGCCCAAAATCTCTTTCACACCAGCAAAAAGAAGGAAACCCCATTAGTCGGGGAAAACTCAGAAGACGTGCAGCCTGTTCTGATGCATTATACATGGCCGGGTTAAATGCAGCAGATGAGTAGCTTGTTAAGGCTGAACTGGAGAGTCCCACAGGCACTAGCCTAACGAAATCCCCTTTTTGCGTATCACACCAGTCCGCTCGACATTTCTCCTGATGCAGAACATTATCCAAACCCTGACTTAAGAGAGTAATTTTATTTATGTGTTTAATAATTTAGCATTTCTTCTCATGCAGTCACATTAAACTGTGGAGCGAGAGGTAGAGTGGGAAAGAGAAAATGGAGCTGAACTGAAAATGTTCACGCATCGAGTCTTTTTTTGTACTTCTACTATTACTAAAACTGCACAATATCAGAAAAATATCAGTATTGTGACTACGATGACTGTCAAGATATTAAAAGTACCATATCATCACTTTTCTGGAGTTAAAACGGCTTAAAGTCTGTAAATATTGTTTCTCCCATACATACAACCCATATATGGAAAATAAGACAGCCCGTTTTCAAATCATAGGTTTTGTGATGTCACAAAACCAACACATTACAGCATTTTAGCCCCGCCCATTCATGCAATGATTCTCCAACACCTTTAATGGCTAAAAGTTGGCCAAAATAACTTGATTTTCGCTAGATTACATGAAGACCACCCAGTAACTCACCTGGAGCTGTGATTGGTCACCCTGTCAGAAACACTGTGATTGGTTAGAGGCTCATTTGCATACTGCAGCTTTCTGTGATATCAGTATTACAGAGACCAATACTGCGATAATGATTAACAGACGATATATTGTGCAGCCCTAACTATTACCCCTTAAACTCTCAGGGCCAGTTTTCAGTACGGGAATGAAGGACAGAGATTTACAACTGAAAGGAAAATACAGTCCTTGACTAGGCTTTATACTCATCTAGGAAACCAAAGGGCCTGTATTAGGAGACTGTGTGCAATATACAATTGTACAGTCACGCCCTGTAACAATCTCTCTGTGAGATGATAGTAGTAATGAATGGGCAACCAAGCAAAAAAAAAATTAAAAACAAATATCGTTTTTATGAGTATTATGTGCATGGTTTTGGAAAAACAGAGGCAAGTACATGTGGTGACACGACACAGAAATCATCTTAAACCAGAGAAAAACCAGGCTTGAGTTTTCACTCTCACATTTGTAAGCTTCTTTTGCTCTTATTATGGTTTTGTAAGTTCATTTTCAGTATTGTTTGGTAGTTTCTAAAACTAAAGGTTAAAAAGGTTAAACTAAGGTTTAAAAAATCTCACATTTTAGACTTTAACTTCTGAAAATAAGACAATGGCAACAGCT
This sequence comes from Brycinus macrolepidotus, assembly GCA_037974445.1. Taxonomy (NCBI): domain Eukaryota; kingdom Metazoa; phylum Chordata; class Actinopteri; order Characiformes; family Alestidae; genus Brycinus; species Brycinus macrolepidotus. Next base: position 11,010 of record JBBPCZ010000070.1, read on the forward strand.
TAGCGTGTGAAGGCATTACGGTTACTGTAGTCGATTATTATCATTGGGCTATTAATAAAATAATGAACTTTATTTTTATGAACTTTGGTGTAACCACAGTATCAAAGCATTTAACCGTTTGCCCATGTTTTATAAGTGAAGGCGCTTTGCTTGTATAAGACTGCAGCATGACTTCTGTTTACCGAGAAAAAAAGTGCTGCCTCGCACTGCTACAGAAGGTTCTGAAGCCAGACAACATATGGACAGGGACTACACATCAGAAAAAAATACACAGAAGAAAAGGAGACAAATTAGATTACTTTTGTGCACTTTAAAGCTTCAGACTGTGCATTTTCTTTAACTTACAGTTGTTTAAACAATTGTTTAAGCTTAAACTCTACAGAGTTTAACTTTAGTTCCACACTGTTTACACCAGAATGATTTGGTTTTTTTAATGATAGACGTTTTTTCATGAGGTCGGTCACAATTATCATAAAATCACCTGAATGCAATTTATGCCCGGTTGTTAGCTTTCACAACAATATGTCGCAGTAAACAGAACATTAATGAGATGATTTCTCATCAGTTGGATTGAGGCAAATCCATGTTATGGGTTTTACGAAAAACAACAAGTTCTGACTTCTGATTAGGAACTTTATTGGTCCGCAGTGAGTAATGCTTTTTCGTTTGATGCTTAAACTGTTTCTTTTGTTTGAGTTACTAAGTATTGGCAGCTACGCCTTTACTTAATAAAATGGTATTTCACAGTATTTCATTGTTATTACCAAATAAGTTATAGTAGTTATTGACAATTACGTCTTACAATCATAAAAAATAATGGCCTTTAAATGGTTCTTGGTTTGGAAAAACACTGAATTCGCAAAAAAAATGTATGTACTTTAATTATTTTTCTTTACACATCCACATCTCATTCTCCATAATAGTTCTTTAAAGAACCTTCCACTGAAGATCTTTTTAAAGACCAAAACTGCTGCTTCTGTAGCATCAAACCAAAAGAATTTCAACTTTTAAAAGTATAAGAATAACCATGTTAAAGGAATAAACATGCCGAATCCACGCTGACAGCAACTCGTGTGTGAAAGATCTGTCGTAATGAACAGCTTTCCCCTCCAATAACAGAGAAGCTGCACCTGAAAAAAGAAAGTTTGAAATAAAGGCTCTGTGTGTATGTCTTCTCTGACCACTGACAAATGCCTGGATTTGGTGCATCAAGTCTCAACAAGATTGTACTATCCAAACACACACACACACACACACACCATAAAAAAACCCAGTCTTTCCATCCTTCCCACTTCTCTGCCTGCTGGTCACAAGGACAGAGCAAAACAAATAGATGTGTATGCTCATCTCAAAGCAGACAGACTCCCAACATAATGAAAAAAGGGGGCTTTATGAAATCTTGCAGCCATCATAGAGTCTGTATCTGTGTGATCTGCCCCCGAGTCACCTTGCACAATGAGCAAACACGCAGACAAGCATCCATACTGATTTAGCACATGATGGGTAAAAGGCGCATTTGATTCACATAAATGCTAGTGCAATTCCGACTGCCTGCCAGGCGGAGATAGTAAAACCAGAGGGGGGAGTGAAGAGAGACACTACGACAGGGATAGACAGAAAGAGAAAGAGAAAGAGAGAGAGAGAGATGCTGTGACCCAGGTCAGGAGTTAAAAACAGCAGTGCTTAGATTTACACTCATTCCACTTACATTATACCGCACAGCTCATCCTATTAAACACGGCTCCCCAGCAGGCCACCAGGACTTTATCGCCGGGGAGCAATCACGGGTCTTAGGACTCACCTATAGATCCAAATAGAGGGCTTATGTCACACCTCTCCAGCTTAAGTCACCGCTAAAGAATGGAATGCAGCAGTCTTGAGAATTCAATCTCTGGCTGAGCCCCTGCTTTGTCTTCCGAAAGCGACAAAAAAAAAAGAAAAAAGAAAGGCTTAATTTCCGCATTATAAAAGCAAGAATCTCTGCCCCAAATGTTTTTGGCGCTAACTGTTCAGGATGTGCTCCCTCTCTCACTCACTCTCTCTTTCGTTCCCGCCCTCTGTCTCTTGCCCTCTTTCGATTTGAGAGTAATGAAATTGGAAGTATTTCAATGTCAGCGTTCGTTCGACTAACCGAACACACACAGCTAGAGCTGAGGAATTACAATTACATGCGCTTGTGCATCTGTTCGTCCAACACAGACGGCCGGGTCCTGAATTTCAATCAAGCCAGCCCTGAGTGGCCTTGGGGAAGCGGATGCCACAATCAAATATGAAAAGGGTTTATTTGCTACAGCGGTCATCTTCGCTACTGGAAATAGACCCTGACAAATTAATTCGAGGCGCATCGGGCTTACGCAACAAATGTAAACAGATCAGTCAGAGTTCAGCTCACGGGGCGTGATCTCTGACAGCGATGCGATGCATGGATTTACATGTCCCGACTCTTAAGGATGCAATCAGCGAGCGGAGTGGAAGTATCGCTGTATTTTGTGACGGCGGTAATGCAAGATGTTCTTGTGGAGGCTCGTTAACTTCTAGGCATCTATCACACAGGATAAGGCAACACCTTTTTTTTTTGTACCTTTGAGCAACCAACTTATTCACGCCAACCCCTCTGACACGGTTTCAAGCTAAGATGTGCTAAAATTGATTAAAATTCCAGTTTGAAAGACGCGTTCAGATTCTGCCTGCCGCTTACGCACAGTGATACTGGATCAGGTGTGATGCTAGGGGGGTTTTTATCTCAAAGCATTATTTTCACTGCAACTCTCTACTCAGGCTTAGTCTTGGGGTGCACCTACATGTGCACTGAAATCACACAGACTCTTTCAAGAACGGTTCATCTGGTGTCCCCCCGCCCACCTGAGAGTGAAAGGACATCCTGCACTGAGAACACTGCTTGGTCCCTTCCACATCAATTGTCAACCCGGAATAAAGCGAGGTGAGGAGCGCGAGTTAATTGAGTTAATCTTGTTTTTCTGAAGCGTCCCGAAGCGTTCCAAACATCATCTACAGAATGAAAACAACTCGATGCGTCTAAAATCTCGTCCCGCAGCAGCGCGTTGCTTACCATCTTTGATGAATCCTACTGCTTTTTCAGCACACGCAGGGTAGCGGCATTTCTTTTAAAGCCATTGCCATTAAGTGGATCACCCAGGTCTCCTCCACGCCGCAGTTTCATTGCTAATTAGTATCTCTGGCTTGCCAAAAAAAAAAAAAAAAAGGCTTTTACCATCAGTCTGTTTTTTTTTAAAGCTCTCCCCCTCCATCTCTCTCATTCGCAGTCAGAGAAACCCCTTAATGATGAGTCTCAGACGAGCATTTGACATCCCCCCGCCAGCTCCCCAGATCCTGCTTCAAGGCCTGAGGAACTCCATTAAGAAGGCGACCTGCGAAGCATGGCTGCAGGCTTCCTCTGCCCATGGCCCTGCTTCGTCCCCCCGTTTGCCACCGGCACACATTAGAGGCGACAGATTGCGCGGCGCTCAGACCTACTGCAGGGCTCTGGGCCTTCCACACTGGCCTGATGCTGCGGTTTTGATGGAGAAACGAACTGTCATTTGGAAAGGAGTACTTTAATGCTGTTTAAATTAGACATTTCGGTCTGAGGAAAAGAAAGTGCCTGGTTTATGTGGACTCCATAACATCATCATTGGAGATGCACTCACACAACTACCAATCAATTAGTAACTGTAATTAATAAGTGTCCAAGCCGTTAGTTGAGGAAAACAAAGCTCCTAATGAATGATAGGCTAGTAGGCACAAGTCAAGCCTTGGAGTCAGTGACGAGACTGAAAAGGTCCCGCTCAGCTACACCCATGAGGCCCCACAGCTGGAGCTACAATTAGCATGTTGGGGGCGCGTTCGCCACCTGCAGTTTGCCACACGTGTTAATTGTCTCATGCTAGCTTCTGTGACACTCTCGGGGCACTGAACCTCACCATCTGACTTTTCTCCCCCCCTGCGGTTGACTCATGGTGTTTTCGTTTTCTGTTAATTAATTAACCATGTCTTTTCTGGAGGAAAAAAAAGGAATAATAAAGGAACAAGAACAGAGAAGGGGAAAAAAACTTTTAATGAAGAGGTATTAATAAAAGATAAGTGTTGCTTGTACAGCATATGATTCTGACACCGTCTGCTGGCCGTTAGCGTCTGCCACCCACTCAGCTTGCTTATGAAAAGCCTGAGGATATTTCATATAAAACTGTGCGGGGGGAATAAATCCGGGCTATGGTGCCAAAACATGACTTGTATATCAAAACCTGAAGATTGCTGTAAAAAAGACCTCCAGGAAACACAAAAGGCACAAAAAACAAACAGCAGAAGACTCACCTCCTCTTTACTTCTGTTAACCTCAAAAGATCGCCAGCTGTTTAAAAGGCTAAATCCATTTTAAACGCCGGCAGGTTTCGGTAATATGTTGAGAAAATCAAGATGCTGGAAGGTTACAGTTAAATTCAAAAGGGTGAGCAGTCAATGTCAAAAATTCAATTAATGTTTAAGCGAACAGAGCCAGACTTGACTCCAAATGTATGCTATAAAAATCTAATTTTTAATGTATAATTACTCAGTTCAATTCTATCCCTACAGTGAGTTTTACACCACCGCTTCAGAACTGAAAAAATAAATAAATAAAAATAGCTGTAGACCTCTGAGCACCCCTCCTTTCCAATTCTTACTTTCAATATAAAGGATAGCTGTGAGGTGAAGAAAACTTGTGCTGGTTTAAGAAGGTTAAAAAGCTTATGAAAGCTTTGAAGCACATGAAAGCAAGTTTTGTAGCACAAATTAAAGTTCACTTGGAAACAGGTTATAATTTTGTGAATTTTGTGAAATGCTGAAATACGTATGTGAGAATTAGAAGCTACTTATGAATAAAAAAAACAAACATAGCTGAATAAACGAATAGCAGAATAAAGAAACCAGAGAAGCATTTATCCATACAAATTCGTCAAATCAAAAACAGGCACGCTTTTAAATAAAGGATCCTGAAGATGATTCAGTGTGACAAGATGTTGTCGAAGTAACATATAAAACTGAAAAATATCTTTTAATCGTTTTTCTCAAATTCACTTTACTTATCAGTGTTCTTAGCTAACTGCATTACCTCAGGCCTTTACGTTACTGAACGTTTTTAACAGTGCGCCCCAGGCAACAGGCAAATATGAAGTCTTTCATGCTTTTTAGCAAAATAGTAATATAATATATGGCAAGTTACAGAACATATTGTCTCTAGTTGCAGCGCTCCAATAAGTATGCAGGTAATGTTTGTTTCTCTATTTGATTTAGCCAGGCAATGAACGAGCTAATGAATATTTTCCTTGCATAGAATATATTTAAATCATAAACGCTACCCGATTAAAACTCTCACTCCGCACACCCCTGATTCAACTTGATACTGTACATTCTTTAATGTAGATGTTTAAAAAAAATAATCACCAACAAACTATAAACAACTCAAAAAACACCATTTCCAAATTGGATCCAAAGGGAACGAAATAAATCTTTCTGGGCTGCCTTGTTCAAGTCTTGTTCAAGTCTTGCTTTAAAAGTCACTAATGCATACGAATATGCATACAACGCATAATGTTACACTAATGCATGCGAATATGCATTCATCTATAGTACATAAAGGTTTAAGAACATGCTTGTATATTCTGTTTTGCCTTTTTTTTGCTGCTGTAGTGCAGAAATGCCAGCACAAACCAAAACCCCCAACACAAAATTAAAGCACTCGCAACCACCAACAAGACGACAACAAAACGTCCTCCTCGACAAATCGAAAACGCCCCACTGACAAAAATAAATGTATATTTTGTCAGCTTATCACTAAAGACCCCAAATGTACATCAGTGCATTATAACACAACCATCATAGTATGGGTTAAATAAAACAACTGTATTCCTACATAGTGGCTAAAGTGCAGGTTTATACTTCAGATAACCTGGTAATTCACTACATGCTCACTCTTCCCAAAACTGCAAGAATGAGCAGGAGATGTAATCATCTGGAAAATGAGGCCATTGAAGGTGTAACCAAAACTAAAACCGTGAAATAACACCAAACAAGAAATTAATCTATCATGATGGAATTATGACCACTAGGATATCGGTGGAATAAGAACTTGACTCTCCAGTTAAGAAGTCAAACTCACTGCAAATCTCACTAAACACATTCTTAAAGATACACACTGAACTTGCTTCTGTATCACCACTGCTATCTTGTAAAAGAGAAATCCAGTCAGTATCTGTCTGATGCGTTTATGGGTCATTATACAGAATTTCACCTCATTTAACTGCTACAAAATTGTATTAATATATACAATTTTAAATACTTAAACACTGTTATATTACACTATGTCATACTTTCACATTTTAAGCCAAGGTGGCATGAGCTTTAAACAGAAATCTCAAAAGTAAACAATTCTAGGTTTCAGGAGTTCATGTCAATTTTCTCTTTCTTGGGTCATATTCAAACAAATACAAGAATACTGCCTGAGTTATCAAAATATTATGGTTTTTCATTAAGAGCAATAAGTTGTATGTATAAAACTGCTTAGCCAGCGACACTCTTCTTAAAGTGGGGCACTGGCATATGCTGTTGAAAGCGGTCCATTTAAAAAAACAAACAAAGGGGTATTTAAAAACCTTACTGGCCAGTTGCATACAGCAGTGCGAGCAGAAAGGAGAGAAAAACCCTCCACAGATGTGCACGCTGGCTGATAACCACACTCACTTTTTTTGTTTTATTTCCTGCACAGAAAGGCCGAGTTGCCAGCTTACCTCAGCCAGACATTTTCATGCAGTTCCCATAGAAACAGCAGAACAGAGTTGAAAGGGTTGCTATCAAATGTACTATTTTTAATGGCATCTAATTTGATATAATTGACTCAGCAAGACGGGGTCAGGGCAGGGAGTGAGGTAAGAATAGGAGTAAGAAATTTCAAAACGGGGGGGGGGGGGGGGGGACCCCCAGTATAACCACAAAGGGGGCCCCTTTCAAAGCATTCGTTCCTCCAGTCAAGCCCT
>JBBPCZ010000074.1:0-13486 GCA_037974445.1 Brycinus macrolepidotus
TATATTATATTATATTATATTATATTATATTATATTATATTATACACTGGCAGTCAAAAGTTGTGGCAGACGCTGATATTTTCTACATTTGCCAGTTACTCACTTAATATTTACTAAAAATACACTCAATATTCTTTGCTAACAAATAATTTTACACTATGTTCACCACTTAAGTACCTGTATCAGCCAGAAAATGTTTTTATTCGTCCCTACTGACCACCTAACAAGTCACCTAATATAACTGTAATTATAATGTGGATCACCAGTGTTAGATATTTAATGAGCTATTAAGTGACAGTCAATGGGATGAAACAGTTAACAAGAGCATTTAAAGTTAAAGGACAGATTACAATTGGACTCTGCATCACCACACAACCAGTTAATAGGATGTCAGACATGCACGCTTACAGATTCTTTCATCTTAGAAAGGAAACTTGTTTTAATTCACATAGTTTCATTTAAAGTTGTTCACACAACAACTTTCCAGAAATGGATAAGTGGTAAAAACCTGTAGTGTGCAAAAACGTTTGACTGGTAGTATATGACATTATAAATAATTATGTTAATCAGTTACCAACTCACTGAAATGTTGAGTGAAATCTCTAAAATACCTTATATCCAGTTTGTATTTACATTTGTGATATAAGCTGTATTTTATCTAATTGTATTGTAAATATGTATAACATAAATGCATAATGATTTAGAGCTAATATTACACACAACAATAACAAAGATATGGCAGCGAGTTTGAGGGCTAGTTTTTGTATATGTGTGGCTCGTCTGTGCTTGCTGTAATAACAGAACTACCCCAAGTAACTTTGCCACATTTCTACTGGGCCATTCATTATGAGATGTTTACACAATGTAAAGGGTGGCAGATGTTTTGAAACAGGGCGTAAAAACAAACAAACAAATAAATAAATGCAGTTGCAAGACTTTGACAGCAGAGATATGGCTGAGTGCAATAATTTCCACATGAATGAAGTGTATTATGTATCGACAGAGTTATTGCCAAATGCGCATAAACTTCAATACAAATTTGTGTTGATTTAATATATTTCATTTATTCCAATCAATTATATTCAAAGCATGACTTTTCTTAGTGTGTATGACTGAGTGTGTGTGTGTGTGTGTGTGTGTGTGTGTGCATGTTGTAATCATTTCCACATGAATGAAGTGCGTTACATTGACAGAGTTATTGCCAAATGTACATAAACTTCAATAAGAATTTGTGTTGATTGAACATATTTCATTTATTCCAATCAATTATATTCAAAGCATGACTTTTTTCAGTGTGTATGTCTGAGTGTGTGTATGTGTGTGTGTGTGTGTGTGTGTGCACGTGTGTGTGGTGTAGATGGAGCGGGGGCCGCGGCGAGGCAGAGACAGATGCAGGAGCGCTGATTAGCGCGGGGTTAAGACCGTTAAAATAAGCAGCAGAGTGCTGACATGGTGCCCTCAATTGTAGCCCCTCCCCTCTCAAACATGCTCACCTTATCTCACACTTCTCTCTCGCATGCTTATGTCCATGCCTGTGTACCTCCCCCCCCCTTTTTTCTCTCTATTTCTCTCTAAATAGTTCTCTCTATTTTCCTCCAGTGATTCCTACAGTACCTCCTGATGGGGAGGGACTGAGGGGCATTAAAAAAAAAAAAGATTCAACAGGTCTGATCTTGTTTCTTTGGAAACACAACAAGCGAACACATTCGCAGAGGATGGAGAGCTAGAGAGAGAGAGAGAGAGGGAGAGAGAGAGAGAGAGAGAGCCTGTTGCTATAGTAACCTGAGCAGCATTGGTGCCAGTGGTGTAGAGGGTAATTCTGGGCTGGGCTAAACCTGCAGAGAGAAGCAGAGAGAGAGAGAGAGAGAGAGAGAGAGAGAGAGAGAGAGAGGAGGAACTGACCCCAGCCATCCCACAATCCACTGCACGACATGCTACTTACTCGCCTTGAGTCGATTTCTCTGTCCCCAGGCTGCCTGCAGCTTCGTTGACGTCTGAGGTTGACGAAAAGAGAGGAACGGAGAGAGCAAAGGAGTGGGACTCAAAGGACAAGCAGGTGAGACATTGTTACCTTTCATTGCTAGGGTGCCGTTTGTGTCATAAGATGCCTCGTTTCTGGACCGAAACCAATTTTTGTTAACAAATTTGATCTGGTCTCCAGAGGCGTAACTGTCTTTTTTGTGTGGTCTCAGTTTTAACCATTTACCAAATGTTTGTTTTTCAACCATATGACATGCAGAAAGTCAGCTCGTGACTCACAGTACTTTTGCAACGTTGATCATTGCCAAACACATTCGCATTCACTCTCCAGCAGTGGCAGCCTGATAGGGAACATTTGCATGCGCCGCTGATTGCTTTGCCCAACATGAGCTGTGCTCGATCACTCTGGGAACCTACTTTAGATGTTCCCTCTAGTTCTAGACCTCTGCACTGACTAACCCAAAGTCTCTGAGAAGGGACTTACTCGTATGTAATCTGTTGAAATCTGTTGAGGAGCAGGTAGAGGAGGGCAGTTGTGGGAGGAATCGCTGGGGAGGCGGGACAACAAACTGGTTACAGCACAAACTGGCAACCTTGTGTCAACCCTATGAAGAAACTATTTCTAAATGCCAGTAGCCCGTTGGGTATTTCAAAGGGACGTTGCATTGGTGCAAATGGCTTCCATAAGTCAGTGGGACCTATCCATCTTGTTGGTTTATCGGGGAATCTGTCCTCTTTGGTATGTTTTGAAGAAGTGTAAAAAAGTGGAACTGGGTTATGAGTGGTTGTCAAGTGGAGCAACCCGTTTAAAGCCAAAGAGATGGCAGAGGATTTCACCTTCCCTCATTAGCCGTGTTCTAATCTAGTCATGTTTCTTATGTGATAACCATGGCGGACAGGGACCTGCAAGGAGTATGAGGGGGCAGGTGCTGTAATGCTTCAGCAATTCAGCAGCTGACCTCATGCATCCCATGGTGCATAGTCCAGCGCCCTGGCCTGGCCTCACCTTCTGTAGTGTGAATTCACAGCCAGGGTGCAGTTATTTGCAGGCCCCTGGTATCTCCTCATTGCTCTGAGCCGAGCCTCCATTGGCTCATAATGGAAGGGGCGAATGGGTTCGAGCAGGCCACCAGGCACGTAGCGTTTACAGTGCAGAAATTATTTTTTAAGAACATTTTGCATGGGTAAACATATATGTTTGGTCATTGCTATGACAACTAGTCATGGGAATCAATTAGTTTATTTTTATTATCCAGATTTCTGTTCTAAAAGGCAAAACATATGGATTCGGCAACAAAAATACATCACAGCCGAGACAAAGCTACATATTCTAACAAGCATCAGTTATCATAACATTTGCCGAATTGAAACGACATGCGAACTGACAAAAGCAGCCTTTATGAAAACAGTCATTGGAATAAGCCTTTATAAAGTGTTTATGTAGGTTTATGTCAGTTGCCAATGAAAGGCTTTTGTAGGTGCCATTCCTTTCATCAACTGACTCTCATGTTATCAGATACACCTCCCCCAACTGGACAGAGTCTGATATCTGTAGTCAGTTAAGCTGGCCACAGTTTGCCAGTTGCATTCTCAGTGGCTATCTGCACTTCCCTGTATACTCACTTCCCTGCATTGGTTTGTTTTAGTCCAACGTAAACCAAAGAAAACGTTTTGTTTTTTCCAGCTAAAGTCAAGTCAGTATTAGCAAACAGTTACATGCACAGCCCATCTGGAGGGACAGTTAGCCTTGTTATATCTGTAGGATATATCTGTAGGTTATATCTGTAGGACCTCATCATTAAAAGCAATTGTAGAGGTGTCCTTAAAGCAATTAGCTATAATTGTGAGGAACTTTGAGGTGCTACCACTTCAGTTGTTCTTCAGAGACACATAATCATGTCAGTTGAATTATATCACCTATATTAGATCTTGGCGAGGCAGTTTGGAGACCTAAATTTACTTGGGGATCATGGGTTAGGTAAACTGTACCTGATTTTCCTGTCAAATTTAGATGAATAGATGTTGCAGGACTGGCTAAGTTCATTGTAAGATTTTGGTACAAATTGTACATTTTACTTTGTTTCTCACTTTGCCCAATCCACAACACTAATCTAATGTTCTGGTATGGTTCATCCAGTGGTAGGACTCATTTTTCAGACGGCCTGTCTAGAGCAATGGTTCTCACACTGGTCCTCAGAGACCCCCATTTGGTCCACTTATTTGCTCCAACTATATTTGCAACACACAGAGATGTGGACCATCTGGTGGTCCCTAAGGGGTCAGACTGGGAACCCCTGTTCTAAAGAGTGACGTCAGAATTTCTGACACTCAGATGTGTGCGAGCGAGTGCAAGCTAACTTTGAAAGCTTTGAAGCTGAGTCTCGATTCCCAAAAGACTAGAACTGGAGAATCAACAGTTTTGGGGATCGATGTTAGGTGACAAGAGTATAATGGTAAGGAAGTCACCCAGCCAGCAAAGTGTAAGGTAACATTATGAGTGAAAAATCTGTGGCTTGGCAACAGGCTAGCCTGCTTAGCATTAGCGTAAACTTGTTTCACTTGGCACTGGCCCTGCTTCAGATGGAACTAGGCCTTATACAATCAAAAAGTGACTTCTACATCAGATGAGGCATACACTGTGGGTTCTTTTGAAAAATCTTTGGTTTTCTGAAGTACCTTTCAGTGGGTAGTTCTCGCAAGAACTCAACTGAAGCGAAAAGAGCATCTTCTATTGCAGTTCTTTTCCATAGACTCCCTTTTGCCAGCTTTTTTTTTTTTTTAAGAATGCCCCTTTCTTCTTCCATGCACACACTTACTCATCGTGTTTCCAGGTGATTTCTTGTTCATGGTTTGGGAAAACATTTTGTTCCTTATGAACACCGCCTCATGGGGCCCATACTCTCTGTCCGGTACCGTGTCCAGGAACATGAATTTGTCCGAGTGTCTTTGGGAGAAGGGGAGAAAGGAAGTGAGCGAGAGGGAAAGGGAAAGATGAGTCAGAGAGTGGAGATATTGAAAAGTGATTGAGTGCCAGGCAGTGTGAAAGAAGGGTTGTAGTGGGGTGAGAGAAGTGAGGGCTGCTGAGTAAAATTGGAGACTGAAGAGAGACAGCGGCTCCACTCAGCCATGTGGTCCCAGTCCGGCTTATGCCACTCCACCAATCAGTGGAAGAAGAGTCCCCCCACCCCGAAATGTGGCCCTGGCCATGAACGGTGCTCATGGAGAGAGATTGTAATCAGCTGAGCCATTGCTCCACAGCGGTGGGGAACTTGTGGTTGAACCCATTCCGTTTCTACACTCATGCATGCTTCTGCTTGTACATAAGAACCTGTGGAATTGAGCTTCTCTTTGACATGACTACTTATTTGTACTAAAGTAATAGTTGGGTGAAAAATGAATATTAATCAATAACCCTCTTTCCTTAATGCAGCCAAGTGTGTTTCTTTGGTTCTCCTCTGAAGCTACAAAGCTAATATAGCTAGCAAAGGAAACTCTCATTCGCCAGTCAGCATCATGCAAACTGAGTGGCTAAACTTTCATCACTCTGTGTTATTAAGTAATCACCAATGGCCTTGCTAATTTGATATAGTTATATATGAAAGTTTAGGCACCCTGGGTCAGTACAACTTAATACAAAATCTGTGTAGAACAAAATTAAATGTGAAACATGTCTGTATGTTTCAAAGAACATTTACCATTTATTTGCAAAATAAACACTTAAATAAAATGTGAAGTGAAAAAGTTTAGCTCCTTAGTAGCTTGAGACACATCTAAGCAGTGGATTGATTATTTGAAACTAAAGATAATAGAGAAGTCAGTAAAACATTTCACGCTTATAACTCACTGTCCAAAATGTCATTTGGAAATTGAGATTAGGGAGAACTATTAAAGTCAATAAGTTAAAAAAAAATCTCTGAAAAATAAGTCAATAAGTTAAATGAAGTAGATAAATAATGATTTTGCATTAAAATTGTGGCATGAAATTTGGTCAATGCAGAGGTGGTTTTAAAGCCCTTTTGCATACTGTGTCTATAAAAATGGACGAAATTAGACTTTACTGCTATGTCTTTCATAGATAATTGGTTTTATACACAGCTAATTGCTGACTATATTAACTTTGTAGCTTGAGTGCAAGACTAAAAAAACTAACTTAAGACACATCTTGACAGGCTTGCTATATTTGTGTAATGAGAAAATTGCATACGTACAAAATTTTGACAAACTTCACTTTACTGCAAACGTAGTCTAGGCAATACATGGTGACCACGCTTTTATTACGATAAGTAATTAAAACTGATTGCAATCCTGGGTATGGGGTGATAATAAGCAATAACTTTCTATAATCTGTCTCTTTCAGCATGTGGAAAAATTGAACATAAATTCTTTGTGAGGTTAATTAATTAATGAATATTTAATGAAAATGTACCTATTTTGAGTTTAGAATTAGCTCAATTGTGCAGTTGAATAATTCATATCATTTATTATTCCATGATAATGGTATTTTGTGGAAATGATAATGACTCAAATTAAAGTTTAGCCCAAATGATAAAAAGCTAATCCTGTGAGGCTGTTACCATCACATACATTTCTAGTCCATTGAAAGGTTCGTTAGGGATGTGGCATTGCTCCAAAGAATTATTTTTAACCCTTAGAACAGAAGCGATACGGATCCATACTGGAAGCGCAACAAGTGGTAAATAGTCGTCATATAGCCAAACAAGTCCTTATATGGAAGTCCCCCCAGTCTGTGTTGATGCTTGAGGTGTCATGCTGAGCTTTGTTTGGTGTTCCTATGTCACATCGAACCAAAGGTCTTGTGATTTACAAAACTTAATAATAATAATAATAATAATAATAATAATAATAATAACCGCTACTGGGGTTTTAAAAATGGTGTCAAATGTCTTTTATTTTAGGTCTGAGAAACAAATGGAAAAAACACAAGATCTTTGAAACTGGGAGAACATTCAGGATAGTCTCCGCCCACAAGTGGGTGGGGAAAACCTGCAGAGGGCGGGGGTCCGGAGAGCGGCCGAGTGGCAGCGCGCAGAGAGAAAGAGCAGCAAACGGGTTAAGAGTGCACTGATATTCTAAAGCAGCGGTCGCCAGTCCTCCTCCTGGAGATCTGTTTTCCTGCCATGTTTAGCTCCAAACTGCATCTAATATTCCTCCCCCTACCCCTTTCTTAGCGCTTCAGCCAATCAGGGGCTTCTAAAGAGTTGATTAGCCAGAACAGGTGTTGGCGATTGTGGCTAGAACTAGACTTCTCTGGAAGGTGGATCTCCAGGACCAGGGTGACCACTGCTCTGAAAGGTAGATGGCTAATCCGGCACACAATTGACTGTGGCACAACAAATATGAAACATTACGCAAGGTGCATGGAGGAGGAGGAAAACATCTGTGTTTCTGTGTAGAAGAAAAGCCAAGACAGACTCCCTGGCAATTTCCAATTCAATGTCTTTATTCCCTGCAGAGGAAAGTATACACCTGCATCCCCCTCACAAAGAGCAGGAGAGCAGACGGCGCTTGGGTGTGAATTCAGATGTAGTGTAGGCATCAATGGAGTTCGTAGAGGACCGTGAACAGAGCTTTCAAGAGGCATCAGACAGTTCCTTTCAAGCTCGGGTGGAAGTTTATTTGGCCAAATAACTGTAGCTCTAGCTGCTGTTTTTGTTTCGGGTTGGAACGCCGCCTTAAAGGTCAGATCTGCTGGGCAAAGTGCATGTCGAGAAAGTCTTTGTACTCCACTAATGTATGTTGAGAGTGTGCTGAGTCAATGATGGTTGGAGATAATGGAGGTCCAAGCTGTGTGAGAAAATATTCCTCCATTCGAAATGGTATTTGCATGATTAGTATATGAATAGAATTTTTGCTTTAATTTTATTCCTCTTTCAGCAACCCTAACCTTGACGTTATTATCTAAACAGAGCCGTTTCCTTCAGTGACCATTTCTTAGTGTTTTAGAGCAATAAGCTTTATTTCTTTTATAAACTTGTAAAATGTGTTAAAAAATATTAAACACATGAATTAAAATACCCTGCTATAAAATATACACCTATTTTCTACATTGTAATTTGTTTCCACAACCGTCCCCCATTGGTCTACTGTTGCTATGGATACCAGTCCAGACTCCAGTGATCTAAAACATGGCCCAGTCGTGACTGGCTGGCTAGTTAAGGTGCTCTCTTGAACAAAATACAGCCGTTGCCGGTACAGAATGTTTTCAATCAGTGGAAACTAGAGCAGCGTGCAGACTTATCATTATTATTATTTTTCTCTTCATGAGTGTCGGCAGTTTGTTTCTGTGAGAGACGAGAAGGTTCATGAGAAATGCATTTATGAGAGACGTAAAAATCTGTGAGAAATTGAGTGTGACGTGAGACTGTGAGATTAGGTGTAATTGTGTGAGTCTCACAGTGTGTGTGAGAGCTGAGAGCCCTGATGTTTCAGTTAAAACTCAAATTCAAAGCCTAACACTGAATATGCTGGAGATGTTTAGCCTGTTTTGCCTGGTATATTTTAGCCACGATGTTAAGAAAATAAGTTGTCAGCCCCTCAGTTTTAACAGAGCCAGGTCAGTACATTACTTGCTGTTAGAGGTACGGAGCCGTATTGGTGATATACCTCCTTAAAAAAAATGTGTGGCCACAACAACTAAGGCATGGGAACAAGATCTTTTGCCACCATCAGCATTCCACATAAACACTCAAAAGACACGCAGAGGTTCACTGGTGGGTTTGGAGAGTAAAGAAAATATTTTTACACTGTAGACATTGTGACCTCTGGTTCCATTCACCACAATTGTAAAGAATTCTGAGCTAAGTTTCACTACAATGAACCATATAATGCCAAACCCACTTTGAATGACTTTGATTGTTATAAAATTGCCATGAGTGAAGTATGCCATTGTTTTTGGATTTTTTTTTTGTACCTCAGTGTGTTAATTGTTTTTGTGTCTGGATACTTTTAGATATACACTGTACTGTAGGTCAGCGTTTCTCAAACTATGAGCCTCGCTTCTGCACCAATCAAAATTCAGTCAGATCAGGTCTGATCTCAACGCTTCTGCCACTGCGTGCCCCTCCCCGCCCCTTCGACTTCACGGCCCGCCCCTTGTTTCAGCTCAACTCAGAAACACGCTCCGAGCGGCTCTGTCAGCGTGCCTGCCTCGTTTCGACCAGTTAGTGGCGAGAAAGCAGGCACACCCATCGCATTAGAATGTTGATTTTAAATTTTTGGTGCCAAATAATCCCTGTGGGTGACTAGACCTGTAATTTAATTTATGTTAAAAGTCAGCTTGCACGTTCAGCACCATTTGTCAGTGTTCAAAAGTATAGTTTAAAAAAAACCAAAAAAACCCATAAAACACAAAAATCTTGGTTTCTTGGTTCTTATATATAGGCATAGGCCTGTAATAATAATAATAATAATAATAATAATGATAATAATAATAATAACGATGAAAATAATAATAATAGTAATAATGACAACAACAACAGCTTAATTACTACATATCTGTATATTTACTTGGCAATAATATGTTTATTTGGCAATAATCTGAAATTTAGCCAAAGCGCTCCTGTTAGGTCTTGTTTAATATTGTTCTTATATAGGCATAGCCCTCATAATACTAATACAAATAGCAATTATAGCAGTAGTGGTCGTGGTATAATAATAATAATACTAATACTAATACTACCTATTCATAGTAATAATATCTATCTATACACATGCGCGACCGGTGGGCGGGGGGGTGGTCAGTTATGCAGGGCCCTGCAGCCCCAAAGCCTGACATGACTGGTCCCCAGGACAAATATGTTTGAGAAACGCTGCTGTAGGTTACTTAGTACAGCAGCTAATCATCTGAAATCCTGAAGGATTGATGGCTTTTAGTAAGAAAGAAAGAAGAAAAGTGATACTTTTCCAAAAGCCGCAGAATTTTCCATTGAGGAATACGGTGGAGATGCTTAGCCTGGTATATTTTAGCCAAGATGAAAATAAGTTGCTCCTGTTTTAACAGAACCAGGTCAGTACATTAATTGCCGTTAGAGGTATGGAGCCATACTGGTGATATAAAAAAATACTGTGTTGCCACGACAACTAAGGCATGGGAACAAGATCCTAATGCATGATCACAACTTAGTAAGTCACGGAAAAAACTTAAGTATCTCCTGTCCATGTCTCACTAATGTCTTGGACACACTACATGATGTTCAGAGTGGTCAGGTACTGTTCACTCCATCTGCTGCCCTGTAATTGGAAATCTTGAAGTTATTGAGATTTACACACTACATTACTGATCAAATATGGGGGGTAGCACAAGATCTTTCACCAGGAGGAATCTCCAACTGACTATGTTTTGTCACAAAAATTCACAAAGTGATGGGAAATAATGAGATACCATATGTAAGACTGGTTTTTTTTTTTTTGTCTTTTAAAAATGGATGGTAGAAAGAAGTAAGCAATTTGAGTTGTTTGTGCATGGATTTGCAGTGAGACAATCAGTAAGTGCGTCAATGAGCTCCAGCCAATGATCGCGCAGGACACGGGGTGAGGGGAAACTTAGAGGAGACGTTTTTACACTTTAATATTATATCCTTCCTTGTTTTTTCAACTTTTACACACTCTTGGATCTGGACTCGGCAACAAGTCCAGAGGTTTTGCATGCTGTCTAATCTCTCAGATGGCTTCTTTGAACAACTGACACATAGCAACCGAGAGCCAATTTACGATATATATATATATATATATATATATATATATAACAGATATACCGCATAATTATCTTGTTCCGAATCATTATTATGTTGTGGTCGCGATTTAAATATAATGACTTATTTCATTTAAATCCCTTACTAAGTCGTGGCCATGCATTCCCGTTCTTGCACCACAGTAATTAATTTTTTATTAAAAAAGGATTGAAGCGGCTCCATGCGTAGATGTGCGTGTACACCTTTCACAAAAACTTTGAATGAGGCTCTGACAGTCAGATTTTAGAAGTGGAAGTATTTGTGCCATTAATTAAACTATTAAAAAAATATATTAATTGAATATATATATATATATATATAATTAAACAGGGCAATATTCCTAAATCTGGCCTAATAGAAGCAAATGTGCACTAGTAGGTTTATTATTTTATCCTGGTCATGCGGTTGTGGTGGAACTGAAAGCAGATCATTCCTCCACGGCTCGTATTTGCTTCCTTGTGTGTGCATGTGTGTATTTTGCCGTGTGAGTGGTGGAGTCAGTGGGGATTCAGAGCAGCCCTCTGTACATAATGATCACAAGCAGCGGACCACAGTCATACCGGGCCCTGCCGTGCGTGTGTGTGTGTGTATGTGTGTGTGAGTGCGGCTGTCTGTGTATGAAATGTGGTGAGGCATGAGTCACTACAAATCAACTCCATCAGACACTCTCCACTATTTCAGAGAGATCAGCCAACATGTGGTCAGTGCAACACTTTTCTCCCATTACTGAGGTCAGGTACTGGTGTTGGGTGAGGTCTGGATCACAAACTCCACTCCAGATCCCAAAGATACTGGATCCACCAGAGATCACTCCAGAGATCTCACTGCCACAGTTCCACAGCCCCATTGCTGGGGGTTTTTATACCTGCTCCACAGCATCCTGTTCTCAGTGCCTTTTTAAGGAGATCAAACAAGCTGTTTGTTCACAACACCTATCTCAGAAATCGGGGTACCTTAGAAGGAAATTCCACCAATTTCTTGAAATGTGCATATATATATTCTCAGAATGATGCATATGTATATATGGATTGTTAGGACACAAAGTAAACAAAGTTATTCAGAGTTGTTTGGTATGGAATGCGTCATTCTGAGTCAGTATGTTCACAGTGGCAGTGAATGGAACCAGATGTCTGAAGATTTAATGCCTCTAAAAGCTCCCTTGCAGAAATGTATTGTGAGGCAATAGAGTCCCCAAAGAAAACTGATTTCGTTCAGAATTGCCACTGTTCTACCACCATCAACATTCCACAAAAACACCCTCAGAAGACACATGGAGGTTCACTGGTGGATTTGCAGCGTAAATAAAATATTTTTGCACTGTAGATCATTGTGACCCCTGGTTCCATTCACTTCCACTGTAAAGAAATCTGAGTTACAATGAACCATTTCAAATCCGCTCTGAATGTCTTAGATTGCATTGCAATGTGTGAATTACGGGTTTTTGGAAAATTGGTGAAATTTCTTTTAAAAGTAGGTCAATGCACTAATTTTTTTTGTGTCTGGATACTCTCAGACATACGCTGTACTGTAAGTTACTCAATATGGCACCTAATCATTGCTCTGAGCTTCTGAAATCCTGAAGGACTGATGGTTTTTAGAAAGAAAGAAAGAAGAAAAGTGACACTTTGCCAATAGCTGCAGAATTTTCCGTTGAGGAAGACGTACAAGCATCCAGCGGACTGGCCCTTTACTCCCTGTCCAGCTGTGGGTCTGCGTACTAAAATATGGTTTTTGATTTCTGTAGCCAGGTTTCACCTTACGCCCCCACCTCCACCCACCCACCCCCCACCACCACTTTTTCCACATTTTTTTTATGTGAGGGTCTAAAAAACTTGTGCTTGATCCTCTGTTGGCTTGCTTGGAGATCAGCAGTGCTTGCAGCCAGCCACATGTAGCAGAGTTTAACCATTTTTCTCTCTCGTTTTGCTCTGACTATCTGACAGGGATCCTCAGGTGGCCACATTTTTATTCCTTTAACCTCCTCTCTTCTGCTTCTTCCCTCATTTCCCCCATTTTTTCTCTTGATCCCTCATCCTGGGGGTCTCAAAACTCCAGTGAGGGTCAGTGATAGTGTGTCGAAGAACACTAAATGCAACTTGTTTGCATTTCTGCTATTAGCCCACCTAAACCATGTGACTGTACCCCTTGAAGCTTCTCTTCTTACATTTTGTTTATTTATTCCTCACTCGTGGCTTGTTCAAACGAGTGGTGGGACTCTGTGGAAAGTGCTGATTCCGGACTTGCAGTCTGTACTGCATTTGTGTTTATATGTAGATTTTTTTTAATCAGTTTTTGCTGTAAACAAACTAGAAACGTTCAGACTTAGAAACGTTCAGTTTTTTATGTGACAGAGTACATAAAGGCAACTGACATGAACATTTATGAACATAAACATGTTTAAAGGCTTATTCGAACAAGCACTTAACATAACATTTTCATAGGCGAAATAAAATCTGAATTGTTTATAGCAGCCTCAGTGACAACTGACACTTGTTGGAATAAGCTGTTATAAAAGTTTATGTTAGTTGTCATGAAAGGTTTATGCAGTACAACAATACAACAAGAACTAATGGTGACAATAAACCAGAATATGGTTGTAAAATTATTTTTTTACTGAGGGCATTATGCAACTTGACTTGACCAAAGGGCTGTGTGTGTGTGTGTGTGTGTGTGTGTGTGCACTGCCCTCCATAATTATTGGCACCCCTGGTTAAGATGTGTTCTTTAGCTTCTAATAAATTCAGTTTTGTTCTAAA
>JBBPCZ010000076.1:15442-27210 GCA_037974445.1 Brycinus macrolepidotus
GACCAGCTTCTCCTCCACCTCATGGACCAGCTTCTCCTCCACCTCATAGACCAGCTTTTCCTCCGTTTTATGGACCAGCTTCTCCTCCACCTCATAACCCAGCTTCTCCTCCACCTCATAGACCAGCTTCTCCTCCATTTTATGGACCAGCTGGATAAAGAATCTGGCTCCACTGCAGTATTACAGGTAGAACATCAGCATTTAAGATGGCTTCACTGCGGTATTTAAGGTGGAGCAGTTTGGTTTTGTCGCACCAATAGAATGTCTCTCAGCCAGTCACAGTGTGAGGTCAGAAGTAACAGTGTAATTATGTAAAATTATGTAACAGTCAAATTTAGTGTGGATCCACCAAAGGTTAATAGATGTTTAATCAGTTAAAGTAGAAGGTGATCTACAGAACATCTACAGTGTAGCTGAAAATAAAGCATCATGTATGAAGAAAATGAAAGATCTCAGAGCAGAACGATGGAGATTAAATCCAGTCTCAGTCTGTGCCTGAGAACTTTAGAGCTCAGACTAAAACAGTGCAAAGCCCTCCAGACGTTTACCATTTCTCTCTCTCTCTCTCTGTGTCTGGGTGGTTTTATCTTTGTCGATATCAGAGGTGCTCCAATCGCTGGTCAATTCCTCCCCCCCAGAGCAAGAGAGGGGGATGAGAGAGAAAGAGAGAGAGAGAGAGAGAGATCGATGGGAGAGTTCAATAAGCTGAGAGGAGTTGGAGAAATAAAAAAGTGAGGGATCGTTTCGGCTTGTCTGAGCGCCTCTCCGGCGTGCCGATACTGAGCCCCGTATCCATCCAGGCTCCTGCTCTGATTCCCTCATTTGTAAAATTGGTCCAATCAGAGCCTTTCTCTCCACTCTTTTTAGCGCCTGCGACTCGGACTGAAATCTATGAGCCGTGAGGGATGATGCGGTGAAAATGCTCCGTCACTTGAAAGGTGGCACTTATCTGAGCTCCGGGAGACGCGGGTTTTCTCAGGGATAATTCCAGCCTGCCAGCGCCGTCAGGGTTTTTGTTGAGAAACTGCTCTAATAGAGCCCTTCAGCCCTGTCTCCAATAAAAGTGGGTAAATATTATACAGCCACGGATATTACACGGCAAAAAATAACACTCCAGACTGAGGCCTGCCAGTCACTCGCACCGGACTGCTGAACTACTGAAAGTAATCAAAGTGTCGAGTTGTCGAGTTTAAGTCGACTTGTCGAGTTTGTGGACACCTGACCATCACACCTATAAGAGTTTATTGGACGTCCCATTTCAAAACTATGGGTATTAATATGAACTCCCACTGTTATAACAGTCTCCACTCTTCTGGGAAGGTTTTGCAGAAACTGGAGAGTGTCAGGTGGGAATTTGTTTCCATTCAATCAAAAGGGAATTTGTGAGGTCAGGAACTGATGTTGGATGAGAAGGTCTGATGTACCAGCTAATCCTGAAGGTGTTCACTTGGTCTGAGGTCAGGACTCTGAGCAGGACACAACAAATTCCTCCACACCAAATTTGTCCATGTTTTTATGCAGTCCATGTTTTATGCTGGATCAGGAAAGGGTCTTCACCAAACGGTTCCACAAAGTTAGAAGCAGATAACTGTTTAAAAGTTCTTGGCTGTAAAGTTAACATCACCCTTTACTGGAACTAAAGAGCCCAAACCCTGAAAAACAGCCCCGACCCATTATTCCTCCTCCACCAAACTTTACTGATGGTATTATGCATTTTGATAAGTTGTGGCATCCGCAGAACCCAGATTGATCCATCAGACTCCAGATAGTAAAATGTGATTCATCTCACCAGAGAACATGTTTCCACTCCTCCAGAGTCCAGTGGGTTTACACCCCTCCAGCCGACACTTTGCATTGCGCACACTGATCTTAGACTTTTGTGCAGCTGCTCAGCCATGGAAACCCAGTTCATGAAGTTCGGTAGAACATGTTTTTTTTTTGTATGTGTCTCAGGCAGCACATGCATAACATTAGAATAAACAAAAATGTAAGATAAATACAATAAAAACACAATATAATGTTAGCATAAACACAAATGCAGTGATTGGTGGTAAGAATGGAACGTTATGAAGATGAAAGAACTTGGTTTGGTTTATTAGAAGGACTTGGTTTGGTTCCTGATCTTCTTGGTCCTCCAGCCGTTGTTTGGATTTGTTCAGTTCCATCAGCAGCTCCTGATTTAATTTAATGAAGGATTGATTAGATAGATGAGGGACTGGATGAGAACTGGGAATGCTGGCCTTCCTCCAGCAGAGCACAGGGAATGGTGTGATAGATAGCCCACTCTAATCTTAACCATCACTTTGGACTGTTTGTTTGTTTGTTTTTATTTTAATGTGGGTGTTTTTTAACGAGTAAAATCTAAATTTCCATGTAAATGTTTATCACTCAGACATCATCGTGAGCTCCACTTGCAGTGTTTTGTTACTGTGCCTTTAAGACTGATGTATGTAAATGAGCTCTGTTCTGACTGACCACTCTAAGCTTCTGTAGCACTGTATGTAAATGCATTGCTTTTTTGTGACATCACAAAAACAGTAAATTCAAAATGGGGCAGTCTGTGGACTGTATGGGAAGTGAATGGTAATTTCTCTTTTTTACTTGCTTTTTTAGGAAAATCTTTAACCTTTAAGAGTTAGTGTACAGTACTGTGCAAAAGTTTTGCACCCTCTTTTCTTTCAGTTTGATTTAAATCTTGTTGGTGCAAAAATACTGTTTTCTGCCAGTCAAACTGTCTTAACAAACAAAAAACGTTCCTCTGAAACTGGTCAGGTTCAGGGACTGGACTGGAAATGAGAAGCTTTGAAAGGCCTTCAGGAAGCCTGGAGAACTGTTCCTCAAGACCACATTAAAATACAAGAAAGTCTGGAACTTTGGAAGCAAAGTTGTGAAGAAATGTAGGGACTGTAGGTATCTGTGCACCTCTTGAAAACATAAATAAAGAGATAAAGGTAGGAGAAAAAATTGGAGGGTTAGTTTAACGATTCTGCGGAGCAGGGAGCGTAACCCTGGCTGGAGGACGAGCTTTAACAGCAGCGTTTTGGGAATTTGATCCCAAACTGTAGGAGCCAGCAGCCAAGGGGAAATACGGCAGAGCTTAGAGAGATGACAGCCACGTAATTCAGCCCGTCTGCAGGAAAACGAGGGAGAAGAATAAACACCCGCTGAGACGCTTCAGCTGAATACGGAGCTCAGGAGCTCAGAGTGGGCCTGCCCCGGAGAGACCCGCACCTCATCCATCCACTGTATACAAGCATTATACTATACTTACACATAATATCATACTGTAGTGTGTAATAATATCTGATTACTGTGTAATATATCCCATGTTACTATATTATGCCCCAGATTACTGTAATATATTACACATTTCTGTAAATCCTATATTACTCGATATTATATCCTGTATTGCTATTTTACATGCCATGAATCTGTCTTATATCCTATATTAGTGTATTCATTATAATCATTACTGAATTAATAATCATTAAAATTATTATTATTATTATTATTATTATTATTATTATTATTATTAATAGTAGTAGTAGTAGTAGTAGTATCATTGTAAAATATGATATGATATAGTAACAGAAACATAGTATATAATATATCAATATATCAAGAAGTAATATAATATTGTAAGATATACTATACAGTAATATAGTATATAGTAACATTATGTAAAATAATAATACAGGACACCACAGAGTAATGTAAGATACAACATACAGTAACATAGGATATTATATAGTAGAATAGGATCCAATATGGCAAACAGTATCCAGTAATATAATAATAATATTAGATATAATACACAGTAATGTAGGATATCAAAGATTAATATAAGATGTAATATCAAATAACATGGATATAATATGGTAATATAGGAAATAAATACACCAATGTTTTTCATTTGACCTTTTTGTTCTCTGATTATATTTTTAAGTATTTAAGTTGGAAAGTAAGTCTAGATTTGTATTATATTTGTTACAACTCACCTCTCAGTCACCTGTACCAGGTAACCCCTGTTAAGAAATGGTGGGTAACTAATTTTAATCATAAATAATTTACTTAAATACACTTCAAATGAGTGGATAAGAACCAAACTGTGTCAGGTTGTGACCAACTCTTGCCTGTAATGATAAATATACAGTACTGTGCAAAATGAGCCCCCACAGTACAGTACAGTCTGGAAAGTGTCAGACTAGTAACAGCCTCATTTTCCAGCATCACCGATCCTAAACACACCGTCAATACAGTCAAAGCACCTCAACAGAAAAAACAGGCTGGAACTCTATCAGTCATGGATCAGCCCCCCAAAGCCCAGATCTCCACATTACTGGAGCAGAGTGGACCATCTGGACAGAGAACAGAACAGAAGACAGAGACGCCCAGAGAAGAGCTTTGGAACGTCCTTCAAGAAGCCTGGAGAACTCTTCCTGAAGAACTTAACAGGAGAGCTTGTCTAAGAGAGTTCAGGCTGTGAACGGTGGTCCTAACGGAGCTCAGAACACACACTGACTTTAAAGCCGTTAGAGTTAAACACACCCTCTCTGTGTTTATTCTGGATTTACTGTGTGTTTGAACGCGTTGCAGTAAATCACTGAACCGACCTGAGGACTCATTTAATACAGAATATAAAGGAATAAGCGGGGGCTCAAGACTTTTGCACAGTACAGTATGAATCTGGCATAAAACAAGACATAAAAAGACAGACAGAACAGAGAACAGTGTGAGTTCTTATGTCATAAAATTTGCCCAGTCAGTCAGTCTATTTTTGACTGCAAAACTTTTATTTACATTTTTTATCTCTGTGTTAAATATGTCAGTGTGAAATCAAGTCAAGTCAGTTTTTTATAGCACGTTTTACATCTGATATCACAAAGCAGCTTCACAGCATGAGAAACGCAACCGTGTATCATTTTCTGCTTTGAACTACAAACACTCATTTTTATTTTATTTATTTTTTTAAATTTCTCAGTACAAGGATTTATGTTCTGACACCTGCACCAAAAATACACTCCTCGTGCATCTTGTACATGGACAGAAATGTAAAAAAAAAAAGATTCTAATTCTGATTCTGAATCAACGGAGCGGTGAAGATTCATTATTCCTGCTGGAAAGCGAGGAGAGAAAACACACCGGCGCTAATCGAACCGTTCCCCGAGGCACCGCGCTTTCCCACCCATTCGTTCAGCCCGAGAGAAGCGCCGCGGATTGACCGGCAGTGAAAAGGCTGCTGTTTTCCCCGTCCGCCGTTATCAGTGGGACCACACTGGCTGGACAGGAATCAAGAGCATGACTCACAGACACCATACAATTATCCTCCGCTGTCAACCAGGCTTCCAGAGAAACAGCGGGACATGCTGGTCTGCCCACATGATCCTTCTGCCACATTAACTCGAGCTGACACTCAAACACTCAGCCTTGACCTTCTCCGCTGGGTCCTTATTGCGCTCAGAGCGCCTCCTGGGGCTCGGACGAACAAAACAAGCCCCCTGAAAACCCCCGACGTTTTCATTAGCTTACCGCGGAGGCCGTGTCATGCCTGCTGGTCACCTGGGAGTCCGGCCTGGACCAGACCCAACCAGAGCAGAGCTGCTGGACCGGGTTTGGCTGGCCGACCCTAGTGGACAAACAGTGAGCAACAAAGCTTCACAGTGGGTTGCATGGACTAATACGCTAAGATTCATGGGTTTAACTTGAAAGAGTATGTTACCAGGCTGCCTTAATCCATTTCACATGCAGTTTCCGCCTGTCGAGAAGGTCCACAGTAACATTTTTCTTCAATATGTAAGTAAACGGCTGGACCAGACCCAGAGCTGCTGGACTGGGGTTTGGCTGCTCGACCCTAGTGGACGAACAGTGAGCAACAAAACTTCACAGTGAGTTGCATGGACTAATTCACCACGATTCATGGGTTTAACTTGAAAAAGTAAGTCAAACATGCCTGTTGTGAGGGTCGTTCAGTTACATTTTTTTTCAGTATGTAAGTAAACAGCAGGACCGGACCCTGTCATAGCAGAACTGCTGGACTGGAGTGTGGCAAAAACAACACAGCTTCACAGTCGGTTCTCTAAGATTCATGAGCTCGATTTGAAAAAGTTGCCTTAATCCATTTCACAGAGGTCAAACATGCGGTTTCCGCCTGTTGAGAAGGTCCCTCGACTCAATTTTTCTTCAGTATGTAAGTAAACGGCTGGACTGGAACCAGCTGGAGCAGAGCTGAACATGCAGAGCTGTTATCAACCAGGCCGTCTCACAGCCTAGCAGTCCTCCACCAGAGAGGCGGACCAGTGCCTTTTCCAATGACCATCCTTCCAGAACCACTGACTCTGGATTTATGGTTTTTGGTGCCTCCTTAAGATCGGCGCCAACAGAACCTTATGGAACCAGAAGGTGTTCCTCTCTGTCCTCAACACTTGCAGCTGAGGTTAATTTAGGCAAGGCAGGTTTATTCATCCAGGACATTATAACACAGAGGCCACTCAGTGTGTTTTAGATATAAAAAGTAAGCAAATAAAAGTAACCATTAAATCTATAAGAATAAAAGTCAGATTTAAGCTTTTATTTCTCTGTGTTAGTGCTGGGATTTTGTCCTCACCTGGGGGAGTGAAGAATTTGCTAAACTGTTTGATGAACATCAGCCTAGAAGGTCTCTGAGACTGGCAAGATCTGAATCTAAGCCGGGTGAAATGGCATTTATTCATTATGCTGCCCCCTGCTGGAACCAGCTGCCCATGGAGATCAGATTTGCCCCAACTGTTCACTTTTGCTCATATTTTTACACTCAGCAATGAACAGTAAGAGCTTTGTTTGACTGTTGTTTGTGTGTGATTGTAGACATCTGTGTGTGAGTCCCATTTCAGGTTAGTGCAGCTAGCGTTAAGCTAAGCTAAGTAGAAAGGAAGATTGCTAAAGCATGAGAGAAACCCTCTCGAGAGAAACCGAAGCTTTGTTTGACTCCACATCTCATCTGTTGGTGGAAATGCGTAGGTTTAAACAGTCTAACCAACATGCCAGGCCTGCTGGCCAGCAAGACAGCTAATTAGTTAATTGGATGCTTTGGACGCCGTAAAATGATAGAAAAAGACAATTAAACTGTTAGTCACTGGTATCGTGATGGATTCAGCCGCCCCTCTAGCAGGTGGAAAATGAGCTAAAAGTTTCTCTATGGGTCAGAATGTCCAGTGGGGAAAAAAAAACAAAAACAAAAACAAAAAAAAACCTGAATGCCTGAGGGTGGTGGAGCTCCTGCATGCTCACATTAAAGGAACACTACACTTCCTAACCTCCAGCTGTGGGAGTCTGAGCATGCGGCGCTTCAGTGGGGGATGGATCTTTATTTATTTATTTACTTACTTACTTACTTACGAAGGCAATGTTAGCCAAGTGGCTAATCTTCAACTGTAGTCCCCAATGTAAGCCAGAAATGATTCCAAAAACTAAAATAAACTCTCTGAAAATGGGCTTTCACCACAAACTCCAGCCCTTTTATAACGACGCTCCACTGGTTCTGATCTGGACTGGAACCTGGTCAGATTTAACCACATCTGGCACTCAAGCGAGTCTCTGGATAGTCCAGTTAGCTAAGGGATGAGTAATATGCAAATCAGCAAGTACGCAAGAAGCAATTGCCTGTGCTGATCTTAGTTTTCTCATTCTGCTCAATAGAAAAGCACAATTTTACACAATGCTGTTCATTCCTTCAATCCAGTATTCAGTGTTTTACAAGAGGGCAGGAGATTAGAATAATTAGGAGGTAAAGGTGAACCAAACTACTCAACCAAAATGAGCTACCGACTTCCTTTAGAAATTAAACCTGCTACCCAAGTTTATGTGTTGGTACTTTATGTTTCTTTGTAGATGACCTAAATGGAGCTTTAAATAAAACATACATGTAATAAAGCCCCCACGACGGAAATATCAAAGTTGTGGTGAAAAAATTTCAGATGTTGTTCAGACTCATTTACCAAAAAAAAAAACAGTTTTCTTCTGGATCTTCTGGTTGATCTGAAGATCTGAAGATCTGAGCTGAATAAAGATCAGAGCAGTGAGAGAAAAGAAATTTCATTTGAAGATCTTAAACTGAGATCGGGCTGAGATTAGAGGAAGCTCTTTCTCAGGAGCTGAATTTAAGAAGTGGGAGCAAATGGTCAGAATCTCATATTGATGTTAAACTGGGTTCAGTTCTGTATAAGAAGAGACTTATTCTGAATTTTCCAAACAGGGCCCTATTGGTATAAGTGTTTTGAATGTGTTCACACCTGCATTTACATGGATAAACCCAATCCAGATATAAACCCGATTCTCAAAAAGCATGAAAGACCAGGTGTAAACAGGGTCTCAAATCTCTCAAAAAGTTAATTACTTAATTTGATCGAGTTTCTCCAGTGTGTTCTCACCCTCACACTTGTTCCTTTGCAGGGCTTGTGCTTCAAACAGCAATGGTTCTGCGTCACGTCTCTTTTATATCACTGTGAATGTTAAAACGCTCGCAGTTCTGACAGAAATCAGGTTAATTATGGCTTTTTATAAGAAACCGCGAGTGTTAACAGAGTAATTTGGTGTAATCCGAACTTTTCGCCGGCTCGTGTTCATTATATTTTTATCAGTGCGGCACTTTGGGAATCTCCACACATTGTTCTGCGGTTGTTGTGTAGAAATGAAAATAGATTGTCTTCTAATTAATCTCGCACTGCTTAATTACTCTAATTTTCAGCGTCTCGTGAAAACACTCCAGCGGGCCCCAAATGGAGACAATATAAAGAGCGTCTTTAATTTGCCTTAAACGACGCTCATTCATGTCCTCTGGACAGATTCAAGTGTTCAGTTCTGTCTGTGAGAACTGCAAACGTTCATACAGCCTTTGTTCTGCATTTTTGTTTTTAAAACGCAGCCAGTTTGTGGTTCTGTAATGTCTGATAATAAATATAATATCTGGCCTGAAGAGATGTCTAAAACAGCCTTCAAATTAGAAACTTGGCTGAAAAACTGCCTATATTGACTTTACCACATTATCATGGTTGTGAAGTCACAAAAATAACCATTCAGCCTAAAAAAATTTAAAAAATGAGATGGTCCAGGACAACCAATCAGAGCAGAGCTCATTTGAATCAGTCCTACCAGCCATTTAATCTAGATGGGTAAAAAAGAGATGGAAAATTATCGGGGGAAAAATGAATTAAAACCACATATTAGTGAAGAAAATTAAATGGAACGAGTCCTTTATTTTCTCCGCTTCACTAAAGAATGATCTTTTCTCTCCCGCAGTGATGGAGCCTGTTTTTCCTCAAAACACTCCAGAGTGTGTGTGTGTGTGTGTGTGTGTGTGTGTCTGTCTGTCACTCTAACGCATTGTCCTGACCACACAAATGTGTGTGTGTGTGGTGTGTGTGTGTGTGTGTGGTGTGTGTGTGTGTGTGTGTGTGTGTGTGAACTGCCCCGACACTCAGTCTCTGATAACCCACAGTGCTACACTGAGCTCCAGATACGGCGTGAGGCTCAGCGGTGCTCTGAGCTCGTTATGAGCAGATTTATCAGGACTTCAGCACCAAACTGCTCATAAAAGACTCTTTTATTACAGTAAAGCGACAGTTCAGAGAAAAATACAAAGTATCCAGTTTCTCAGCTCACCTCAAACTGATCCATCAGCCGAGACGTGAAGTCAAGTGGGCTTACTGTCATTCAGCCATACACACAGTACACGGTAAAATTAAACAACGATCCTCCTGGAACACAAAGTTCGTCCAGGACCACAACATGCCTCCAGGACCACAGCGTTCCTCAAAAACCATGACATTCCTCCAGGATGACAATGTTCCTCCACTACCACAGCGTTCCTCAAAATCCACAACATTCCTCCAGGACCACAACATACCTCAAGAACCACAACATTCCTCTGAGACCAAAATGTTCCTCCAGTACCACAATGTTCTTCCAGGATCACTGTGTTCCTTAAAAACCATGACATTCCTCCAGGGCCACATTGTTTCTCCAGGACCACCATATTCCTCCAAGACCACAGTGTTCCTCAAAAACCACAAAGTTCCTCCAGTGCCACAATGTTCCTCCAGAACCACAACATTCTTCCAGGGCCACAGTGTTTCTCCAGGACCACAACGTTTCTCCAGGACCACAGCATTCCTCCAGAACCACAACATTCCTCCAGGATCACAAAATTCCTTCACGACCATGACATTCGTCCAGGGCCACAACATTCCTCCAGGACCACAATAGTCCTCCAGGACCACAGTGTTCCTCAAAAGCCACAACATTCCTCCAGGACCACAATGTTCCTCCAGGACCACAGTGTTCCTCCAGGAACAGGACATTCCCACAGGACCAAAATATTTGTCCAGCATCACAGCATTCCTACAGGACCACAACATTCCTCCAGGACCACAACATTCCTCCAGTACAACGATGTTTCTGCAGGACCACAATGTTCCTCAAAAACCATGTCATTCCTCCAGGACCACAACATTCCTCCAGGACCACAATGTTCCTCCAGGACCACGACATTCCCACAGGACCACAATATTTGTCCAGGATCACAGCGTTCCTACAGGACCATTACATTACTCCAGGACTACAGCATTCCTACAGGACCACAATGTTCCTCCAGGACCACAGTATTCCTCCAGGACCACAACACTCCTTCAGGACCACAACATTCCTTCGGTACCACAACGATCCTCCAGGACCACAACGTTCATCCAGGACCATGGTGCAACACAAAATACAAAAAAACAGAACATCACAAGACCATACAAACGCAGGACTGGACCACACAGAGTGCAAAAAGACCAGAGAAAGAGAGAGAAAAACACAAGAGCAGTCCAGTTCATTTTTACAGTTTACAGTAAGTCACGTTGTGTCCTGAACCAAGTCCACAAGTCTGATCCACCTTAATGAAGAGCTGATTGTATTTTGAGCAGTTTGCAGTTTCCTGTGTGGGTGTTAAGGAGTTAAGTGGAATTCTTCAGCTTGTTTTGTAGTGGAGGATTTTATCTGGTGAGAAATCAAGAGACGTGTTCCCAGCAACCAAACCGTCAAGAGACATGGATCTGTGTTTCCTGAACATCGTTACAGCAAGAAAATCTCCCGGTCTCTCTGTTTCGATTCGCTTGGTGAGTGTATCATAAATTTGGACGGATTATGAAACCGCAGGGATAAAACATGAGGAAGAGGTTTGTGCTTTTATGGCTGATTGTTTTGGTCGAGTCAACAGAGCGTTAGCATGCAGAACGCAGGAGAGCTGGAGATCCAGATAAAACTGCTTCATGATAAATGGAGGCAATTTGTGTCAAACAATTTCATGCAAAAACAAACGCTTTCCAGGTGCTAATGAATCCCGTCCTGTGAAAGGAAAAGCCACTGCTGATGCTGCTGGAGTTTAATTAGTGTTAATTGACATTAATTAATGTTTAGGGGCAAAGTCCCACCCTCCAGTTCAACGAGCTGATCAGATGGCCGAAAGAGTCGCAAGTGAGAAAAGTCCATCCTTGTTGAGAAGATGTGGACATGCACAGTGTCCACAGTTACCTGTTTTTTATTCATTTGTGGAGCCAAATGCTACAAATTATTCATGTAATTTTTGTCTAATTTTACCTTTGAAGTCAGAATGTTAATGTCACATTTCCCTTTGAACCACCTTGTTGGTGCAAAAGTACTATTTTCTGTCAGACTGTCTGATCTTTGTCACACTGAGGAGATTAAATGAAGGAAATGTGAACAAATGTTTTACTGTGACAGACTGCAAAGAG
>JBBPCZ010000077.1:0-12329 GCA_037974445.1 Brycinus macrolepidotus
ACACACACACACACACACACACACACACACACACACACTGACCAACAGGGCTCTCCCCCATGAATGGAATACCAACACACACCTCATTTGAAGAGAACAGTACTGACAAAGTGGTGTGTAATCCATCAGAGTCAACACACAGTAATAAAAATGCAGGGAATAATGTACAAAATTAGCTCCAGCAACAGAAATGCAAAATGTACAGCAGAACTGAAATGCTTTCAATAGTTCAATTATTATATAACTATTAAATATTATCATATATTATGCATTGGAACACACACACACATTTATACATACTGTATATAAATAATTTCACTCAATTAAGTTTCTCTTTACATTGTATTATATTTTCTTGATAAATGGACTATCTAAATTGGTCCAGAAAAATACTTCTCCAAAAAATATATCCAGAGTGCCTTGCATTTGAAAAATGATGATCAAATCTCTGGAATATGGCTTAACAAAATGGTTATCGATTTTAAAATTACAGTTAAATAGATAGATAGATAGATAGTAAAAAGATGTGTTATCATGCAAAACATTGTTCTGAAAACACTCTGAAAAAATAATATATATATATATATATATATATATATATATACTATATGAACTATTATTGTTGGTAAAATAACAAACAGATTCCTGGGACATGTGTGGGTGTGTACATCGTTTTAAAGTAATGTAAAGATGTGTTGTTTTGTTTTGTCTTAGAAAAGAACAGAGAACTTGTTCTCTCAAGTCACAACTCTCATGTAGAAGCGAATAAATAGACGCTGAAGCACCTGCCCATGGGCTTTTATTGTAAGTGTGTTCTGAGCTGTGAGTCTACAGGGAAGTGACTGTCTCTGGTAATTCAAACAATACAGATGCAGAAAACAGAGATCAGGTCAAAAATACTGGACCATTCTTTATAAATGGATTGAATCTGTATGGTAACGTGTCCCGAGGGGTTAAAAGGACAGAAACAATCCTGGGCTCCTTGGACAACGCTGTGCACGTGTGGGCCGACAGTACATTCCACAGCTGAACACTCCCCTCTCGCACTGCAGTTATGGGACTGTTTTCAGAGGAGAAGATGAGCTCACTACTTCATCTTCATCGTGTTCAGGTTTAAAGCACAGGTTCGAAATAATAATTGGAGACTTTTATTTTATAAACTATTCTTAAAAGCACAGACTGAAACCTTCCTGGCCCAAACAAGAAGATAAAACTTGTGGCTTTTTGGTTTTCTTCATAGATATTTATGTGTGAGATGTTTTTTTCCCTCTAAATGAACCTCCCTAGACTCTAATGTGACAACAATACAGGTGCATTTATAATGAAAGAAAAACTAGGTGTCCCCAAACGTTTGATGGACAGTTCTGTTGCTGCTGTTCTCTCAGCACAAGCACTGCAGAGTGGACGCACAAACACGCACACACACACACACACACACACACACACACACACACACACACACACACAGAGGGACACTGAAGGACATTGTGGGCGCAGCAGTGTTGGTCAGATTTGAGTCTCCAGTGTCTATATGAGAGTGAGGGGCGATCGATACTGTACTAACTGCTTCCTGATCATCTCCCTCACATTTCCTGACAACAAGCACGCATAGGACTTAAATATCACCATGTAGGGAACTTGGGCATGCAAATATGTGAGTGCGTGTGTGTGTGTGTGTGTTTGTGTGTATGTGCCTTCATTTGGATGTGTGTGTGTGTGTGTGTCTAAAATATGTATGTACATGTAAATGTACATATATAATACATAAACATTTACCCACACACACACACATACACGTTTGCATGCCCAAGTTCCCTTACACTGCGTCAAAACTTCATAATGAATGGACCAACAGAATCTAACATTTGCATAAAAACTTGTCATACTGACTTCTGAAATTTAAGACTTCTTTTTTCTCTTGTAAAGCTGCTTTTTGTTAGCAATATGAGTTTTGGCTCTGACAGTGATGATATATGTAATACTCAGTGGACATACGTTTGACTCCATGCTCTGACAAGACATAAACACACTCGTGTGTGTAAAGCGAGAGAGAGTCTTTGTAGCTGACGGATGTGTTAAACAAGGCGACCCCTCTCCGGGCCATTCGGAGAAAGATAAAACAATCAAGAGATTTTAGAACCAAAGAGTGTCCTGTAAAAGCAGCTTACCTAACAAACGGATGACTTTCGGAAACGTCACACACCTACAAGGTTCAGAGGCTCAGCGTTACATAATCCCCTCCCCACCCACCATATTGATCACTAATCTAATTTCACGAGCAGAGAGGGGGGAGATGGAGACAGCTTGAGAGATTACACTTTGTGCTCTCATCGTGCGTGTGTGTTTGTGTGTGTGTGTTTATGTGAGTGTGTGTGTGAGTGAGTGTGTGTGTGTGTTAGTGTGCCTCTGTTTGAGTCCTTGGACAGAGAGTCTACAGCATCGGAATACAGCAGCGAGTGTCAAGAGGTATCAGGCTTTACAGAGGACCCGCGGGTGGCTTTACCTATTGAACACCTTTAATTTCAAAACTGTTTTCAACCTCGTCCCATAACTGGGAAATCCATAACCTACAGGACAAAAGCTGCAAGATAAAGTGGAGGAGGGGACGATGAGAAGCGCATTGTCTTTGGCTTGGCAAGCAAACTTCATAATTCTTGCTTTTTTTTTTTTTTTGAAAATTTGAATGTCTGACTTTTTTCAAATCTATTATTTTCTATAATTTTCACCCTTCTCCCTATTTAATATTTTCTGTACCAACTACTTAGCCCCCTTTTCCAGGCCAGTCACTAGCGATTTGACATATTTGTCTATGCCTCTCCATGCAGAGTGTGTATCCAGTGTGAAATGCTATACAAAAAGAACACAGCTTATAGTACATACTGTACTGTATAGTATAGATAGTCTCCACTATATGTACTATGTGACCTTTTTCTCACAGTATTCTGTGTTCGTTTTAAAAGGTGGTCGCAGTGGTTGATCCGGAACATCTTACCTGGATGACCAAGGTGGAATACAAAGCTTGATTCTGTCACCATGGCCTAATGAGACTTAATAAAAGACAGGTGAACAAAAAAAAATCACCTAAATACAATAGACGCGTTGCATTATTTAGTCCAATGCTGAGGGTTTTTCTATAGTGAATAGACGTGGACAGATTGCAAGAGAACAGTTTGTTGAGCTGAGGGGTGTGTGAGTGAGAGAGAGAGAGAAAGAGAGAAAGAGATGGAGAGAGAGAGGGAGAGATATGGAGAGTGCCCTGAGCCTCTACTGTGGAGGTGGCCCACCCGTGAATGAAAGGAGGAGCGGCAGCATTTATTTTTTATCGCCCAGCTTTTCATCCCCCCTGTCCTCCCCACATAGCGCCTTCCGGCCCCGCACTCATCCACATCGATCCTCATTGATCAGCAGAAGGATAATACCACTCCAGGAAGAGGGGAGGGTAGGGGCTTTCCTTAGATAAGCCATTGCATGATCAAGCCTGCAGTCTTTTCTAGGCCGTGGCACTGTTCACAAGTGGGTTACATGTACTTCAGCGTTTGTCATGTGCTTGTGATGCTTGCAGAGCCTGGTCAAACATTTATTATTCATTTATACATTCATTCATTTAGGCCTTGAGGAGGCCAGATTCCCCCCGCCTTGGCAAGTACACCTAAAATAGCGCGTTATTTCCAGAGCTGGCGATGTTCAGTGCAAATGTAAGGGGTTTAAACGTTGTATCTGATAAGGCATGAGGAATCTAATCCCTACAGTACATTCTGGCTGGAAAACACACCAGAAGGAGCTTCGCACATCCATCATGGCTTTGCCACAGGGAGCATTTCCTGCGGCTAAAAGACACTATATTTCAACCAAACCCAATGATGCGGCCGGAAATGATTTCGCTCTTGCCGATGATACAATTGTGGGATAATCGAGTTAAGCCCTGCTGAAAGATAGCAATGACCAATCACTGTAACGACAGACACCATAACGATAAAAAGGTATTAGAGCTATCCCTCACTGTGGCCTCTCTCAGCAACACACTTCACCCTCAGGCACGACTCTCTCAATTCTATTATTTTCTCCCCTCTCACTCTCTCTTTAATATTTTCTGGACTGTACCACCTATTTATGGCGCTTTTCCACTGGCACAAGGAGCCACGCTATGCTGCAAACAAACGTTTTTCCATTACAAATAAAGCGACTCATACCCGAGCTGTACCCGGGATGCTCAACAGCAGGGCCAAAAGTGGGCCGCAGCTGACCGCAACTCTGACTGCATCCCTGCTTTCTGATTGGTCAAAATGTTGCCAAAATGAATGGACTTTAAACAGATGTGTAAAGTCCATTCATGAACACACCACAGCGTGAACAGAACAAAATTTGTTCTCTGCATTTAACCCATTCACCAAGTGAAGCAGCCAGGAACACAGTGCCCAGAGAGCAGTACCTTACTCAAGGGTACCTCAGAGGTGCCACTAGCAGTCCTGGGATTTGAACCCATGACCTTCCGATCACAGGGCCAACTCCCTAACCTCTAGGCCACCAGCTGCCCTTGGACACAGAAAGAGGGCATTGTTGTTTTTTCACTATGTGTGCAAAAAACAACAACAACGGAGATACAAACTAACAACTGGGAAGTCGATGAAGTACAAGCACTTCTATCTGCTTGTGCTGAAGATAAATTTCAGTGGGAGTTTTCTAATGCTGTGCAAAACATGGACAAAAGTCAGCTGGTTTAGGTTTTCATTACAGGGATAAACAAGGCTGAGAAAAAAAAATTAAAACTCAAACAAAAGACCACGGTAATAAAGCTCGACTCTATGGACGCGTTTTTGGGATGACAATCGGTCATAAACTGTGGGGAGAGAACTGCGCTGCTAACGTGTCAGAAACACTGTTACCGGGCTAAAAGATACAATGGAAAATCAAAGGATACCACAACTTCCGTGCCATCGCAGCACAGTTTAGGTACAGCACGGTTCATGTATAACTATGGAAAGGTACCTTTAGTCCCTTTTTCCAGGCCAGTCATTAGCGAGTCGACATATTTGTCTATGCTGTAATGTGTGCTATAATGTATAGCACAGGACTTAAAGTAGATGGTTTCCACTTTATGTACTATATGACTTGTTGACAGCATTCTGGGTTGGTTTTAAAAGGTGGTGCCAGTGGTTGTTCCAGAACATCTTAACTGGGGTGACCAAGGTAAAATTCGAAGTTAGTGTGGGGTGACCATGACATAGTGTGACATAGGTGATAAAAAAAACCTAAATAATAAGTTCATTGCTATTCTTTGGTTACAAGAGAAAGTGGCAGCCCGTCGGCCAGCATGAGGTTTTCGCTTATCAGGGTGAGTTTGGCTTGTGTGCGTTGCTGATCAGAGCCCCCATGGTTTTGGCATTGCTGGTGAAGCCCGGTGCGCAGATGATGGTCAGTACCGCGGACACGACCACCCTCAGCTCCCCAGGCACTGATCGCCTGTCCACCATGCTGCTTCCCACACTTGCATTCGCCAACAAACACTTCTTTAAGCAATTTCCTCTGGGATCAATGACGTTTTCTGATTCTGATTCTGATTTTGGTAAAGCAAAGAACTGTTTTGCTGTCTGCATTTGTTGTTTTTTTCAGGAACTAAAGGGTTAATATGACCTCTTGTTGTGTTTATTCCATATATTAAATACATAAACTTCATTTAGAGGACTTTTTGCAGGAATAAGCTTTGTTCAATCCCCCTGACTGTGGGTATGAAACGATAAGTAGTCCCCAGGACTTTCCAAACCAAACTGACGCCCATGGGTACAAATGACTAAAACTGAAATGACAAAGTAATGATTCACCAGAAAAAAATTAATAAAAATATATAGATGATTGTATAAGGCCACAACAAATACGGGCTATAGCATTAGCAACCTAGCAAGATGGGCTATTACTGGTTGTCACAGTGAGTTTGTACAATTAACTGCATTAGCTATCACTAGACACCTAGATAGCATATTTAAACACCTATGTAGTGGCCAGTCGAGTATTACAGATTACCAGAATCACCCCCCCATGCCCCCCCCGAAATATCCTGGCTAACACAATAGAATTTTAAATGTCTGTTTGCAAAGCACAGTAGAACAGGGCAGAAAAAGAGCTCTCAAATCAAGTTCTTACAGTTCAAAAAAATGTTAATATGGCTTAGAACAAATGACGTCTAGTGGAAGTCATTTCTAATGGCTCCTGCTATCTATTATCCATTATTAGCAATTTAGCACTTCTGTGTGAACTTTTACTTTCAAACGCCTCCAGCTATGAGCAGAAGTGGGAATATCTGGCCTCACTGCAGCAGCAGTATGGCTTTATGTGTCCAAATGAGCTATAAAGAGGGTCTTGCTACCTGACATACATTATTAGCAACACTGACATTTCTGTGCAGGCTTTTACTTTAAAATGCCTCCAGCTATGAGCTGAAAGCAGGGATCTCTGGACTCACTGAAGCCATAGTAGGTGTGTATGTGTCTAAATGCGCCATGACGTTGGCATCTCGCATCCATTGCTCGCAGCATTAGCACTTCTGTGTGGATTTTTACTTTATGATGCCCCGGGCTTGAAGTAGGAACAAGGAATGTCTGGACTCTCAAAGGCTGCAGTAGGTCTAACTAAGGCCCACCTTCACGCAGCAGTACAGTAAGCAGCTCTCTTAAACACAAGCCCTAAAAGTGACCCGCCGCCCAAGTTTGGCTACCTCCCGCCAACTTAAAAGAGGGAAGCCGATTTAGGCCTGAGTGTCCCCTCAAACGAGCGAGGAAAGTGCTATTTTCCAAACAGCTCCGTCAAGCTGTGCATCTAAATACTGTACTTAAAGTTCAAGCTCAAGCCTGAGGCCTTTGGCGTCGCGCCTGAACCGCGCTGGCACAAAGTTTCAACCTCACCCCCTTCTTTCCTTCCTTCTCTCCTCCATTCTGTCCTCGCCCTCCTCCTCCTCCTCCCTTGTGCTTGGGAAATTAGAGGGAGTCAATTACCCCTCCTCCTTTCCCCAGGGAGGGTTTCACCTTAGGAGACCTTTTCGCTTGCCATGAGGGCAAAAAATAGACAGGGTTGATGGGTTATGATATCTTGCTGTTAAAGTGGCATAGTGAAGAAAACACTTGCACACACACACACACACACACACTGGCTCTCAAACAGACAGGCCAAGCCAGGATCACCACACTATTCTTGGTACAGTGTCACTACATGTGGTTGCATCGTCACTGTTGGAACAAAACCTTGTATCTCCATTTTTGCTGTTTTTTTCTTTTTTTTACCTAAACCTTTGGAAACGGTCCTTTACGCTGTGTGAAACCTGTCCTAATGAATGGGCCAGTTAAATTGGCCCAAAACTACTTGGACAAAAAATGACTTTTACATTGACTTCCATTATACATTATAAACATTTTCCCTGCTCCTGAAAAGTTACCAGTTTGAAGATCGAAGGTTTTGTCCTGACAGTGACAATGCACGTCCCATATGTATTTTAAATAAATGTGCCTACATGTAAAAAGAATGTTATGTTCTTTATCTTATGCCTAACCCCAACCTTAAAGACATACTCCAACATTTTTAGATCTAATCCCTATTTGGCACATTTGTAGCACACAGTCATAGAAAATGACAGAAAACTTGTCGACTTTACACATATTTGTAACAGAAATAAATGGGAGGACGCTGAAGCAACTGGCCTGTAAGTTTTATTATAAGAGTGGTTAGAGTGAGCAGATTTACGGGCCTTTTACAGAGTACAGGAAACACACTGCGACCATTGCAGATAGAGATCAGGTTGAAAAACCTTGCAGTCTTCCTTAAACTTCAGGAAAAAGAAATGTTTTTGGCCTGTAAGTGTTAAACCAATGTACCATTTCCCTGCCTTTTGATTTTTGCCTTTAAACTATATGAAAACAAATGGAAAAGCATGCACACACACACACACAAACACACACAAACGCGCGCACACACACGTATGAGCAAGAGGCCAGGCTGAATTCCTGTATTAATTGTTGCATGCATCATTTGGACAGGCTGATTCAGTGATAGATGGAGGCGTTGGCTCCTCAGTAGAGTGCCTCGCTCTGCCATTCCCTGTTATTTTAGGCCAGCTACGTGATCCAGGGAAATGACTTGCATTTTTTAAGGGGTAGATCTGAGCGGAGTGGAGTGGACGAGGGAGGGGAGAGAGGGATTCGGAAAGGCAGAAGGAAAAAAAAAACTTGAGCTACATGTGGTTTTGGTAGGTTGTTAGTGTTTGTTGCAAGTATGCGCTTACCAATGACTATATATATATATATATATATATATATATATATACACTAAGTCATTGGTAAGCACCAATTTTTCGTGTAAAACGATCTGCAAGTGCAACAAGATCATGTCCCTTTACGGATTATCACTACTCAAGTAAAAATGTCTGGAAAGAATTGAATTAAAGAGTCATATTTGTGTCTCATACTGATAAATGTTTGATGCTTTCATTTGCCCAGATTCTTTTCTGGTGTGGAAACCAGTGAGCATATTTGAAAGACAAATAGCCCAGATAGCCTTTAAAAGAACGAACTGACTGACTGAAGCTCTCCAACAATGTAATCAGAATCAGAGACGCTTTAAACTGGTTTTCTCCCATCATTACTGCCAGACCCCTAACAAATTTCCTCCTCTGAAGTCTGGAGGAGAACGATCTCTCAAAGAGAGGCGCTCCACAAAATCCAACACTTAATAATCCCTTGGACAAATCAAAGCAGCGTTTGATACTGTAGTTAAAATACATCGTTCATACACCACAAAGAGCACATGGGCACGTATGCTCTGAGTGTGGCCTGACCAGTACGACAATTTTCTCACCAGTGCCAACACCAATACTGATTTTAAGGAGCCAAAAATATCAGCTGATATAACTTCATATGGTCAAAGATGAAAAAAAGATAGCTTTAGTTACATCATGCTTCACTGACTCATTAAATTGTTAGTTGTCAAATATGTCACATTTCTTGAGCTCTACTAAGCAGCATGAGATAAATAACATCTTCAATAACAAAAATATTGTAGCGCAGAGGCAGAGCTTCCCAAACTGTTAACAATTTTGTTAATTTTCTGACATTTTACATCCGCGTGTTATAACATGTTGCCCTTCTTCTAAAGTTATCATGCTTTTATTTTCAGGCAGTATTTTGCATTTAGTTTTACCAGTTCATCTCATATTGCTGTAGTAAATATGAGCAATGGGTTTGCAGGCAATAAAACCATAAGAAAACTCACAAAATGCACGCATTAACATTTTTGCAAAGACAGCATTCATAAGCCTACATAGCAACTACATAAGCTTCTTCTGACAAACATCATTAACCAACATTAACATTTACAAAAGCATATTCCAACAACTTGTAATACTTTAGACAGTTTCACCCACAAAAAGTGCTATTCCAACCGGCACTTGTTTAGAATAAGGCTTTAAAAAGGGATATGTTTGTTGCCATGGAAGGCTTTTGAATGATCCGCTACAGTAAAGTAAAGATCTCTCTAAGTGTGCTCAATGTGAACCAAACCACTTCTAAATACAGTTAAGAACTCTCCTCGCCGATGCTGATAAATCCGTTTAACTTTAGTGTGATTTTATCCACCGAATGACATCTCGATCAGGCCCTTGCTCAGAGACACACACTCTCACAGCCAACTCCCAACAGAGCTGACTGGGTTGATGAGGACTGCCCTTTAAACAGACAGTACAACCAGGCTCAGCTTGGCAGCCGTAGATTGGTATATTTCCTTCCTCGACAGAGACAGAGAGACAGAGAGAGAGAGAGAAAAAACTATCAAACTTAGGGACCATAGTGAAAAGTGACAAGAAGCTGAGACAGAGACATAGTGACAACACACAATGACTTCCACCAGACGGGCCGGCTACTGTGAAAGAGAGTGTGGCGGACACACAGAGACACACAAACGCACACACACACACACACACACACACATACTTGCAAACATACATACACACTGCTCTGAATTCCTGAAGACCTGTGGCTTCATGACAAACGTCGAATGAGGTACAAAGGGTTATAAAGAGATTCAAAAGGTTCAACAAAATGTCCAGTGTTTCCCACACACAGGCTATTCTTGGGTAGCCCTCTCAAGTATTTTGAAGGCCGCCCAAGTATATTTTCTCCAATTTTAACAAAATTTCCATTTTGACCAAATGAGAACATATTTCATATTGTTATAAACAAGTGTAATATGCAGTGTCACTAATTCAAAGCGCCACTTTTTTCCACTGTGGTCATTTCCACCACCTAAATCTGCACTTTTAAGGAAGACGTTTTACAAGAATGTCCAATTTCGTGCCATTACTCATTCAACGCCTTAATCATATACTTGATGCTGTGAGTTTGGACATCTTCAAATAACCCTCCTGTTAGACACTGATATCACTATTAATATAATGGAAAAGACTAGACGTTTGATATTAGCGAAATAAGTTCAATGTGTATTAATGCTTTTAAACATTGGAAGCACATTTTAGTAAAAAAGCATGCATTAATACCCAAAACTGATTGTGATATCAAACCCAATCCTACTAATATGAATTGAAGTGACCGCAGGCTTCTAATTAGCACTTCGCTAATGTCCTCCGACCCCCACTCTCTCCGCTCTGGGTGGCCCTCTGCACAGCCATGTACAGTAGCTCTACTTGTTCTTTGTCCAGTGTGCGGACTGCAGAAGAGACTAGAGACCTGGGTTTGTATAATGGGTGTGAATGGGCCTTTGTCTAGGACTCGGTTCAGCTGTGGTGATACACACACACACACACACACACATACACACACTCATACACTCACGCAGCTGGTGTGAGCATGCGACAGGAAAAAAAAAATCACAGGACGAGGCCGCTGCTCCCACCCCTGCTGTCTTTATAAAATAAGCTCAGCGGTTGTCACAGTTAGCATTAGCATGAGGCAGCACTGTAAATGAGCCAGTACCTTTCCATTCACACACACACTCCCACATAAGCAAGCGTAGTGGACCTTGGCGTGAAGGAAAAAAAAAAAACAATAACAGGCCGAGCACTGGGGGTCTTTGTGGGATCTGGCTGTTGGAAAGAAATGGAAATGGAAAGTGACTTCACAATCAGATTGCACGTTTACAGAGAGCCTGATGAACATCTACAGCCTCTTGGAAAGGCGTTAACCCTTAGAGGTCTACAGCTATTATCATTCTGCTGTCCTGTTTAAATGTAGGCATATAATTAGATGCACATTTACAGTGGCTACCGCCCTGTTGTCAGGAGACTGGGAGTTCCGGAGAGCATAACTGGCCTCACTGGCCTCAATGTAGGTTGGTTGGTTGGCTCTCCTTTGTTCCTAATTGCTCTTCACCATGTTAGAAATTCACACTGAGTCATATTTTTACAAATGGATCATCCAACACAAGCATATTATGCTGCTTTTAATAGAAATGGCAGTTAGTTAGTTCTACTATGTATTTAT
Organism: Brycinus macrolepidotus; assembly: GCA_037974445.1. NCBI lineage: Eukaryota > Metazoa > Chordata > Actinopteri > Characiformes > Alestidae > Brycinus > Brycinus macrolepidotus. Next base: position 11,475 of record JBBPCZ010000077.1, read on the forward strand.
CTATAGTATTTATATCCACCTCTCTTACTGACCACAGCATTTTGCGGATATAGTATAGTATATTTAGTACTAAGCATTTTCTGGAGAATATTATCTTGACTTTATACTATATTTTATATTGTTCTTGTCTTTGTGTCACTATTTGCCTGTGCTGCCATTGCATAAGCAATTCCCTCCGGGATCAGTAAAGTTTTCTGACTCTTGATTCTGATTCTCCTTCAAACATGTTGAGCTTAGGTGAAAAGATGTCTTGGAAAAAGAACTGCTTGCCTTTGCCCTTTCAGCTTGGCAGTCATGTAAGGTGATGTCATGTAGGGGAGAATTCGTTAGTAGGTGCGAACTGGGGAGGGTAAAAAAGTGCTTGTTCAGACTTGTGTGTACATTAGGACCCTGTTTCTCTGTGTAACAGCTATGCTTTATAGCTGTCATCTACAAAAAAAAAACATTACAGAAGAAGAAGTGTTCAGCACGTATATATCATGGGAGAGCTAAGAGGGTTAAAAAGAAAAAGGCCATAAAGTGTTTGATGAATCAAACCTTTAGGCTTCAGAGGGGAGGCCTCGTCCCGTCCTGGGGGAGCGCAGCAGAGCAGGCCGGGGCACGGAGGGATCTGAAAAGTGTTTTGATTTTCAAGCTGGCACATGTGAGCCGCTCCAGGGCCTACCTCTCACCTGAATTAATGCCCCCTCTCTCTCTCTCTCTCTTTCTCTCTCTCTCTCTCTCAGCCACAATCTCTCTACCTCACTTTCTATTCTTATGTTGCAGCACCTTTCCCTCTCTCTCTTACTCTCGCTCTCTCCCTCTGTTGCTGCCCTCTTCTCTCTCTCCCCTTCTGTTGCTGCATCTTTCTCTGTC
>JBBPCZ010000078.1:0-7500 GCA_037974445.1 Brycinus macrolepidotus
ATGTATAAAATAATAAAAACAAAGAAAAAACATTGAATGAGAAGGTGTGTCCAAACTTTTGACTGGTAGTGTATACACACACACACAAAAACACGCACGCACACACGCACACACACACACACACACACACATATATATATATATATATATATATATATATATATATGCCACCCTCACCTTCCAGCTCTAGTTTTATTAGTAAATTGTGCTACAACTACATACAGTCATCAGTTGTCCTCATCTGAATTCCATTCTGATAATTAAGATTTTAATTTTGAAATGTGAACTTAATATCATGAATATAACTGAGTGTATTGTTACACTCCTACAACCTGGACTATAAAGTAAAAATTGCAAGAAAACAAAATGATTTGAAAACAGCTTGTTTGTAAATGTACCTAAGAAGGAACTAGAGCTGTGAGATCTTGTTATCAGTCGTAATTTATTCAACATTGTGAGTGTACTGAACCGTGAGCCCTTAATCGTGTATCGAACCGACTCGTGAGATGAGTGTGTCCTTACACCTCTATCTACGAGTTTAATGTACCTGACAAGTAAAGGAACCTAACTACTGATTTGCATCATCACACACCTCAAATTATGTCGAGTTGTTCGTTATAACAGACTTACGTGCTTTCTGACACTGCATGCCTTCCACCTCTATTACAAACATGCATAATTAAAAACAGAAGCAGCAGCTACTTCAGCCCATTTTTACAGATAACAGAGTGTCAGAGTGTCAGAAACCGCATAAACAAGCCTATTAGAGATTATTTCAGAACTCCAGCCAGAGGCAATGTGGTGATTTAGGCCTGCAGTTCACACAGTGCTATTATTATATAACTGTATAGTACTGTATGGTACCTCATTACCGTAGTGAAATTTTAAAAGAAGCAAACTTTCCCAAAACTGACTACTTGGAGTGACAGAGAACTGCTAGATGCACCGGCCCGACTAAAAGGGGAATTGATTTTTCAACTTTTCTGCATAATTCAGACATTTAAGGTGTAAGCCATTCAGAGTGGTTTGATGCGAAATGTTCCATTCTGGAGAAACATCAACAGTCAGAATGTTAGAGTTTAGAGTTTAACACCCCTAAAAGCTCCCAAGAGGAAAGGTTTTGGTCTAAATTGTATTTTTAAAATCAATTCAGTGGAGAGGCGCATTTAGAGCATTGTAAGGGAAAAGTAGGTCCCAGTGAAAATGTTCTTTTTCAGATTTGCCACTATCATTTTACAATCACTATCATTACATAAACACAACAAAGAGCACACATGTCGATTTACTGATGGTTTTAGACGGTTTGTGTTATAGACGACCTCTGGTTCCTATCATCACCACTGTAAAGAAATCAGAGCCAGTTAGTTTCTCCATAATAAACTACAATATAAGAACAAAAGTATTGGGACGCCTGACCATTACACCAACAGGGACTTTAAAGACATTGTATTCAAATACGTAAACTTTAATATGGAGTTGATCCTCCCTTTACAGGTATAATAGCTTCCATTCTTCTCGGAAGGCTTTCCACCAGATTTTGGAGAGCTCATCCCAAAGGTGTTGGATGGGGTTGAGGTCAGGGCTCTGTGCGGCCAGTCAAGTTCTTCCACACCAAAACTCATCCAACCATGACTTTATGGAGCTTGCTTTGTGCACTGGGGCACAGTCATGCTGGAATAGAAAAGGTTCTTCTCCAAACTGTGTCCACAAAGTTGGAAGCATGGCATTGTCCAAAATGTCTTGGTATGATGAGGCATTAAAACTGCCCTTCATTGGAAGTAAGGGACCTAGCCCATACCCTGAAAAACATGGTACATTTGTCCATATAGTGTATGTTAACTATATAATTCCCAACTCATCAAATTGCACTACAGTTAGGGGTCAGGTCCTGGATGCTGCAAGTAAAGTGTTAAAAAAAACTAGCAATAAACTGCTTGGGTCTGCAGGAATCTCTATTTTATGGGCATTATTTAATGGATTATATGAAGGTTGTAATGCTTGTTAGCTATCAACATTGCTAAAATATTGATAAATTCGTAATGGAACATCAAGGTAAGTTTACAGTATACAGGTAGAGGTGAAATATGACCAAGGCCAAAAAACTTTACAATTCTGCTGCACTGGTTTGAGAACATTTTGGTCCTGAAAAAGTACAAAAACAAACATGCGGAGACACACATCGCCAGACAGTAACATAATTCCCCCCTTTCCTTTTGACTCCTTCCGAAGTGCAAGCGTAATTGAAAGCAATTCTCAGCTTTCGGCTCTTTAAGATGAATTTGTCTGCAATTACGAGAGCCTGCCACGCATCCGGGCCGAGCCCTAATGCCTCCTTCATCCGGTTAGGAAGCGCCTCTCCTCTCCCCTCGCACTGGATCTAGCCTTGGGCGTATCGATCCGACAGGTGCAAGTTTGATCCGGAGAGGCTGTGTGCTGTGGGCCGGGGCAAATGGGGGGGGTTTGTGTAATGAATGCAGCGAGGGGCAAGTGAGAGGAGATCACTCGTCGCATTAATGCTCCTTTAACATGGTTAGAGAAAGTGCAAACGCAAACCTAATCTGAAGCACAGAGGGAGAGAGAGAGAAAAAAGGAAAGAGAGAGAGAGAGAGACAGAGACAGAGACAGAGACAGAGAGAGAGAGAGAGAGAGAGAGAGAGAGAGAGAGAGAGAGACTGAGTTAATGGCAGATACATAAGCCATCAACTGTCCCATGAGAAAGGAAGTCTTTCTCTCTCTCTCTCTCTCTCCTTCATCTGAAGTGAAAGAACAGAGGGCGATCCTGACATCTCTAAAACAGTGGCGTTTTCCTCAGTGCCTCTAATATCTGAAGTCGTGCGTTCCTGCGAGGCAGCCATGAACACTCACATCTGCTGAAGTGCTCTCACTCATCCAAAACTACAACACTCGAACACAGCATAATCACACTCTGAACTCAAACACAGCATAATCACACTCTGAACTCAAACACAGCATAATCACACTCTGAACTCAAACACAGCCTAATCACACTCTGAACTCAAACACAGCATAATCACACTCTGAACTCAAACACAGCATAATCACACTCTGAACTCAAACACAGCACAATCACACTCTGAACTCAAACACAGCATAATCACACTCTGAACTCAAACACACCATAAACACACTCTGAACTCAAACACACCATAATCACACTCTGAACTCAAACACACCATGGTCACACTCTAAACTCAAACAGCACAAGATAAGACAGGAAGAAGGGAAGGACAGAAGGAAAGAATGAAGGAAGGCAGGACGGAAGGAAAGAAAGAAGGAAGAAAACAGCAAGAGAAGGAGAAAAATATGGGAATAAAGAAAGAAAAAAGAAAGCAGGGATATAGAGAAAGAAAGAAAGGGAGAAAGAAAAAAGAGGAAGAGAAAAAGAAATGCAAAGAAAGGAAAGAAAGAAGGAAGGAAGGAGGAAGATAAAAAGGAAGGAGAGAAAGAAGGAAAAAAGAGAAACAGAAAAAAGAAGGGAAGAAAGAAAAAAGATAAAAGAGAAAATGGGAAATGGGGAAAGGAAGGAAGAAATAAAGACAAACAGAAACAGAAAGAAAGAAAGAAAGAAAAAGAGAAACAGAAAAAGAAAAGAAGAAAAAAGAGGAGACAATGAAATGGGAATCAAGACAGAAAAAATAGGAAAAGAGAAAAAGAAACGGGAAGAAAGAAAGAAAGAAAGACAGAAAGAAAGAAAAGAAAAGAAAGGATGGAAGTAAAAAGAAGGAAGAAAAAGGCAAGAGAAATAAAAAAGGAAGAAAAGAAAGGGAAATCAGAAAGCAAAGAAACAGGAAAGATAAAAGAGAAAAAGTGAAACAGAGAAAGAAAAGAAGACAGCACAGTAAGTGTCTGGCGGTGGGGAGTGGAGTGGGAATCTCCAGAGAGCCGTTACTTTTTAAAACACATCAAGTATTAAAAAGAGCAAAAATAAAATACCTTGGCGAGGTGCTTGGCCCCAGGGGAAAATCTGCGTTCTCTCAATTAGCAGCGGTTTTCAATAGCCCACCTGCTGGTGACCCCCGAACAGTTCGTACTGAGGGAGAGGGCACGGCGCAATTTACAACATCAACAAACGTTTCTTTGTGCCAAAGTTTCTAGACACAGCGTTTCTAAGATGTGTGGCCAACGGCGCCATTGTTAAACGCTAAACAAACATACCTTTGGGGAGATACGCCTGTGGAGAGAGAGAGAGAGAGAGAGAGAGAGAGAGAGAGAGAGAGAGAGAGAGCAAGAGAGAGAGAGAGAGAGCTACTATTATCATCATCTGTGTCCTTGTTCTATCTTTTACTGTTAATTTCAACACCATCTGTTAATCTCCCTTATGTACCTTTGATTATAAATAGAATTCTAAAACCAGTACCTTACTATACTGATACTACAACTAGCCGACAATGAAAAATAGTCTATATAATCAATTACTTTAAAAATGTGCTCATATGATACGCAAGGTCACGATGACAAACTGCTATACACTGCAGGAAGTGTAGGGGGCGATATGGCTTCCATAGTATCCATGTACAATAAAACAAGCAATATGATGGAAACTCGAATGAGGTGCGTCCAGACTAAACTTGCGAGGGGGTGGGGGTGTCTGATGGCAGTGCGGCACAGCATGTAGAGCAAAAACATTTTTCTGCATTTAGAAACAGGAGTCTGTTTCAGTGTTGCCAGCTATGTTCTATGGAAAAGTCGCCATCCTCCTTGAAAAGTCACTAAAAGTCACTAGATACTCTTTGCTGCTGCCAGCATCAAGAAGATTTTCATTTGTCAGTTGGGGGCTCATTTGTCCACCACTCATTTGGGTGAATAGACACACATGCTATGTTCCAAACGACACCTTTTAACACTTTAAATGCAACACTACTGAATGCATTGCTAATGGTGGTTTGGGACATGGCCAGTTTCATTATCCACCTCGCTGTCACTCACTGAACAGAGCAGTCACAGAGAGAGGTGTGCAGTTCTGGCAACTCTCTTCTGCGGAAAGGAGCGAGGGGTTAGTCCAACAAGTCACTAGAGTTGTTGTGCTTTTTTGATATTGGAGTTCAATCTGATGACAGGACTTCAATCCACCTCCCGAAGGCCCAGCCAATGTGAGAGCTGGCTTAGGTGTATATACAGAGAGAGAAAAAAAAATGATGTTTTCCATTTCTCCTTTCAAGAATTTGACCCTATTGTTCCCAACTAAAACTTAATAATGAACTAGAAGTGGCACTGCTGTACTGGCTAAGTTTAAAAACAGTCATAAATTCACTGAATAAAAATGACACACATTATTAGGCCTCTGCATGATTCTGTGTAAATGTAGTCAAGGTTTTGGCTATTTAAAGCTGAATAGTGCGCCACACAAAGCTGAGAGTGAAAATTTTATATTGTTATATATGTCAATTTGAAAACATTTAGCTCAGACTTCTGTATTCTCTGACATTGCTGTTTTATGTTGACCAACTTGTCAAAAAGAAAATCATGGATCACAGATATTATGACAACTGTGGTTGTCTCAGACATCTGGAAAATGAATAAGAACCTTCCAGAGAAGTCCTGTAGGTCTTGATTCGGGTCCATTCTTAACACTGCCTATAAGGCACTGATATCATAGGTGTTTCTGATCAAATGGCCAACGAGTACGAGCATTTCACTTCTTTTTTCCGTTCGTCAATAGTATCACAGTTATGTTAAGCACGGCATTCAGTGCTCTGGCAACAAGCGATTACAGTTCATACCTCCAAAGGCCCTGGAATTTTTCAGTCTCAGAACCAGAGAGAGAGAGAGAGAGAGAGAGAGAGAGAGAGAGAGAGAGAGAGAGAGAGAGAGAGAGAGAGAGAGAAAAGTCTGTCTGAAGGAGGCTGTGGGAGCAGGTGCATGGTGTGTGTAGCGCCAAGCAGTAAAGCCAGTGTTAAATGTGTGCGAAGCTGCAGGATTTATCGCGGTTTCGTCCATTAGGCCTCCACTCTGACTGCGGACTCTGGGGCCACTCAGAGAAAGGGGCTTTTGTAGCCCCCTCCTGAAGCTGACTGCACGGTGAAGAGGCAAAATGAGCCCGAAATACACTCTACACACTACAAACTCATACACCCAAAGTCACTTTGGAATCGATACACACCTGTTTACAGAAAAACTACAAGTTGCAATAGTAGTGGGCGCCAGTTAAAGGAATTCTCTGGCTTTTTTGAAGCTGATCCGTATCTGCCATGTCTGTAGCACATAGCTGATTACCAAACAGTCATTCTGACACAGTTCCCTGGACGTAGAACTGAAAACCCACTGACCTGAAACTCTTTCAGGGATCTTTCAGTTCAGTGTATTTGTCAGCTATAAACTAGTTCAAGCTCTAAGCCGGCAGAGACGGTCTATCAGTGGAGTCATAAGAGTAATAAGCAGTACTGCTAAACATACTTAATGTAACTGTAGTCTCTTTGTGTGTTTTAATACATTTGTTTTTGCATTTATGCAATATTTTGTGGCAAGAGCTGTCCTGCCCCCAGTGCTTTCAGCATAAAACAAACAGATACTTGCATTAAATTGCTATGGTAAAATAAATAAGCAAGTACTATTACTAATGATAATGATTGCTAGTGAGGGCTAATACACAAATAGTTACTAATGTGCTAATTACTGTGTGTTGAGAGCACGTGCGGAGGGTTGGGGGGCTTTAGGTGGTCAAGCACCTGCCTTTTTAGGAACAGTGCCCATTTTTGGCAAGGCTAGTGCCCCCCTGCTTGCAAAAACATTGTAGTTTTTGAAGATCTTTGTGAAACATCCCCGTCCCGGTCAACAAAATGTCTCATTAAATTTAAGCCCCCCAACCTTCATTTGAGCCCCTGCCCTCTTTAAAGGGCTCTGCACAGCCCTGGTAAAGAGGGCAAAGCGTTTCGGAAGGTATTTTGATGAACCAATTCACAAAAAATTAGGCCAAATCCTCACCCATGTCATATTATTAAATTATCAGAGGGCTCATCTCATTGAAAACTGAATGTAGTTTGTAAGTACCGTGAAAGTTCCAAACCCAAGAGTCCAAGAAGGTCATACGTGGAAACTAAGCTGCCAGAACAGTCTGTTTCGACTTTACTGATTTTGTGATGTCCGGAAAACTCAATTGTGTAAATCCAACTATTTGGCCTAATTCTGCTCTGTTCGGTTCTGCGCTGCACCATGGTCCTGGAGGCACGATATCTCATTTCACTGTATGCTGTGTGTGTATGGTCGAAATGACAATAAAACCTACTTGACTTGACTTGACTAAAGCAGTTTAAGCCCCCGTGTTGAATGCTCTTTGCACGTGTCCAAGTTGACTAGAGCAAGAAAGTGAAAAGAAACAGAGTTTGAAATCACTATTTCTCATTTCACTGCCATTAATATTACTTGTTAATTCGTAGAATATAATCTTGCTGCATATGTGTAGTTAATCTTTATTTTTACAGCCAAAACTTCCAGCTAATCTTCTGTTTCTGCCAAAAAACCTAAGTACCAACAACCGTCAGT
>JBBPCZ010000080.1:13899-29845 GCA_037974445.1 Brycinus macrolepidotus
CTGGTCAGGTTCAGGGACTGGACTGAAAATGAGAGTCTTTGAAAGTCCTTCAGGAAGTCTGGAGAACTGTTCCTCAACATTACATTAAAAATACAAAAAGTCTGGATCTTTGGAAGCATAGTATGAGGAAAGGAGGGGTAGCTCAAGACTTTTGTACAGTACTATATATATATATATATATATATATATATGTCTTCATATTTTGCACGCATATATGCACAATACAGTGTGCTAAATCTATTAAATAAGACCAATTTGGTTGGGTAAAGAAAAAAATAACAACACAAACCAGGTTAGAATCTACTCTATGGCCACGGGTCAGCTGAAGAAGAGCCGCCCACTCACACACACACACACACACGCATCCCTGGCTCAGAGTGTTAGTCTGGGAGTCAGTCCGAATAAACGGGACTTGAGTGTGAGCAGAGGGGAGCGAAACATGTCTGGAGCAGTTGCTTCTGTCTCGTACACACAGCAGAGCCGCTTTGAAGGTTAACAAGCAGAAGAATTACTGCTCCCAAATGTTGCACAGTTTATTTGGTTTCAATGCTGCAGGAAGCAGCTGCCATCTACTGTATGTACACAGGCCGAGCTCTATCAGCCGCACGGAGGAGGCCGTCCAGGACGCTTCACTGCAATTTATGCTTTCTGGCACAGAAGAGCACAACATTAGCGAGCGGCGCTCAGCCTGTGGCTCATTTCTCCTAACATCTTTTTCAAGACATAAAACTATAAATATACTGTTGTCGCTGCCCGGCGCACGGCCTAAGGAGCCGGAGCATTAAGAGGATGTAGAGGCAACATTTTAGGCATATATTAACAAGGTCTTTCAGTTGAATTTAAGATTCCGGATTTGTTTCTAGAGCTTTCTAGAAGTCACATGTATTATAAACTGACATTTCACAGCCATGTTTCGAGATTTTGACCTGTTTAGTGTATTTTCGCAGACCAGTTCCATTTTCCTGTTTATTATTGTACAAGTTTATTGTTAAGTCTTGAGACAGACTGGTAGTATTAGTTATAATTTAGTCTATCATATTTGGTTTACTTTTAATTTGTCTCTTGGATGCTTACATCTCTACTTTACAGATTTAGCACTTTATTTTAGTCCAATTAAGATGCAGAAAGAGAAAAATATTCTCTAACAGTCTTTGGTTCCTATGCTGATAGATGCTAGATGCACTAAGAAGTTAGTTCTATAAGTTAGTCAGAAATTAAGTAGAAGCCAGGACTGTGAGCCAGTTCATTTAATGAAAATTAAAGCCACTAGGAACAGAACAGAAAACGGAATCAATCTGTTCTGTAAAAGTAATCTTGATTTTAAATATCCCCTTTCTTCATTTTACTAGTTAATAACATAATTTTTTCATTCTGTGTTGCCTGTTAGCTCTTTATTTTCAGTCGTGTGCAAAAGTTTTGGTAACCCAATTTTTCAAATAAAGGAATTTGCTGAATTCTACACAAAGTTAGATATGTGCTGAAGTTATAGCACAAATTACTTAATGTTTTAATCTATATAATTTTTACAGTATGTTGAACTCAGCAAATAAATATTTGTAAAAAATATCATGTTTATTAAGGGAACTCCCTGTAGAGGATGTGTACTTATTTTCACATACGGTTTGATTAGGCATGGTCAAACCTTTGAGCTTGACTGCACGTATTACCTCCAAATTCACTTATGTTCTTGGATCAATATTTCATTAGATTTTATCCAATGAATTTTACAGGATTTATGTAGCATGTGTGTGGCATGTTTTTTGCTTTGGCTATAGATTTATTTGGTGATCACAACACCTCAGACTGTCTGCTGTGCTTTTCTGTATGCTGTAAGATAATTTTTTTATCATATGTGAAGATGCAAGTGTAGCATGTGTATAAATTTTAAATATGAAATAAACTGTGGACTTACTTGGAGCACATACACCTAGAAAATTAGAATGAACTATATATATGTTGGATCAGTTTACTGATTCACAAACAGTATAATTGCATAACAAGTCTGTGTGAAGACTTACGTGTGTGTACTTTTATTGCTAAGTTTAGGGTGGTTCAGTCTTCTGAAATCCCCATCTGTGGCTTTATTTTACTGCACTTTTTTTTGCTGAACCTACAAAAACAGCACAGAAGAACAATATTAAAGGTCTCTCAACCAGTACAGCACCAGCTTCAGCTTCTGCAGGAGCAGTTTTGTGGAGGTGCCAGGAGCCTTGCCAATGTTCTCAGGTCATTATTTCTTGAAACGACCTTGAAATAATTGAATCATGAAGATCCTTTCTATGGGACCCTACCTTCACAGGCAGAAGCAGAATTGCTTGAATTTTTTTTAAGAAGAGCCAGACAGTGAAGACTTCATGGACCTCATGACCAAGATAACCTACTGTGAAACATTTGAAACAGTCTAGCTAATGTTTTCTCCATTAAAATGGATACACTTTCAGTCTATTCCTGCTGTGGTCATGGAATATCTGAATAAATATTTTTAAATTTTGTGAGGTAACCTCTTTTATTACCTATAAATATAACAGTTTTATTACAGTGCAATCTCTGTAATAGCCTTTGTAGATTATGGTTTGAGGAAGGATTGGACATCACATCTTTATAAGCGAACGACCAGCCACTGAGCAAGAAAATATCCATTTGAACTCACCCTACAGAGGCCTCGTTTCATCAGGACATTGCATCCCATTGCCTGGAGACGGCACAAAACCCAGCCCCAAACACTCAACTCAGTATCCAATCGCATCACTTCCTAAACTCCAGCTGTTCTGTAGACAGATTTTTTTGAGGGTCTTTTTTTGCTCGCAGCAGGAGATCAGTGTCTGTGATGTCCTCAAAGCTTCACAAAATTCAATGTGATTTATACATTCAAGGGAAAATTGTCAGTTTTTGCAATTTCCACCCCGATGATGTTATGAGTGGGGAATGGTGGGCCTTTTGGGAGACAAGTTGCTGCTTCAGCTCAGACAATAGAGCTCTGTACTACAGTTCTGCTTATGGGCCCTGATCGCATTTAAACCTATTAGAGTGCCAATACATTTCTGCATCCACTGCTGGCCATGCTCATACAATGAACCTTGCAAGCAGATTAACCCACAGAACTCAGAGTGTATCAGTAAAATCTGGTTTCAACAAATATAAACGGTGTAAAACAGTCTAAAACTGGTGTTTGTTCTCCTACACGCTCGCCGTTTGCTGCTCTTTCTCTCGGCATGCTGCCGCTCAGCCACTTGGCCGCTCTCCGGATCCCCTCCCTCTGCGGTTTTTCCCCACCCACTTGTGAGCGGAGACTATCCTGAAAGTTCTCCTGGGTTCAAAAATCTTTTTTCTGTTTATTTCTTAAGTCCAAAAAAAAGAAATTTGGGCGTTTTTGTTCTTTATGTTAATTTGTGTGTGACGCCATTTTTAAAACCCCATTAACGGTTATTATTACGTTTTTAAAATTACAATAACTTCGGTACTACGTGACATAGAAACACCAAACAGCATGTCAGCATGATGTCTGACACCTCGAGCATCAACTCAAACTGGTGGAACTTCCATATTAGAAGTTGCATTGCTGTATGGCGACAATTTACCATTTGTTGCACTTCTGGCTCGGATCCATGCTGCTCGTGTTCTAAGAATTAAGGCTGAAGTTCTGGATGCTGCATGGACCTGGGTGGTTTATTGGATTTCTATGTTTGAGCCACGACAGTTAAGTGCTTTAGAGCGCTTCATATTTTAATTCTCATTTAGGCCTGGTAGCTTATCTTTGAACCTTATCCGACAATGCAGAGCCTATCGTGTTTTGATTGCAGACCCTGACCCAGAGCACATTCCAGAGCCGTGTGTTGTGGTCTCTGGAGCATTCCTGGATGGTTGCTTTTCCTTGTGTTTGTGCGCGTTTGACGGTCGGAGCTGAGTCCCTCTCCTTGACTGTGGCGGTCACCAATCACTGTTCTGGCCAGAGTTGGAAATGGAAAAGGGGCTCGGGCCAGATTGCAGCTTAAATGTGAGGAGGTAATTAGGCCTAAAGAGGAGCTAATTTCACTCGGACCGGGCTCCTGTTGTTTTTAGTCCTTCTGGAAAATGTGGATTTTCCGATGATGGGCCATTTAAAGGTGTCACTCTGGAGCCACGGTGAATTAGAGGCAGGCACTACACAGTCTAAACAAGCAATCTTCTCTATTATCAGCAGCCTGACAGGATAATAGAGTACAACTGGTCATGTGACCAGAAGCGCAGTGACAAAAGACCGACGTCTATCATTCAGGGCTCCAAGTGGGACAGCTTATGGATTGCTGGTTTACTTTTAGCAGAGGTTTTATATGAAGAAACGCTTTTGTCAATATACAAAGGAAATAAAAACAAAGTGAAATTTAGAAAATGAGACATTTTAATAATAGACAAGGTATAAGGTTCTAAAGGTTAGAATAAGAGTATTTATTTATTACATATTTAAAGGTGTCAGTATCTCCTTAGACTTTCTTTGATTTCTTAAAATTGTAAAATCAAAAAAACTACCCTGTTGGCAGTGTTACCCAATGCCTTTAACACATAAAGTCCTCACCGCGACCCGAACCCAAACCTTGCCTTCAGGTGAAACTCAAAGACACTGACATAAATGAGAGGCACTGCAAGAATCACAGCAACAAAAAAAAACCTGCCATAAAAGTTCAAGAGGTTATAAAGGTAAATGATTTCATCTGCCAGGCCCGAGCTACGCCAGCGGACCGCGGGCCAATGGCAGCGCGATGAGCCAGTCCATTTTACTCTCGAGGTGGAAACAGCTAGTTAGAAGGCGTAATCTCCAGAGACGCCTCCGGCTCCCCTCCCTGCCCCAGGCTTTTAAGTGGAACCTTCTGAGCGGCCAGACGGGGGGATTGCTGGATAGCGGGCAGCTGGAGTTTGTCATGCATGACCAGGGACATTCTTGTTAGTGTAGTGTAACCTTTTCTTCACTAACACAGATAACACTGGCACCCTGGCTGGGCCCTAATCTCTACGCTGTGCCCAGGGCGGGTGGGGAGGGGGAGGGAGGGAAGGAGGGAGGGAGCATTTGGTGGTGATGGTGGGGGGGGGGGCTTGGGAGAGAATTAGGAATTATTCTAAACAGTGGGCTAGCAGTGGCCTGGGACCTCAGCACCGGTGACCTCACCGCAGTCGAACAGATTATTTATTGCTATCTGCTGGACTCCATGAAGAGCCTCAGCCTCGGTCGAGTCCTTCCAAAATAACACAAGGGCTGGTCTTAAGACCAAAATTATGACAAAATATATGATATATCGGCTTATGTTACACACATAGGTGTAATATATGTGTGTAACATAAGCTAATATATATTTTGTCACAAATTGGTCTTATGTTACACATGTATGTGTCACAGTTTGCAGAGATCCTTTATCCGTTTTGCAGGAGACAAAAATATAAAAAAAAAAATCTCATTTTTGGAAAGATTTTTTCAAAAATAAAGTTTTGACTTTTTGTTTTTGTCTAATTATGTACATATTTTTTTTACTGATAACTTACATTTTGGAAAGTCTTCTCCTCTATTTAGCCACTGTTACTTGCTAGCTGGGTCTCCTGCTATGCTACGATAGGGTAGGCCATAGCACATGTTCCTCCAAGACACATGAAGCACCACCTCACTGAAACTAATGCAATGTATTTGAATATCTCAGCACGCTTGGAAGAGAACACTAACTGGTAATTTCATTAGTGTTGCATTGATTGATAGTGGGAGATGGAGGGCCATCATGAGAGACTGAGTGATCTTTTCAACTCTCATCCACGGATGACTGTGGCATCACTGTGTACTGAATTCATGATATTTTGATGAAACCTCACTCCATCATCAGCTGAAGTCTCACAGTCTTACAGACACAATAGACACCTTTCCAAAACAGCACAAATAGCATCAGATATTTGAGGAATCTCATGCAAGTTAAATGTTAAAAGTGTTTGTAAACTGATACGAACTATTGTTTACTGATGTAATGTATTTAGTTAGAAACCGGTTCAAAAACTGAAAGTGAAAGAGCGAATCACGTGACGCTGTGGCATTATCCAGCACAGAGAGAGCTGCAGATATAAGAACAGAATATATTTTTTTTAGTTAAATGGCTTTAAGAAAGAACACAACTGTCTGTAAACGGGAGCAATTTTGTCTGTCTGTCAGTAGATCAGCCGGTGAACTGTGTGGACTTGCTGGGTGACTAATAAATGATTAGTATTCGTAATTCATTTTGGTGACTTCTGCACAGCACAGTGTGTGTCAACTTGGTATTTCTTGACCCTAAAGTCATTAAACACCATCATAACAGTTTACTTACATTTAACTAGTGAAGATTTCTTGTAGATGTACTCATTTTAAACATGTTATTTTTATGTGGTCTTTTTATGTGGTTATTGCTAGGCTGAGTTTTTCTTCTTTTAAAGATAATTATTTGAATAAAAATATCTTCTAAACGTAGACATCTCCTTTAGTTTTGCATGGGAGCCTCAAGGCTAATGTGGCAAAAGGAAGCTAATATAAGCTCTAAGGCATAATTCATCATGTCTCAAACTTTATCAAGCTGTTCTTCTCTAATGGACTCGCTTATGAGGTTTTTGACACTGTATGACACACTGAGAGGCTGCATTAACATGTGAAATACATGCTAATGCAGCCTCATCTGATCTTCTTGGGCGAGATTCCATTTACACGTTCCATTGAAATTTGAATTTACTGCTGTGCGTAAAAACACATGCATTGTTTTTTGGTTTTACATCTGTTTAGTACGGTGGCCCTGAAGGTCAAAACACAACGACATTTCAGAAAACACAACAACATTTAAAAAACACATCGATATTTCAGAAAACAGAACGACATTTCAGATTACGGAAAGGGTAAGACCACATTTCTTGTTTGTGATTGGACAGTACCCATGTCACTCACGACAATTATTCCTGTTGCCATTTCCTGTTTGTCCTTTGACAGTAAATTAGTAATAACGTTGTGTGAATGGCTTCGATCAAAATATTCCAGTATGATCCATTTTTCATTGTCCTCATCCATCCTTTCATAAACAACCTTACAACAGTTTCAAAATGCAAGAACTAACAGGAAGACTTAGAGCTGTCGTGAGTGACATGGGTACTGTCCAATCACAAACAAGAAGTGTGGTCCTACCCTTTCCATAGCCTGAAATGTCGTTGTGTTTTCTGACATGTCATTGTGTTTTTTAAAAGTTGTTGTGTTTTCTGAAATGTCGTTGTGTTTTTTAAATGTTATTGTGTTTTCTGAAATGTCATTGTGCTTTTTAAATGTCATTGTGTTTTTTAGATGTTGTGTTTTCTGAAATGTTGTTGTGTTTTTTAAATGTCGTTGTGTTTTCTGTGTGTTTTTGTTGTGTTTTCTGAAATGTTGTTGTGTTTTGACCTTCAGGGCCACCGTAGTTTAGTGTTGTTGACACGCTTGGATGGGACGTGTTTATTGGTTAGAGAAGACTTTTGGTTTTGGGATCTTCCGCTTGGCAGTAGCGTCTTCACTTCGATCACTGTATGTGGATTTGGAAAACACATTCCAGTTACACTTGTGCTGAATGTGATTAAGCACCTCCTATCCTGGTTTGGGAGATCTTGTGCATCCCGATCTTGTTCAGACTTTTTTGCTTTTCATGCTGGGTGGAATCTGAATGTGGTGAATAGGTACGAGTAGGGACAAAATTCACACTTGACGTTTATGTCATAAAGTGTCAGAAACCACATAAGCAAGTTTATCTGAGGATATTTAACTTTATGTGGTTTGTGGCAAGTGTCTGATGTTGGTATGTGTGCTGCACGAGGCTCGACCAGGAGTTTACATTATGAATATATTGGTTGCGTGTTTCTAATCTACTTGGCCCATTACAGATCATGCACCAAACGATCAAAGCAACAAACATCCTTCCATCACTCCGTCTGAATGACCCAGTCTGCTCTCAGGAACATCGACAGGAACCCACTGTGGAGATCTGGAGAGAGAGAAAGAGAGAGAGAGAGAGAGAAAGAGAGATGGGCAAGAAAAGAGAAAATAGAGAGAGGAGAGAGGGAAAAAGAGAAAAGAAAGGGATAGGGCAAGAAAAAAGGAGAAAAACGACAGAGAGAGCACAAAAGAGAGGGAAAAATAATTGAAAGAGAGAGAAAGAGAAACAGGAAAAAGGAAAAAATAGCGAGGAGAGAGAGAACAGAGGAAGAAAAACAGAGAGATAACAGAAAGAGAAGGAGAGAGATAGAGAGAGAGAGTGAGAAAAGGGAGAGAGAGAAAGAAAGATGAAAGGAGAAAGAGCAAAGATAGAGAGAAACAGGAAAAAAGGAAAAAGAGAAGAGAAAGAAAGCAAAGAGAGAGAGGAAAAAAAGGAGAGAGAAAAAGGAAGAAAACAGAAATAGAGGGGGGAAGAGAGGAAGATAGCGAGAGG
The DNA here is from genome assembly GCA_037974445.1 of Brycinus macrolepidotus. Taxonomy (NCBI): domain Eukaryota; kingdom Metazoa; phylum Chordata; class Actinopteri; order Characiformes; family Alestidae; genus Brycinus; species Brycinus macrolepidotus. The sequence goes on from JBBPCZ010000080.1 coordinate 22,320, forward strand.
GAGAGAGAAACAGGAAAAAGAGGAAAAAGAAGCAGAGAAAGAAAGAGCAATGAGTGAGAGAGAGAAAAAGAGAGAGAGAGAGGAAGAAAACAGAGAGAGAATAGAAAGAAAGGGAGAGAGAGAGATAAAGAGGGAGGGGGAACAGAGGAAGACAGACAGAGAGAGAAAGAGAGAGAAAGGAGACACAGAGAGAGAGAATAGAAACAGAGGGATAGAGAGATAAAGAAAGAGTGTGTGTGTGTATGTGTGTGTGTGAGAGAGAGAGAGAGAGAGAGAGAGAGAAAGGAAAGACAGAGAAAGAGAGAGAAAGAGAGAGAGAGAGGAAGAGAGAGAGAGAGACAGAGAGAAAGAGAGAGAGAGAGAGAGAGAGGAAGAGAGAGAGAGAGAAAGAGAGCGACAGAGAGAGAGAGAGAAAGAGAGAGAGAGAAAGAGAGAGAGAGGAAGAGAGAGAGGAAGAGAGAGAGAGAGAGAAAGAGAGAGACAGAGAGAGAGAGAAAGAGAGAGAGAGAAAGAGAGAGAGAGAAAGAGAGATACTGAGAGAGAGTGAACATATGTAGTCCAGATGCCCGTGTGGGGGGGAGGGGTGAGGCCTGGCCCTCGCTGACAGTAATACAGGGACAGCGGGTGTCAGGCTGCTAGAGGCCTACACCTCATCACCCCGCCGGCTAATTGATTTCCAAATGAGCCGCGGTATTTCTGCACAGTAATCTTGAAAGGCGGCCGTAAAAATGTCCGGGGATACAGGGTGTGCTGAGCTTTTATCCAAAAACTTAAAACCTCTCTCTCTCTCTCCCTCCCTCCCTCCCCATGCTAACAGTATGTACCCTCACTCTCTTCCTCAGTCTCCCTCCCACCTTTCTTTTTTTCTCCCATGTACTTTTTTCCATCCCTCCCTCTATTTTTGGTTCAAAGCGGCACACCTGAACTTTGCACAAAACAAAACCGCCTTTTCCTCGTCAGAAACGGCAACACGAGCTAGAACATCCCAACTGGAACCATACTGGCCTTCATCATACTCACATAGTGTTTAAGAGAAGGTGTATGTGTGTGTGTGTGTGTGTGTGTGTGAGTGTGTGTCTGTATGTGTATCTTGGTTTCATGCATTTTCATACAAAGTTTAGTAAAACAGTGAAAAATAAGAACATGAAGAACAGACTCAAGAAACAAAATCTCCATGCTTCATTTCTGAAAGTTTATTGTATGTAAATTGTATGTATGTGTGTATATATATATATATATATATATATATATATATATGGGACATGTACTTATACTACACACAAGCACACACACACATTAATATTATTTTTTTTTCCCTGTCGTGTCCGGCAGCTTCGCAAGCAAAATGTGAAGCTGGATGCCATGATGTGCCAAACACCTTTGCTTTGCCAAGTGGGTCTTTAGCAGTATAAGCCCCTCTTGTTATCTGAAATTTTTATTTATTTATTTATTCATTCATTTGATTTATAATTAAGAGAGTTCAAATTCTTATGAAACGCTGCAGTTTCTGTCTGTATTTGGCCGGTGATTTAGGGAATGAATGTGATTTTGATTGTATGTTGCAATGCCATCTGTCTAAAAGTCTCTGCGCCCCGCCAGAGATCCTGACGTCTCTATCCGCTCTCCCTCCTCTGACAAGCTGAACGACCCCTTTCCATCTGGAACGAGAGCGTTCTTCCAATCCAAATGGAGCTGCTTTCAATAGGGCTCAGCTGTAGGAGATGTACTGTAGATGCTGCCTGACACGTCCAAAAACCACTTTACCAGTACACTGCCAAAATGCCCCCCACACTCACGCGTTACTAATTAGAAGAGAATCAGGAGGATGCACAGCTGTGTTGGTCAATACCCGGTCAGTTCCAGTAAAGCTCTAGCAGATCCAGGCATCTTTGCAGAACTCAAGATGGCTGGACAAAAATGAAAGAGAGAATTCAAGTCAACATTTCTTTTTTAGAGAAAAAATATAAGAGGGCTTTTTAGGCTGTGAAGAACTGATTATAAGGTTAATTTATGAAAGTCATATGATAACACATAATAGAGAACAAAATCATGTTATTGTCTCCATATAGTAGTTCTTCTATCATTTATAGTAGACAATGAATAATTCATGATAGTTACTGAATATTCATAGAAAGTATTAAATCATTCATAGTAATTACTCAGTAATTAATAGCACATACTGAATAATTGTTAGTGATCACTGAATAATTCATAGTAGATACTGAATAACTCGGAGTAGTTACCGAATAACTCATAGCAATTACTGAATAATTCACAGTAGATACTAAACAATTAATGGTAGTTACTGAATAATTAACAGAATGAACTGGATCATTTACACTAGTTGCTGAGCAATTCATATTAGGTGCTGAATAACTCATTGTAGATACTGAATAATTCATTACAGATACTGGATAATTCACAGGAAAACAAAATCTGCATCACAAAAGGAGCAGACAACTTTTTATTGCATGTTTCACATTAAGTAAATGTACTGACTGACTATATTATCCTAAACACATTTCAAAACAATAAAGAACATCTAAGAACTCATTTTTCCTGTAACAAACAGGGAGTTTTCCAGTACACCCTGTATATACCATGGTATAACCAGTCAATGCACATATACTTTATCAGAGACAGTAACAGATGCACTGATGCTAATCTTAATACAGTAACACAAATATCTGAGACCTCCCGCCCGTCCCGCTCTCTGAGTGAAGTGAGTTTTTAGAGGGTAATGCAGGGCAGGACTCGGCACCTGATGGAGCTCAAAGCCATGCGCCTTTGCCCCACAATGCCTGGCACGCTGCCCCTCGCCCTATTAGTGCCATCCGTCTGTAAATATTTCCCTGGTTACCCTGCCTGCACGTCCGTGGATTATTTCCATATTTATATTCCGCTCAAAACATTTATTAAATACAAAATGTGAATGGAACACTTACATGCACACACACACACACACACACACACACACACACACACACACACTATCTCTCTCACACACACACTCTCTCTCTCTATCTCACACACACACACACACACACACACACAGACCAGCTCAGAGAGAGACATTGTTCCATTAACAAAAAGAGGATCAGATAATTTATATCTATTTACATCTATTTACACCTATAGATCAGTGGAGACAATACACAAAAATGACCTTTTATTTCCATTAAAAAAGTCCAAATGTACTGTTATAAAATGTGTCTCTTGTGTTTATTTGATAAGGGATGAGTTTTGAGTAAGTTTAATCTGCAGTGCCCCATTTTATCCATGCGAATACTGAACAAGTCATTAAACCGTGCGACGCATGTTCGCTCCGGGAAAGAGCACCTTCAAGCCATTCAGCCCAACTGTACCTTTTCTTTTACATGCTTTTGTTTTGTTTTCAACTGGTTTATGAATATAAACATTTACTCTAGAAGATAATTCATGTCAGATGGATCGACCAACGATGAGCCGTGATGAGTTTTATTTTATATGAGCACAAAAAATGCACAGCATAAGTCAAAGAGCAAAGAGTGAATCTGCGCTGGGCGAGAGTTACATATAGAGCAGTGCAAAACGTTTTGCTGCTAACATGTTACAGCATTAGAATAAACAAACACATACATTGACATAAGACAGTTTTTGCACACTACAGGTTCTTACCATTTGTCCATCTGTTTCATAAACTGCAGATTTTTATTCTTGTTAAACTCTGGAAAGTTGTTGAATGAACAACTATAAATGAAAATATGTCAAATCAATCCAGTTTCCTTTATAATATGAAAGAATCTGTAACAGTGCAGGTCTGACTTCTATTAACTGGTTGTGTGGTAATGCAGAGTCAAATTCTAGACTGTCCTTTAACTTTAAATGCATTCATTTACTGTTCCATTACTTAATAGCTTGTTAAATATCTAACAGTTGTCTGGTGATCCTCATTATAATTATAATTACAATTATAATTATATTAGGTGGCTTTTTATCGGTCAGTATTGATGAATAAAAATATGACATTTTCTGGCTAATTGAGGAGATCAAATGTTGAACATACTGTAAATTTATTTGTTAGAAAAGAATATTGAGTGTATTTTTAGTAAATATTAAGTGAGTAACATGCATATATATATATATGCTTTGCATATATAGGGACTTTGCATCTGTGTGACAACACGATGAGTTGTGTGTGTGTTTCCTGGTGGGTTTGTGACGGCTCCTACTGAGTCCAGAGGAAATCCGCAACCTAATCACTGTCTCACTGCCTCCGACCTGCATAGGAAGATGCAGAAATCAGCCTGAGCTCTACTGTAGGGGGTCAAACTCCACATAAATCCACCTTCGCTTCTTTCTCTGCCTGCACTGAGTCACATTAGAACAGTTTCACACGACAAATCCATTCAGATGCATAAACATATCACTACAGTCACATTAAACTTCACCAAACAAAGACACTCTAGGATGTGTGATCACGTTCATAAAGTTCAGAATCCAATGAAATTAGAAACCACATTCAAAATGCTTTTACATCTTTATTGCCTGAAAGCATTGAGATCAAACCTGTAGATCAATTGCATTTTGTAAAAGCCGCAAAAATGTGATTTGAAAATCGAATGAATCCACTAAACCTAATTATTATAACGTTAAAAAATTATTCAGTATCTACTATGAATTATTCAGTAATTGCTAGGATACATTTAGTATTTGCTGTACTAGTCACCTCAGTCAACCTCAATTTTTGTTTCATTGAACTTACAGTGTGTTACAGTATGTTAGGAGAAAATAACCTAAATAGTGCAAAATTAAGTTTAAGTAGTATTTTAATTTAAATTGTTGCTAGATTTAGATTGTATGAGTTATTCAGTCACTTCTATTTATATTTATCATCTTTTATGAATTATTCAATATCTGCTCTGTAATATTCAGTACCAACTATGAGTTATTCATTAATTATTTTGAATTATTCAGTATGCACTATGAATTATTCGGTAACTACTATAAATTATTCAGTATCTTCCATAAATTATTCAGCGTCTGCTCTGAAATAGTATGTGCAACATTTTTTCAGTACCTTCAAAAAGTTATTTAGAAAATATTGCTGCAACAGAAAAACCTAATAACTTCTTTCCTTTGTTTTAATAAATGATAAGGGAACAAATAGCGCGCTTAGAAAATCTTTTTGCATTAAGAATAGTTTTGATGAAAATACGAAACTTGTGTTAAATTAGCTTAAAAATGATAAATTAGCTTAAAACTCCAATAAAACTTTCAAGCTAATTTATCATTTTTTTCTTGTTTTCACCATTTTTGCAGTGAAGATGTGCGTCCACGTCAGCTCTTTTATCAAGCACAGCCCTGTGGCTCCTCCTTATCAGAGCTCCACTGGTCCTATCATCACATTTAGGAACTACAAGCTGACCTTTGCCCTTTCATCCCCTCACTTCACATAGATATGCTTAAGAGTCCCGGCTCCCCGAAGCCACTGATAATAACTACAGACCGGCGAAACTCACATTCTCCCTCTTCTCTGCAGGATCAAAACCTTCAGACGAGCTTGTTTGGTCGAGCACAGGCTCATGAATTTGGAATTTATATTGTTGGAACTCATAAAAAGGTTCTCTGTAAATGGTACAGGAAGTTGACTTTATTTGGTGGTTCTTCAGCCTTTGCACAACATATTCAAAACATTTTCCTTTACACTCATGTTATGTTCAGATTTACTAACATCCTTTTTGCTTGGAGTCAATTTAAACCTCCAGAAAATGGAAATTAAAATTGCTACCCAAGTTTATGTTACAATACTTCATGTTTCTTTGTTGACCTAAATAGTGCTTTAAATCAAACGTACATGTAATAAGGGCCTGACGCAAATCAAATATCAAAGTTCTTATGGAAAATTTGTCATGTCAGTGGTTCTCACACTCCTACAGGTGTGATTAATGGCTCTAAAGCAGAGGGTAGTTTTTGAGGATTATAAAATTGCACATTGCCGCATATTACCTTCCATCATCCAAAACAACCAAAGCAAACGTGTGTAAAATGTCGATATTTCTCATTTCAAACTGACCCCATAGAACAGAGATGTGTCCAGGACATTGAAAACACGCCATCGTGTTAATTTTGCGTTTATACGGTTTGTTTCCATTAAATTAAGAAAAGTCATTTAATATAAAGCAAAAAATAACATCAATTGTTTATGTAGAGAACATAATAGGGTTAAAAAACCTTCCACAGACAGGTTCTTTAAGGCTCTAGAAGAGGTTTGTGGGCATAAATAGATTTATTTAGAGACATTAAATGTTGAATATAATAGGAGGGTTAAAGAACCTTCCCCCGAAAGGTTCTTTAAGGCTCTAAAGGCTCTAGAAGAGGTTATTGGGTACAAATGGACAATGAAGGAACTTTTCTTGATAGAACATCCCTCAGTTCCATCTGTGAGCTCTGATATCGGCAAAATAAAGGCTTTAAAGGAATAAAAGAGGAGAAATAAAATTGGAAAAAGAAACATTATGCCATTAATCGGATCACTGGCAGACAGACCACATCACGCAGCATCAGATGGACGAATAACAAAGTCGGCCTCGCTGCTGTTTCTGCTCAGCATCATGATGAATCACTGAATATTCGGCCTGTAACCGCGTTATCGGCTCGCTCAGGCCGCGCTGATCCAAGAACAACCGCGTAGACGGGCATCAATTAGCCGCCCCAAAATTCAGTTAACTCTTCTCCTCACAGAGCCAAAACAAAAGCCCACGGCCACGCAGAGACACAACCGGACTGCAGCTAAACCGATTAGCACTGAGGCTTCTGGGTATCTGGTGTGTGTCAGTAGGGAGGCCTGTGTGTGTGTGTGTGTGTGTGTGTTCAGAGGGGATGAGGATGTGTGTGTGTTCTCTCAGTGCAAGGCCCGGTTTGGCCTTCAGATTTTCAAAGTTGGGACTGAAATCAGGTTAGGAGAGAGAGAGAGAGAGAGAGAAGAGAGAGAGAGAGAGAGAGTGAGAGAGAGAGAGAAGAGAGGGACAGAGAGAGAAAGAGAGAAAGAGAAGGAGAGAGAGAGAGAGAGAAAGAAGAGAGAGAGAAAGAGAGAGGAGAGAGAGAGAGAGAGATGCCAGAAAAAAGAACAAAGAATGAGAGTGAAGGATGGAGAAAGAGAAAGAATGAGAGGAAAATAAAAGAAAGAAAGAGACAGAAGAACGAAAGAAAGAAGAGAGAGAGTCAGGCAGTCTCTTGCTGATTTGATTTAACGGGGGCAATCAGTCGGGCAGTTTCTCTGATTTATAACTTCCTGCCTCCCCTCTGCTCCTCACTGCTGCCCTCACATACTGTACACACACACACACACACACACACACATACTGACCAACACACACACACACACACACACACACACACACATACTGACCAACACACACTGTCACACACACACTCACACACACACACACACACACACATATACTGACCAACACACACACTCACACACACCCACACAAACACTCACACAAACACACACACACACACACAATGATAAACACACACAC
>JBBPCZ010000082.1:4331-18450 GCA_037974445.1 Brycinus macrolepidotus
GATAAGGAATCGGATCGATAAGAAGAATCAATAATGGCATTGACATCAATAATTTCTTATCGATTCCCATCCCTAATAATATATAACATTTTATGACCTTTTTGTAGAAATAATGAACTAAACTGCATCCTAAGTTTCCTGTAATTATAACGAGGGAAGAGTGGTTGCTACAAATGTTCTGCTCAACAAATGTATGTTGGTGATGTCCAGGGCTCCACTCCCATCCCTCCCACTGATCCAATCTAGCATCAATGGATCTCTGCTAGAATGCATTAATGCTACATAAACACTTACAGCAGCACTGTTTGTCCAGGAGATTCTCCATATTTCCGAACTGACCAGTCAAGAAATGGTGCCAGTTTAGTACCAGTTCTCGATACTAATTCATAGCTGCAAGAACTTTCTTCTTTGTAACAGACAAAAGATAACAATGGAAGTGTATTAATAATATCCATGTAGCCTCTTAACAATGTTCAGTTATACCCTCAAGACTGAAGCATTAGCATTAGCTAAAATAACAGTCGCTAAGTTAGCCTAATTAGCTAATGCAAATGGATAACAGTAATATACATGAGCTATATTCAACAACTGCATCTGAGAACATCTGGAAGCATTGCATTACATTCATAATGCAATGCTAGATGAATAGGCTACAGGCCATTAAAGATCCTATCAATTAATCATAAAAGCCCATTGCCCTCCATACAGGGACAAGGTCAAGGTCATTGGAATTGTTTGCTTTCACATGCAAGAAAACATTTGATGGGATCTGATGCTCATGGATACTCCCACCTGCTTGTTCTCTTTTCTGTTTGAAATGTTATTCATAAATTAATGCAACTCATTATTGTTATTAGTAGTAGTAGCAGTACTATTATTATTAGTAGTAGTAGTAGTAGTAGTACTAGTAGTAGTAGTAGTTGTAGTAGTAGTAGTAGTAATAGTAGAAGTAGTAGTTGTAGTAGTAGTAGTAATTGTAGTAGTAGTAATAGTACTATTGTAAGTAATTGTTTGATGGATACTCATGGATACTCTGGCCTACTTGTTCTCTTTTTGTCTGAAATGTTATTAATAAATGAATGCAACTTATTATCATTATAATTATTATTATTATTAGTAGTAGTAGTAGTAGTACTGCTAATATTATCATTATTAATAGTAGTCGTAGTATTGTAAGAAAGCGTTCGATGGGATCAGCTGCTCATGTATACTCTGGCTTGCTCGTTCTCTTTTCTGTTTGAAATGAAAAAGCATTGGAGCAGCAGTTGGATTCACCTGCGATGGAGACCACGTCCTGCAGGGCTCCAAAAGCATCACCTGCCAGAGGGTGGCTGAAGTGTTTGCAGCCTGGAGTGACCACAGGCCTGTGTGTAAAGGTGAGAGCCAGTTTGAAGGCACTTTCCAAATGGGGCAATGCTGGAGATCTGCTCAGTGATGTACTGTAATGTGTTCCAATCCAATCTAATCAATGGGATTGATACGGGGTGGATACTGCCAGCAAGCCGGGTTGCAGGGAACGGTCTGTGTTTGCTTTATTGGCTTAAAACTCTGGATTTCTGGGAAATCTGGCTGCTTCGTCACATGTTTGATATTTGATCAGAGCGGAAGCATGGCTTTGGGACAGTTAGACGTCTCTGCAGATCTCAGCAGTAAATGTCAACAGCGTTTTACCACATGCCGAATGTCTTCATTTCTAGGCAACAGTAGCAGCTCTGCAAAGGAGGAGAATGAAGAGCTTTCTTTTATACTTGCAAAACAAATGTGTTAAAAACCTTACTTTTGATCTTAATTATTGGTTGTTGGAACTTTGTTTTTGCTTGGTTAACCTGCCCCTGATTAAAGTGTTCCAGGACCCTGAAGGAGAAGCATACCAAAAAGAGATTTCTGCATTATTGAATAGTTGAGATGTGAACAATCAGAAGTCAATCAGAGTGGGTTGATGTGAAATGGTTCATTATAGGGAATCTTAATGAGTCAAATTTCTTTACAGGGAATAACTGGAAACAGGGGTGGTAATGCCTACAACACAAATGTAGCATTTTATACACACACACACATACATATATATATATATACTATAATGTATATATATTTTATTTACCACCTAAAATGTCTTCTACATTTTTTCTATGTAATTTTGATGGTAATTCCTCTCAGAATTGTCATAAAACACTGTCTCAGGCATCAGGCAGTGTATTGCTTTGACTGTTTCATGTACTGACTTTCTGTGAGGGAGCATTTAGAGGCGTCAAACTCTACAGATGTCTGGTTCCATTCGCCTTCATTGTACAAGCTGCAGACTCTGGAAACTGGACATTCCACATTGAACCATTCTGAATGACTTTGTTTAGCTATGTAATTATGTGGAAATTTTGAAAAAATTCCCTTTAACACAGAACTAGGCGAGTACAGATACGGGTCGGATCTACCATTTCACAGTGGTCTAAATTCATGAGACGTGGTAAGTCATGGATGGTGTTGTGAATCAAGGCTTATTATGTCACTCATTGAATGTGTATCTGGACGGATTCCCTCCATTTGTTCCGTGGTAAAACTGTGCCATATGCCATTCGCGTAATGGCCGGAATAAAGGATAACCATTCACTAAACATGCACTCTGACCAAGAGCCTTTATTTAAACGTAAAGCATGGTGTTTCCTCCCTCATCAGTTCGTCTGTGCTATTTTTCAGTGAAAACGTGTGGCTCCAACCTCTACGGTCCATCTGGCACTCTGACTTCTCCTAATTTCCCCATCCAGTATGAGAGCAACTCGCAGTGTGTGTGGATCATCACGGCCAGTAACCCCAATAAGGTAGAGTACACGAATATCTGTATTCACCTCACGGACTACACACACACACAGGCACACACCCACAAACCACAAACACACACACACACACACACACACTTACACTCACACACACTCTGCATTGATATATGATGTGCCAACCATGTGGGTAATTATGCTTATACCCATAAACCTAATTGGTTCCTTGTCTCATGTGCATGCGCACTGCATCGATAATAAGAGTGTGTTATAGAGTGGAAGTTTGCGGGTCATTTTGTCTGCCGCTTTCTTGACTTAGAGAGATTGATGATGCTACACACTTCCTTGTAAGACAGAGGGATTCTAATGGGCTAAATGTAGCGAAATCCCGCAGCTCACAAGCAACTGCTGTGCTGGGTTGGTGTCTGTGGACTGTCTGCACCTTATTGACCGCACATTACAGCAAGGAAGAATTGGAGACTCAGTTACATGCATATACATGTAATCAGAATCAGAATCTGAAAACTCTATTGATCCTGGAGGAAACTGCTTATGCTACAACTGCACAGACACACAGAGACACAGAGACGAGAACAAAATAAAAAATAGTAGAAGTCAAAATAAAAGAAAATACTCTGAAAATGCTCTGTACTAACTACACTATGCTATATACACCAAATACTGTGGTCAGTAAGAGAGGTTGATATATAAACTACAGATAAATAAATAGAATTACTGCTGAAGTAGTTTACTAGTAACACAAATAATGGGTTGGAGCTGTTCTCTATACTGAGTCTGTTATTGCACATAATAGTGACATAAGTAGGAATTTTTCAGCCAAAAATCAAACTTTTTCCACCTACTCCAGGTCAGGAAGGAATTTTTAGTGTCCAGATGTTGCTTCTTTAGTTTAGAATGGCAGCTGTGAGGTTAACGTCACTAACAAACACTAGAACTCAACAGTCAGTGGCTACCAAAGTCACTTCCAACCAGGCGTGCTGTTCATTAAGCAGGTGGAGTCCTAAACCCCATCCGCAAGCTTGCTCCACTTTAATGAAGATCTGAATATAGTTTGGGCAGATTGAGAGCAGTTTTGGTGATAAATGGAAATGGTATATTTGGGTGACTATTGATTTCTAGTGTTTGATAGCCTGTTTAGACTCATAGCTACAGCACTAAACTAAACCAAACACATCTTGTCTGATTGACTACATCGGGTAGATGTGAGATTGTGTAAAATTGATTTTTTTTTTCACCAAAATGCTCCTTTAAGTACAAGTTAATCATTTTCAGCACCGGGAGAAAACAACAGAGCTTTGACACAGCTTTGACACTGTGCATAATATCAAATGTACTAGTGTTTAATGTGTCCATGTGTATAAAAAAGAAATGAAAAACAAACAACTGTCAATTAAAAGATTAAAGGGAAAAAATGGGACTCTTAACCTGGTAGACAACCAAAACTGCCCCTTTCAAATAAACAGCATTTAAAGGTTTCATTTTTGAGGATGGAATTGAGCTCCACTCTTGCTGGTTTTGAAGGTTATGCACCCGCTTAAGAAGCTGTTCCTAAGAAAAGGCAACAGAAAGAAAAGATCTCCCTTAGAACATCCGAACTGGACATCTGAGGTCTGGAGGGACGTTTCATGGGCTGATGAGTTTACATTCTAACTCAGATTAACTTAGATGGTAAGAAGCAGAAAACCCAGCTGATTTCCAAGACTGCACATTTGAGGAGTTTATAAGAGGAAAAATATTAGATTTCTGCAGAAAAACTCTCCCAGAAGGAATGGAAAGCGTAATTAAGGAGAAGGGTGAACACACAAAATACTAGATATTATGTTTTGTTGGTGTGGCTTCTGTCTAATTGTCTGTTAAACATATGTTTCTGCTTTTTTTCTGCTGCTGAAAAATGAATCACTGGACTCTGGCTCTTTTAACTGAAAGAATGAAAGGGTTGACTCTTACTATTGCACAGCACTGTATGACCATATACATCTGCATACTAAGTTATTTTTTTTTAAAAAAAAGTGTTTATGGAATCCCCTTTGACCATTAAGTTGCTTGGCTTCTAATGAAGTGGGCAAAGGGGGGTTCATACTTTAGCATGGTTACTAAAACAATAACCCATGATAATTTTACCATCGGATTTCTTAAAATTGGTGGTGATGGGAACCAGGAGTTGCAATGTCTACTTAGCAAATCTAGCCATTTTAATTTACTATTCAAACCCACCAGTGAGTCTGTACATCTTCTGAGTGTTTATATAGAATGTTTATGATGGTAGATTAGTGGCAAATCTATTTTTGTAAGTTTCTTTAGGGACTATTTTGCCTCACGACACCCCTCCAACATGAATGGATATTAAAACTACATTTTAGGTCACAATCTTCTTAAAGCTGTGGTAAATCAATGTCTCAGTCATCCAACAAAGTATTTATAACCATTTCATGTAATAACTTTCAGTGAGGGAGCTTTCAGAGGCATTAAACTCTTCAGACGTCTGGTTCAGTTCTGACTATGTAAGTTGCTCTAGAACAGAGCATTTTACACTAAACCCACTCTGAAAGACTTTATTTACATCTTAACCACTTAATTATGCGGAATTTTGAAAAAATCGGTGCACTTCCCCTATAATGTTATTTGTATTGATTTATTGCTTGCTGAGGGCAACAGTAGTTAGCGCTGTCGCCTCACAGTGAGAGGCGCCTTATTTCGATTCCTAGCAGGGGTGGGTCTTTTTTGTGAGGAGTCTGGATGTTTGTGAGTTTCTGCCAGGAGCTCTAATTTAATCCCACAGTTCAATGATATGCAAGTCAGGTTAACTGGAGATGCTAAATTGCACCTAGGTGTTAGTGTGAGTCCGCCCTGTGACTTGTCCAGAGTGTTTATCTGCCTTTCACCCTCTGAGCACTGGGGGACCCCCCCCCCCCCCCCCCCCATCATCACCACCACCACCACCACCACCCAGCCCAAACCCTGGTTAGGATAAGCAGCTCAGATAATGAATGAATAACTGCTTACTGCCCAATTAAATAATTTTTAATTATATATTTTTCAGGTTTGAACATTACCATATTTATGAATGGTATCTGCTGTGTCTTTGAATATATCTGTTGTGATATAAATGTCTTGGGAACATGCAATTCTGCCTCTTCCTCTCTTCTCCAGGCCCAACATTTTCCCTGCGTGTTTATTCTGTGGGATTAAACAGATTAAATGTTTGTCACACCTAATACTGCTCTTAAGAAGCTCACAACATGCCTACAGTATTCACTGAAGTATCCCAGTGGCACAGCACAGTCTGGATCAAAACCTTATTTTGGTGCTGCAATCTCATCTAATTCCCTTAAAGGAATAGTTCTGCAAAAAAAATGTACATAATTTTCCACATAATTATGTCCACATCTTAGGCAATCAGCAAAGACGTGTTTGGAGTCCAAATTTCGCTTCTTTAGAACTGGAGCTCTGAGGATAATGTTGTAAACCAACTCGAAGTCAATAGGCACCCAAATCTGCTCAAATGACATCCAGCTCTTCATTAAGGCAAAGCAGATGTGATTTAGGACACAGTATGACTTAAAATGATTTAAAAATGAACAAAACTTCACAGTGTATCTAAATGCCAAAAATACAACCTTTTTTGACAACAGGGTCTGTTTTCAGTGACCACCACAGGAGTAGGAGTGCTGATCTAGAATCAGTTTTTGTGACAATAAAGATCATAAACATGGCGGAATCTGATCCAAGGGCAGTTATTTTACAGATGTGTTTTGAAAAGGCTGCCCAGTGTTTGTTCTGGTAACATTTTTCCCACCAGGGGTAGCTCATCAACCCTCCCTTGGCAGATGGACTACGTCTGGAGTCAGTGGCAAACTGTGTGAATGAGATTTTTTCTTTAAGCACTACGTTCCTTTCAGATAAATGCCATCGCGCAGTTAAAGACCCCTTTTTTGTGCATCGACACCTGAGCATTCATCACCCAAACACTTTCTAAAGGCCAGAACTACGTCCATGCATGACTGCACTCCAAAATTTGAAATACTTTTCCCGAATTGTCTCCCATCATGCCATTAACTATTTGCAAATAGCTGAGCTGTATATTCAATTGCTGCTCAATCTATGCCCTCCTGGTGCCGTGTGATGCAAATGGGCCCTAAAAGACACAGCGTTATTGCCTCATTTATCTTAGCCAGATGGAAGTTTTATTGCGGCTCTCATAACAAGAGAGCCATCGGGCAGCACGACTGCATTATCGCATTGTTAGTGCTGCAGAGTGAAGTTGAGCGCACGACTCTTAACTCCAGATAAGCGCACGTGTGTACATGGTGTGCGCTCCTTGCGCTTTTGTCGCATCCTGTGTGCCTATGAAAAGGAAATAGGCTCATCCCGACACCCGGCACATTGTTTACACGCAAATCCCACGCCTCGGGCTTCCTTCAGATGCCGCTATCTGCGAGACAGCCTCCAAACACACTCCGGAGGGTGATTATGCAAATGGGAAGACTCACTAATGCACGAGTGGCATGTGAGATCAGCTTTAACGTGGAATGAGTGGAGCGCGTCGCTCGGCAGTTTGCGTGGAATTCCGAGCCAGGGATTGGAGGGGAAGACACTGAAGTTTCTGTTTATCTGACTCACCATTAGACATTCCATAAATCATGCATGGCTGTAATCAGTTGATGGTACGCGGCACCGCCACGGGACGTCCGCAAGGCCATCGAGGCCGAGTGGAAATGAAGGGTAATTCACTGATAACTTGCTACAGCAAATTACTATCACTGGCCCCCATTAGCTTGCAAGATCCCTGGGTTATTGTACATGTATATCACTTTTATTTCATAATTATGTCCGTCGCAGAGACAGTTGCAAGTGTCGATTAAGACCCCAGGCATCAGAGAGTCGGAATGAGAAAGCTGTCCGAAATAAAACCTGGTTAGGATTCGGTGTGAAATGCTCCCACCTAGAGAAAGTAACAGAGTAAGAACTGTTCACAGTGGTGGTGAATGGAACCAGACATCTGAAGACGTTAAGGCCTCTAAAAGCTCCCTCATGGAAATTCTACTAAAACTGATGCCTGAGACATTGCTTTAGGATAGATTTTTAAATGCCAGTAATGGTGGAGGGGTACATGCAGGATGTTAAAAGGCAAAATAGTACCCAATAAAGTAATATAAAGTAATATAAATAATATTTAAAAAAACACCTGTGGTGTGCTGGCGCCCTGCCCAGGTTGAGTCCCTGTCTACCGCCTGTAGACCCCAGGATAGGCTCCGGGTATTCGGGACCCTAGTAAGGATTAAGCAGTTACAGAAAATGAATGAATGAATAAAAAAACGCATGCAGGTCCGCAGTAGTAGTTGAAAAGAATAAAATGGTATATTTGTGGTGACATCACAATTTCTGGTTCCTTTTACAACCACCGTGTGTGTGTGTGTGTGTGTGTGTGTATACATACAGCTATGTATACATAGTGTATAATATAATATACATAAGTATACTGTATATTATACACTTCATATGAAAAGTAAACTTTTTCAAACGGTCCAAAAATAATCAAAACCAAAAGAAGGGGCTTCAAGGTGCAGTAGAGATGACAAATATTCTACGATATCTTTTTCTTCCACAATCACAGGTGATCCAGATTAACTTTGAGGAGTTTGACCTGGAGCTCGGATATGACACACTGACGATAGGAGACGGTAGAGAAGTTGGGGACTCCAGAACAATAATCCAAGTGTAAGTTCTTAGCCTGATCATTAGCTAATATCCACAGGTAAGACCAGGTGCTTCGTCCCACTCAGTCATGACAAAGCGATTCTCTCCGGTACAAGCCTAAATAAATAATGAAAGGAAATTGGATAGGTCTTATGAAAAACAACAAATGTTAAAACTTAGACCATCACGATTTCTTGATGGATTAAAAAAATTAAAAAGAAGACACCCGCACCACCAGGGTTTCACCAATGCATCTATGTTTGTAGTCACAAATTGTACAATATAATATGATATAAGGTTCAAATTTGATCTTCAAAGAGACCAACAAATCAAGTCAAATTTACTGTGAAAAAGGGTTAAAAAAGTATTTTCCTGACCACCTTGCTGCCATTTACTGCTACTAGTGTACCATTGGGCAGCTGGTAGCCTCGTGGTTAGGGCGTTCGCCCTGCGATCAGGAAGTTGTGGGTTCGATTCCCAAGACTGCTAGGTACCTCTGAGGTACCCTTGAGCAAGGTACTGTCCCCACACACTGCTCCCCGGGTGCCGTGTTCCTGGCTGCCCGCTGCCTCACTTGGTGAATGGGTTAAATGCAGAGGAAGAATTTTGTGCTGTGGTGTGTTCACGTATGACCGAATGATCACTATCACTTTACTGTCAATACTAGTTGTTGTCGTAACGAGTGGGAGCATCTGAAAGTTACAGTTGTCTTTGACTTCTTTTGCTCAAGGCAGAGATTTTCAAACACATTTTCTGTGTCATCACATGTCAGATTCAGTTCATGGTGAATAGTCCAGTCGGAGGTACCTGCTTCTGCTTCATCGCCAATGGCTAAAATCAAGAAATTTTATTAAAATACTCAGCTCTGATTATTTGCTCTAAAATTAGCGTGAAGTTTTCATCATAAAGAGCAATAAAGAGAATATATTCCAACCTTATATTCTAAATAGTTTTTGTGCGGTGGGCCTAGCCTTTGATCTGGGTGGGCACGGCCCCCCTGAGGCCTGGCCACAGCCATGGGCCCAGTTAAAGCTAAAACTAAGATTATTTACGAACTGTCAGAGTTACTTAAACACAATTCAGCAAATTCTTTACTCTTCCACGTGAGAATAATTTATCAAGCATTACATAACGACTAGTAGGCGATGCTTTTGTCACGACTGCTGAACTTCGCTTCTGTCTCTGGCGCGTGAAGGATACTCCAGCTGTCGCCGGCATCACCGGAACAAAAGGCACAGATCCGAAGCAAGCTGCCAAGCTCCAAATCCACACGCACAGCAGGCTCTCCGTGAGGGAGCCCACGTTTCCCACATTTTCTCCCCCTCTGCACCTATCCCACAATGCAGCTGTGCGCCTCAGCGCCGGTTTCTAGAAAAGACACACTTTAGTGCTTGTGTGTGGCGGCGCGTTGTGGCGCTCTGCCAAGCCCGAATCCCATTAGTGTTTGCTCGACATCCCTCAAGGACGAGCGCCCCCCTTCTGCCAGAGCAGCTAAACATAATGTGTGCCTGCAATAATGGGCCACTTTTAACCATCTCGTTAATGCTAGCGTGAAAGTGGCCGCTGTTTCGAGCTCCGTCCACACAGACATAAACGATTTCTCCCCTCTTGCAGTCTGAGAACACTCTGGAGGTGAAATTGGTCTGTCTCTCACTGTCTGACTGCAGATTGACGGGCAGCTTCGTCCCTGACCTCATCGTCAGCATGACCCACCAGATGTGGCTGCACCTGCAGTCGGATGAGAGCGTGGGCTCCATTGGCTTCAAAATCAACTATAAAGGTTCGTTCAGCCACATGTAGAAGAATGTTTAAAGATTAGGTGTACAAAAAGATAACACTCTGTGTGCAGCTTTTGGCTGGAAGTGTTAAAAAAAAAGTAAAAACAAAAACTCCCAGTTTTTCTTGCCAAGCACATTAATTTGCATGTGGTTAACTATAGACAGATAGATAGATAAATAGATATATATATAGATAGATAGATAGACAGATATAGATATGTTTTATAGTATATTAAACTAAAAGTTTTCATGCAGTGAAGTCATTCACCAAAATGTAGTATTTTGTAGTAAAATGTGCAGTGCAGTTCAGTATTTTGCTTTCAATTTTGCAGTAAAAACTTTTGCATGACTGTATTTATTTAATCTAAAAACCGATTACTCTCTGGGATGTTGTTTGAATATTTTATTACTATGCCTTTATTTAATAGGCACAGATACATGACAATAGAAAACCAAAGAATAGGCCAATAGCAAATATGAAATTTACAATGATACTCAAATTTACTTATTGATTTTGGGAAAGTTTAGTACTAGCTAAAGTTTTTTATGGCCTGGATTTCTTTAGTTTGTCTGTTTTTCTTTGATAATTTGCTGCTTTACTCATAGTGATGAGTGGAAATGAAAAGACTACTGAAGCAACTGCCCATAGTCTCCCTTTATAAACGCCTATTGAATCAGCAGGTTGATCTGTTCTTTTCTGTAGTATAGGGGAACACATTCAGATGATTGTCTGTGATAATTTACTATATGCTGCGGATGCAGCAGTTAGACACTGGGCTGAAAAACACCAGGAGTGCTCCTTTAAGTGGGACACAATAGGCTTATTATTTGGTTGGGAATAGAAAGCAGATTTAATTGACTTCAATGACTTTTTATGGTATAATTTAGCCTGCTATAATGCAGGACAGCTTTTTTACAGCGTGCTGAAGCTCTTCCCCAGCACGCTGCCCACATAACGTCAACTCACACAACACTGACTGCTTTTTTTGCCCCCTCTAAACAGAAATTGACAAGGAGAGTTGTGGGGATCCTGGCATTCCTCTCTACGGCTTCCGCGAGGGCGGAGGTTTCTCCAATGGGGACGTGCTGCGCTTCGAGTGCCAGTTTGGCTTTGAGCTCATCGGAGAGAGAATGATTTCCTGTCAGAACAACAACCAATGGTCGGCTAACATCCCTATCTGTATATGTGAGTGCTAGCTAGCTTTTAATGCACTTGATGGGCGTCAAGGACGGCAAATTGCATTGCAGCACTGAAGAGCTTGGCAATATGAGCGAACAGAAACATTTTTAGAGAAGGGCGCAGTCCGATTCATTACCCCTAGTGCTTGATGGGCTGGTGCGCTAAGCTTTGGTAGGTAAGTGGTGATGACTCACGACTGTCATGCGATAGGTTTTCCACTGTACAGGCCACGTTTAGCGAGCTGGCTAATTGAAAGCTTGTTTTTTCTACGGGTAAA
Organism: Brycinus macrolepidotus; assembly: GCA_037974445.1. Classification (NCBI taxonomy): domain Eukaryota; kingdom Metazoa; phylum Chordata; class Actinopteri; order Characiformes; family Alestidae; genus Brycinus; species Brycinus macrolepidotus. The sequence continues at coordinate 16,053 of JBBPCZ010000082.1, forward strand.
CAAGACAATTACTGCACTGCTAAATCTGGCTGTCAGACTCCAGGGTATTGCAGGAGACTAGTGGGAGATGAAGGAGGGAGTCCTTTGGGAGTCGCGGGATTGCAGGAAGCAGTAGGACTCGACCCAGCAGCACTCAGCACTTTTTTGGTGGAGCAGTTTTCCCCTCCTTAACACACGGTTATAAATAACAGTGTTTTGACTAAATGAGAAATGACAATGCTATGCAATATGTATCACCCCCCCCCCCCCAAACAGGATAATGTTTAGAGCAAGAGAAGAAGTAGCACATGCGTCAGTTTGATAGCTCATTAGGAATGTCCTTGCCGGCATTGGTTTTTGATCCTGGGTAGTGTTGTCGATTCCCAGTGAGTGACTAAGGGTTCTTACTGTGGGGGGTTAGCATGTTCTCCCTGTCTCTGTGTAGGTTTCTATCAGAGTGACCTGGGTTCCCTTCCACTGTCAAAAGACAGGTGAACTGCAGATGCTAAAATGCCCCTAAATGTGAATGTATGTGTGATGGTCTGGCAGCCTGTCCAGGGTGTTTCTCTGCCTTTTGCCCTATGAGTCCTGGGATAGCCTCCAGCAGCCCTTTCCCAGCAATTTTATATGTATTACTAAAAGAGAGGAAACTGGCTCCTTCAATAAAAGTAGGCTTTAAGTGACCATTTTTGTAGAATTGCAACCTCCTAAGTAAATAATGTGCCGCTTGGAGTCAAGTCAAATCAAGTAGGTTTGTTGTCGGTTCAGCCATATACACAGTACACAATGAAATTAAACAATGTTCCTCCAGGACTATGTTGTGACACAAAAAAGCAGACCCACAAAGAACAAAAACACCACAAGACTATATGAGTGCAGACAGGACAAAATACATTGAGTGCAAAGAAAGAGAGAGAGAGAGAACAAGAAAAACACAAGCAACAAAGTAACAGGACAAGATAACATCTAGTACAGTTGACTTTTGAATAAATACAGTATTTAGACAGGTATTATATTCTAGTAGCAGTGTCGTTAAGTTTGCAAACATGCAGAATGTCTTACAACCTGCAAAGGTCTGTATTTAACCCACAAAAGTCTGTGTTTAAGCCTCATAAGTGGTATCAAACCTAATGTGGGAAAGTGAATGTACGCCACAATTAGCTTGCTGCTAAAATAACACTGCATTGATGTAATTGTGATGGTAAAGAAGGTAAAAAAGGTTACCAAATGAAGGTTTAGGTCATGACCATGAGAAAGACAGTCTGTAACGATCTGATTGTCTTTTCTGTAATGGAATGGCATACAGTTACGTTTTTGGTATCCTAATTAGGTAAAACAATAACATGTACTCTGTTACAACTCAGGCCTGCAAATTACTTGCTGTGACTTGTAGGAGTTCATTTTCTGTGACAGTGAAACCAATTGCGCTAATATCTATTCAACAGCAAGTCTAACTTCACAGAGTTGTGAGTTTTTCAGCTTCCCCTCTTTAAGACTTCATGACCTACTCTACCCTTCTTTCTCCTCCAGTCCCCTGTCTGTCCAACTTCACGGCCCCCGCCGGCACGGTCCTGTCCCCAGACTATCCGGAGGGTTACGGAAACAACCTGAACTGCGTGTGGTTGATCATCGCAGAGCTGGGCAGCCGCATCCACCTGGCCTTCAATGACTTTGACCTGGAGCCGCCCTACGACTTCTTGACAGTGCGGGATGGGGAACATGCGGACGCCACTGTCCTGGGACGCTTTACTGGAGCCGAGGTGCCCTCACACCTCACCAGCAACTCCAATGTCCTGCAGCTGGAGTTCCAGGCCGACCATTCCATGTCCGGCAGAGGCTTCAACATCTCCTATAGCAGTGAGTGGCAGATTGTAATCCATGGACAGCTCCAACAAAACCCTCATTCTAAATCTTGACCCTCAATCAGTAGTCCACGTGTATGGCAGGTATCTTGGTGTTCGCAGCATATGCTCATACTGTCTACAAAAAAACAGGGCAAAAACTAAACACCCCTCCACACTCCTCCAGCATGCCAACATGGGTGTTTGCTGTCTGATGTATCAGCACTGTCAGTTATTGTTTCCCTCCAAGTATGTTGAGGCGTCCAATGAAACTGCACTGCTTAGAGGAAGCACATGCAAGCCACCATCCTCAAAGTGAGGTGGCATTGTATGATGATGAAGCTAGCAAGTGGAATTTGATATTACTAAATTATGTAGAAAGTTAGGTACAAAAAATGCTTACAAAATAGAATAAAAAAAAACATTTTTTTCAACAAAAACAGTGAATATTTGATGAATACTTTAAAAAAAAGCAATATATATTTTTTTTTTCTGGAGCTGTATATATACAGCTCCAGAAAAAAATAAGAGACTACTGCAAAAATGTTCAGTTTCTCAGGTTTTATCTTTTATAGGTG
>JBBPCZ010000082.1:22307-35942 GCA_037974445.1 Brycinus macrolepidotus
CTGAACCTGTGAAACTGTAAAGGGGAAAAGGTTTTCCCCCCCCCCCCCCCCCCGAACCTCAGACTTCTAACTGCACTCAGTCTCTCTCTCTCCTTCTCAGTCTTTCTCTTTCTCTCTCTCTCTCTCGTGTCCTCTTTTGCTTCTTCACTTTCTCCCACACCTCTCTCTCTTTGTTTGTCTCTATTTCTTTATTTCTCCCAATCCTACCTCTCTGTTTCTTTCTCTTTCTCCTTCTTTCTTTCCCTTTCTCTCATTCTCTCTCTTTCGCTCTATCCATACCTACGTTTCTCTCTCTCCTGCACACCCATTGTCCTCTCTCTCCCTCTCACTCTCTTTATCGTCCTCTCTTTCTCTGCTTCTCTTTCACTTTGTTTCTCTATTATACTCTCTCTCTCTCTCTCTCTCTCTCTCTCTTTATTCTCCTTACCTTACGCTTGCCCTCTCTTTTTTTCTCTCTACTCTTTTCCTGGATGTCTCTATCCTCCTCTTCACTCTGTATCTGTCTTTTCCTCTGTTTCATTTTTTCTGTCTTTCTCTGTCTCCCTCCTCTCGTCTCTCTCAGCTCCATGTGGGGGTCACTTCACAGCCCCTGTAGGTGTGATCCTGTCCCCTGGGTGGCCGGGCTACTATAAAGACTCTCTGAGCTGTGAGTGGGTGATCGAGGCTGAGCCAGGACGCTCCATCAAGATCAGCTTTGACAGGTAGGAGTGTCTGAGTCAGTCACACACCAGCTGTGTATTCTGTGTATGGGTGTTGGACAGCCTGGCTGGATATCAGGATAGCAATGATATTAAATAATAACAACATAAATATTGTTATAATAACAATAATATATATATATATATTACCCTTTCTTTATAATAATATTAAGAAGAAGAAGAGGATTAATATTAATAATATTATTAGCATTAATATTAAATCTGACATAAATCTGACAAACTATATTACACAACATTATTTATTATTACATTAATTTAATATTCAATATCATCAACATTAATAATATTATAACATTAGATTTACTGTTTCTCTAAACCTATACCACACTATTTAATAATAATTTTTGTTTGTGAAATGTGTAAAATGATTTGCTTCTACTTAATCTATTTATTATTATTAATTATAACCACATTGTATCATAACAATGACAGTATTTTGTTCCTGTTTATTTGTTGATTATTTGTAAATATCATTTGATAAGGTCCTTTATCAGAATGCTGCATAAAATGAAAGAATGACAACAATGATGCAGAAATGAAAAAGGTTTTGAAATTGTTTTTGGAAAAAACTGTCATATTTAGTGGATAGGAACAGTTTTTTGGAAACAGAGGAGAAGGAAAATGATTGGAAGGCGTCTGGGTTGGCGGGAGTGATTGGGCCTCGCTCGCTCTGTAAATGCTCTGCTGTGGCCTGCGTGAGTGCAGGAGGGCATTAATCCATATCACGGCTACAGTCGGTTGGCTTTATTACATTAGCATAGCAATGCTTCCTGTGGGTGTAGCCCTGGAATTGCATGAGATTTCTCGCCGTGATGTAAAGGACTTCGGGGAGCCGAGGTGACGGGCTAATAGGAAGCCTCTGATTGGGCAGGAGGGGCTTTTGTGAGATGTCTTTGACACCATGGCTTGGCAGCCACACACACACACTGACGTCATGGGTTTAGCTCTCTGCCGTTTGGGGGACGACAGGTGGGGTGTGTGTGTGTGGGGGTGTGTGTGTGTGTGTGTGTGTGTGTGTGTGTGTGTGTGTGTGTTTATCCAGCACGTTGACACAGAGGTGGTTCTCATGCCTAAACATTTTGAGTCCTTGCTCTGTGTTTGACTCCTCATTAGGGACGGCGTTCAAGCTTCTGAGCAGCCATCCGTTAATGTGTGTGTGTGTGTGTGTGTGTGTGTGTGTGTGCAGTACTGTGCAAAAGTCTAAGAAAATCCTTAAAAGCTGTTTACTACTGGGCAGTAGTGTTGATATTTTAAAGTTAGTGTTAAAATATTAATATTACAATAAATACAAATAACATTAATGCAGTAAATAGTGGTTTTATCTATTGCAAAGTGTCCGCATAACCATTTCCAGATCTTCCAGATCTCTCCTCATAGAAGCCGAGTATTAAATATAGCTATTAGCTCCATCAAATATCTGGGTTGGCTCAATTACTTAGATACATTACATTAAATGAGGTGTATGGCTTTTTATAAATCCACACAATGACTGGAGGAATAGAGCAGAAATCTGGAACTAAATATGTGTTCTTCAGGTATCAACTACTTTTAGGGAAAAATCTTGATATTTTTTATTACTTTCTTGTTTGTTGCATTTATTCTAATGTTCACTTGTGTTTTTGCTGGCAGAAAGAAACCTGCTGCTGATACATATAGCTTCAGACTATTTACATTGGTGCCCAACATTTTTCCATAGTACTGTATGTGCATCAGTGTGTGCTCCTGTGGTTCTGGCTGCGTCTGTTTGGGAGGTCCCACTGCTGACGATCCAATATGCTTAATGCAACACCAATACTGATATCCATAGACAAAGATGCCTAAACTGGCTTGTAGGAGACTTTTGTTGTGCGTCCATTCTTTAGTAGTAGATCTGTCCTGTAAAACAGTCCATTCCAGTTCTACAGTCTGATTAGCTGAGCCAGAGTATGATACAATTAAACAGATACTTCACTAAAATACACTTTTCTGACTGCTCACATGGACCACTGAGTAAACTGAAGGGTGACGAAACAACCTGTTTTTGTTTAAGGTCACTGTGTGGCTTAACAACCATTCCTCTGAAACTGGTCAGGTTCAGGGACTGGACTGAAAATGAGAACTTTGAAAGTCCTTCAGGAAGCCTGGAGAACTGTTCCTCAAGACTACATTAAAAATACTAAAAATGCTCTTTGGAAGCAAAATATGAAGGAATGAGGGGTGGCTTGTGCACAATACTGTGTGTATTATAAAAACTAGTGGAAAAAACATGTGATGTGGGAACCCTAATCGTGTGTGTGTGCATGTGTATGGGTGTGGGGTGTGTGGAAGCGGTCTGTGTGAGTGGTGGATATGCAGTAGAGTTGGGGAGGGTTGGAAAGAGTGTGCATCATTGTCAGTAAATTCCACCTGCACCAAACGTATTTACGCATGTTAATATCTTTTTACTTTTTTTCAGAGATTTTCAGATATTTGTTTTTTTTTGTGGTCTGTTGCGTCCAATTTGTTGTTTGAATTATAAAAATTATCTTTTGATCATATTGGCTAGTTGGATGTGTTTTATTATATTATATTTCTGTTACAAAATCTATTCCACTCGGATTGCGTGTTACAGTGATGTTATCTTAGTTAAGACACATTGTTAGCGGCCTCTCATGGCCTCTTGCTGTATTTAACCTCCTCCATCAGGTTCCAGACAGAGCTTAATTACGATTTCCTGGAGATCCACGATGGGCCGAACTTGCTGTCGCCCCTCATCGCCTCTCTAAACGGGACGCAGGTGCCTCAGTTCCTCTTTAGCAGCGGGAGTTTCCTCTACCTGCTCTTCACCACCGACAGCAGCCGCTCCAACAGTGGCTTCAAACTCTTCTATGAAAGTGAGCTGGCCCTTTTTTCTCACTGATCTGAGTGTAGTGTGTGTGTGTGTGTGTGTGTGTGTGGCAGGGAGGCTGCTGGTCTTCAGATGCAGTAATTTCCAGTTTACAGCCTCCCAGACTCCCTCTCTCTCTCTCTCATTAACCTTTGGGCATAGTGCTTTTTTTGGCTACACCCTCCCCTACCCCGGTTGACAAAAGTTTTTGTCAGTCCCCCAGTTTACCCCCATGGACAAAAGTTTTTTATTGTTTGTTTGTTTATTTGAGCTTGAGATATTTCTGCTGATTTGGTACACTCATAGCTAATCACCAGATCCAGTTATTATAGGCTTTTAATATTTTAATAGTTGCATACAAAGAACAAAAATTACAAATGAACAATTATTAGTAATCACAATTACTTATATGGCAGTTATTTATTCGGCTAAAATTTCACGACTGTGACAGGCCAAGTGGCAAATTTGTTTTTGATCACGTAATAGAACAGCAAAACTGAAATATTTATTTTCTAGTATGACATCTGTAGCAGTAATCTCTCTATGTGTGTCTTCCTCTCTGTATCTTTCTTGCCTTTTGTTCCTCTTTCTTAATCTACCCCTCGTCTTCTTTCCTTTTTTACTGTTTCTCTCTACTATCTCTCCATCACCCCCACATTAGGTGTGACTCTGGACACTCACTCTTGCCTGGACCCCGGTATGCCGGTGAATGGACAGCGTTTTGGTCAGGATCTGACCATCGGCTCAGTGGTCAGCTTTAGCTGTGATCCAGGTTACAGGCTGAGTCATGAAGAGCAGCTGGTGTGTGAGAAAAACCACTGGTGGAGCCACCCTCTGCCCACGTGCGACGGTAGGCTTCCATTATTACGCCCGTCACCTCAATTAGGCCGTCCAGTTCAGCCAATTATCTCCCTTAATTAAAACGTCTCTCATTTGTTTCCCCCCCCCCCCCCCTAGCGTTTGGTAAGAGCTACAAGAACTATTTTTATCATCTGGCTCCAGCCCAACGTCCATCTTCAACAGGGACTAGAAATGAAATGTCTTTTGTTTTTAGCTCATTCCTTGACAGAAATGGGATCTTTTCATTGCTGCTCCCACCTCAGTTCTGCTGTTCTCTTGAGGAGAGGGAGATTTTTCCAATATTCTCTCCAATTTAGTCATGTTCAGATCCACCCACCAGCCTCCCTCAATCATACTGTACCACCAACACAATACCACCAACACTGGGACAGCCTTGATAGCTCATTCTTTTTCAGTCATATGAAGCACTAACACAATGTCTTTGGGGAAGTCAGCACATTTGGAGAAGAGCGCTAACCGACAATTCTGTTATGTTAGCTAATGGTGGGAGCGGGAGGGCCACCCTTCCCACCCTGTAAAGCCAGCTATGGTCTCTTGGACTCCCAGCTATGGATGGCATTTCTTGAAGATAGAGCCAACGCTTAGACAGTTGGGCCACTCTAAAGTCCCCATGTTTGTTTATTTGAGCCCAAGCTGTCATCATTTGAGAGCTCGTACATATTGACAGCCTGACGGCAACAAAGTTTATCAGCTAGTTTGGCCACTTTACTCTTTAATAACACATTTAACAAAGAAAGATAATAACCATTATTTACATGGCAGTAACTCATCAGCTAAAATTCTGTGATCATGACAAGCCTAGTGGCTAACTTACTTAGTGTGAGTAAATAAACTGATCAGTCCCTATACAAAAGCGTCACATGTTACACGTGTTTTACAAATCCCTTTAATCTTCTGCGAATGGCCACTTCACTATCTAACAGCCCACCAGCAGTTCCACAATTACGGTTTTCAAAGGCGGCCTGTCCACAGAAGCCTCTCGGCGTGTGTCCCAGCTCAAGGTCCCCTGAAGAGCCGGCGCAGACGCTAACCTGGCAACACATGCTTGTTCCCTAAGCAGCCTCTATTGTGGGTCTGCGATATTGGGCTTATTCAGTTTTAATGACTTTGTGTAATTATGTATGAATAAAATATGTGCAGTAATATTTTGGAAATGATGTAACTGCGGAAGGGGTGATGCTGGGAGGCTGGGGGTGGATGGAAAGAGAGACCAGACAGATGCAGAATGACTGAGCCTCGGGGCTTTAGAGTCCGCTGCTGCTGGATCACCGCATGGAGCATAATGGTGTTGTCGTTGGTGCTGTTGTGTTGTTACTCGTGTGGAGAGCTGTGTGTGTAAGAGAGTCTGTTTGCATGTCCTTACTTGTGCTTTGTGTAATGCTGTTTATTTCACCCGACGCTGGGCTAGAAAACACATTAAGGAGGAACCAAAAAGCAATTTGTTACCCGACATGCGCTGCATGCCGTATCACAAAATCTGGGTCACATTTTACTGAAGGTCTACTATAGTTTATCTACACATACATGTAGGTGCTTTGCACACAGAATGTACCTACATTCATCATATGAGTGCACTTTGTAGGTTTGTAGTCTGTGGCCCATCTGTAACAATTTATCAGACCCTCCTATCCCAGTTCATTAATGGAAAGGGACCACCATAGGACCAGCACTGACCAGATATTGTTTGATTGGTTGTTCTGTGAATGGTTCACCAGTGACACAGACATGGAAGTGGAATGATAGTGTGTGTGGTTTTGGTATGAGTTTATTACCATAGCAGTTCACTGCTACTGAGTATGGTCTAGCCCCCAAAAGTCCAGCCAAGAAACTGGCCATTGGAGTGTCCAATAAAGCGGCCAGTGTGTGCACACAGTGGGTAAGAACCCAGCAGCACCACTGTCACTGATACACTCATACCATGTAATGTCTACTACCCCCACCTGATGGGCCCCAACAAAATATCAGGTTTTGGGCCAATTTTTCTTGTGTAGCCTCTAGCTTGAGTTTCCTTTGAGTGATCTCTCTCTCTCTCTCTCTCTCTTTCTCTCTCTCTCTCTCTCTCTCTCTCCCTGTCTCTCTCTCTCTCTCTCCCTCTCCCTGTCTCTCTCTCTGTCTTTCTCTCTTTTGTAAAGTCAGCTGTGGTCAGAAAATGCAGACTGTTGGGTTGGGTCTTGAGGCCACAGGTACAAGTTGCATTTGGGCTCCATGTAGAACTCTACCATGCCAGTGTCACTGCTGCACTAAGGATGGACCACTAAGCAAGTAATATCTGGTCAGTGGTGGTACTCTGATGGTCCCTTCCCCTCTCCTTCCCCTCTCACACACCCACATCATAACTTGTGCAATAAACTGCTGCTTCTCAAATGTGCAATTCCTTATGATGTGCTAAATCATTATCATTATGTGCAATATCTATTATATATGCAATAAAATTTTGTGCAATATCACTACTCACGTCACTACTTATGCAATACAGTGGTACCACGCATAAAGTACGCAATCCGTTCCAGCGGCGCGTTCGTTATGCGGGGAGTTCTTTATGTGAAACACAAAAAAAACAGTAAACACACGGACACCAAAAACACATCAAAACAGGAAAAAAATGACACTAATGGGGAGAAACAACACAATGCTTTGTCTTCATTTGAGACACATCTGGCCAAATTCAGCCATTTCTTTTAATGTAAAACTAAATTTTTCACGTGCGACGTGCGGATCATTGTGTGAAATGCGTTTGTTCTGCGAGTCACGCGCGTAGTCACGACGGCGTTCGTTATGCGGAACGTTCGTTCTGTAGGGCATTCTTTAAGCGGGGTACCACTGTAGTATTATCATGTGCAATGTCACTGTTATGTGCAATAATGGACTTGCTATAAAGAACAACTCCAAACCACTATTTGTGTTAATTAGTAAACTACCTTAGAAGTAATGCACCTCTCTTACTGACCACAGCATTTTGTTTTCAGAGTACATTCTGGAGAGTTTTGTTTTGACTTTATATTATGTTTTGTATGGTTTTTGTCTTTGTGTCTCTGTGTGTCTATCCAGTCGTTTTATAAGCAGTTTCCTCCGGGCTCAAAAGAGTTTTCTGATTCTGATTCTCATTCTGTTAGAGGCGGACTAATAAATTGTTCAACAGAGGGGATACAGTCAGAAACTCTAAACCTACAAAGTGCACCTGTATGGTTGGTGTTTCTGATAAAATGGCCTATCAGTATATCCTTTATATGTTTAGGGGTTAATTTTTTTTCAAAGAAATTGTGGAAAACTGTTGAATTTCAGTATTTGTGCATGCTCGAGATGGTGACCTTCATATGAGACAGTGATATGTGGGGAAATAGCTCAAGGTGTGAAAGGCTTTATGCCTGTCTTTAACCTTTCTGGTGGTATTTTTATTCTTCCTTTGCCTTCCCCGAGCTGCCTCACCATCAGCCATCTATATTCAGCTCCATGAAGCTTACCCAGGCAGCAGCAACCTGGCCTCCTCTGAGCCTTCCCCGGCCCAGAGAATAACTGCAAAATGATTGCAGCATCTGCTGCTTCTCGCCTACTGATGAAACCACTGCTGTTTGAGATGTTAAGTTTCAGCTTCTGTGTGTGTATGTGTGTCTCACAGCACTGTGTGGCGGCGATGTGAAAGGGCCTAATGGCATCATCCTGTCCCCCGGCTTCCCAGAGCTCTACCCCAACTCGTTAAACTGCACATGGACGGTGGAGGTTAGCCATGGCAAAGGTACATAGATACCTCCCACACATATATATACACACACACACACACACACACACACACACACATACATACATGTGTATATATAGTCCTAATCTTGACCTCAGGTATCAAAAAAAAGGAAAGTTTAAAAAATTAAACATGGAGCTTTAGAAAAACAGTAAAAACTGAATTTTATAATATACTGCAAGTCAGAACAGTATATTATAATACACTTATACACACACACATTTACACACATACACACCTTTACACACATGCACAGACACACACACACACACACACTCCTTCTGCCAGGCCACAAAGAGAACTCGTCAGCTTACAGCTGTCCATGCTATTAATAAAGAAATGTGTGCAAGCTATTTACTCTGACTGGGGAATCAAGATGCTAATCTTGTACAAAGAATTCCCCCCATTTTCAATTACAGGTATTTCTGTTAACCCTTTAAGAGTTATTTTTATTGCCCAGTGAAAACACAAACATGGTGCAATTTAACTCATTGCTTTCAAATAATTGGCGTAAAATGAACCCCAAGCCAAATTACAACAGTTACTTTAGCGCGTCTTAATAGCTGTGTTTATCCTCAATATTTATTTCCTAAAATACCTACCACAAAATTAATTTGCCTCAGGCTTAATTTTCCGGTGCCAGCCGTCCTGCTGCTGCTGCATGTGCTTTTTTCCATTTTGGGTTTAAGTTATTTGATGATCTGGCACTCGTCCTGCTCAGGGGTGCGCTTCACGTTCCACGCGTTTCATCTGGAGGATCACCATGACTACCTGCTGCTGACTGAGAATGGCAGCTTTGCCCAGCCACTGGCCAGACTCACCGGCTCCCAGAGGCCTCCGGCCTTCAATGCCGGTCTCTACGGCAACTTCAGGGCTCAACTGCGCTTCATCTCGGACTTCTCCATCTCGTTCCACGGCTTCAACATCTCTTTCACAGGTGAGAGTCTGAGAGGAAGACATATCGCAGCTGCTGTTTTCTTAGTCCCCTTCATTTTATACATTATTATTGCCTTTGTTTGATTCATGCACCGAATAGCTCACGCTTAATGGAAACTGACACCCAACTTAGCATGTGATTATGTGGTTTCTGACACTGAATGAACCTTCAGGGCCTTGCAGATCTTCAGAGAAGGATTCACGATTTCTGAGACTTCAAAAAACTACATGTTTGTCATTTTCAGTTCATTTCCTTGTTGTTCATTTCCAGAAATTAGTATTATCACAGAAGTGGATGTTTTTCTCAAGCTTTGACATTTAGGCCTAGTTCTAATAGTTAAATTCACCACTGTTCAAGTAATAAACCTTTATTACTTATCTGCATTAACTTTATTGCTCCATGACAAAACATAAGATGAAAGTTTGAAGTTTGCTGGCATCTCAAATGGTTGCAGAGATTTTTTAGGGTGGTTTAACTTGGGCTTACTGCTTAAGTGTTTGGTTTTAGCCCTTAGGGGTTCTGTTTAAAGTTTTAAATGGTCATGAAATAGCTGCTAATTACTGTTATGTGTTAGGCTGTTATTTATTTATTACTCTGCATACTTCGCAAAGTATTGTAGGGACAAATCTGAAGTGAAGTTACTGCATCGTCCCTCAATAAAATTCCAGTGTTATACATACTGGCTCTGTTTACTCCTGCAGGGGTTAAACTGACTTCACTTCTTTACTGTGTTCTCTTGCCTACAAGCTTGTATCTTTCACGATAATCCTGTGTGCCAACGTCTGAATGCAGAAGAGGCCTGGAAAGTGGCACATTGATGAAAAGCAATCAATTGGCAACAGCTTGAGCTGCCGATGGTGAGCTGGGGGACTTATCGCCGGTGCCCTAAACCTCCTGGACTTAATTTGAGCCTGAGCCACGGGGCAATATGAGAGCTGACTCTGGGCTGGAGTTTTCCTAAGCCCCAGATCCCGACTGGATCATTCCTTAGAAGAGTGTATACACCCTGCTAGAATGGCCAGGGGTTAAACCGGCCTGATGGAATGGACTTATCCACCTTTTAAATGTAAGAAAAGTCCTCAACAGCTGAATAAGAGACTCTGTGTCTAAGAAAAATAGCCTCAAAAAAGTCAAAGGCACTTTTCTGCAGCTCCAAATCCTTGTTTAACCCCGCCGTTTATGCCTATGGTTAAATGTATCTCGCTGATAAAGGGGCTATATCCTGGAATAAGAGGCTTAAGGGCTCCGAAGTCTTTTTTTTTTTTTTTTCTTTTCTTCTTTTTTTTAGAGTACACTCTGTACAGGTCAGAAATCCGGCAACACCCACGTGTGCCAGCGGTCAAGAAGGCAGGGCTAGGCAAGCATTAGCGGAAACTAGTGCTACAGTGCGGTAATTAGGGAGCCACACTCATGAATAGTCATGAAATCGTCCGCGGGGGGGGGGGGGGGCTTTAGTATGATATAGATTGTCCAATAGAAGGCGGATGATGACCTTTCGCCGCTGTTAAATATTGATGCCATCGACAGGATCAGACATGTTCTCGTGTAGTTTCAGGAAATTTGCACCCAAGGAAACTGCGTTTTTCATTTTTCATGATTAGCTATTTCTGTTTTTCACTCATTAAGCTTCGGGAGATGTATTAACCCCTTGAACCCCAGCAATTCTATTCAGTCATTTCTCCTAAGATTATGATTATTTGGAAAAGTAAGAAATTGGAAAGCAGATCCACATGAAGGTCTTTAGTGTTAAAAGACCCATATCATGTAAAAACAAATTTATTTATTTATTTAATGAAAAGGCACAGTTTTAAGAACTACCTGTTTTGAATTCACAGTTTTTGTTGTGAAAATATCTCCAGAAATCTCACTAAGTAAATGTTCCTTACCCCACTGGCAGATTTTTTTGCTGAATATAATATTTGCATCTTTAATGCATATTTATCTATAGAAGACTAACTAAAATGCTCTTCAGGAACAGCGTGGTGCGCATAGACATGGCAAGGCTGTCATTCCCTGAAGTGCATCAGAGAAATGATAAGGCTGTTTTACAGACCCTGAGTTCATCTAATAATAGACTTTTTATTAATCTGATGACTTTCTGCATTGTTTACCTTTAGCCAGCAAGGGGGGGTTGGGGATGGGGGATATGCTGAGCAAAAGTTCAATTTATTTGCAGCCTTTTGCCCTGTAAGCACTGGGAGAGGCTACAGCACCCTCCCACGATCCTGGTTAAGGATAGGTGACTTAGATAATGGATAGATAGATGGATGGATGAACGGGTGGGTGGATGGATCGATGGATGGGTGGATAGATGGATGGATGGCTGGACAGACAGGTGGATGGATAGATGAATGGATGGACAGACAGGTGGATGATAGATGGATGGATGAACATACAGATGGACGTATGGATGAACGACAGATGGATGGATAGATGGATTGATAGATGTATGGATGGACATATGGGTGAGTGGATGGATGGATGGATGGATGAGTGGGCGGGTGGTTGGATAGATGGACAGACAAGTGGATGGATGGACAATTGGATGGCTGGATGGACGGACGGACGGACAGACGGACGGACGATGGATGGATGAATGAATGGATGGATGGATGGATAAATAAATGGATGGACAGTTTTGGACTCCTGTTTGTATTGCTCCTACTTCTGACTTTGGGTAAATTACTTTATTTTATTATTTATTTAACTGAATGGTAAACATTCCAACTGTGAAGCTGCTCAGACCAGTATAAGCAGCCACACACACATCAAATACATGACAGCATAGTGTGACACTGCAAAACCAGACGTGCTCTGCATATCTAAAAAAAGACTGGAATTGCAACTTGACTAAAATGCAGTCACAGCATTTCAAAGTGCTCACCATAACAGTATCAATGTCAATAACAATATCCCGCTGCTTTATTACTGAACGGCAGCATTTCTAGTTAAAACCAGCTGCCGCTTTTCCCAAAAGTGTGAATGTTCAGGATAAGAAAGAAGAGTTTAAGAGAAAATAACTCCATTTTTACATGCTCCTCAGCAGACAAACAGTAATGACTAGCACATCAGGCTAAACCTTATGACTAGCACCTAAGTAGGCTAACCCTTGTGGCTAGCATCTCAGCAGACAAATGCTTATGGCTAACGCTTCTGCAGGATAATCCTTATGGCTAGCACTTCTGCAAACTAATCTTTATAGCTAGCTCTTCTGCAGGCTAATCATTGTGGCTAGCACCTCAGCAGGTTAACCCTTAAGGCTAGCACCTCAGCAGAATAACCCTTATGGCTAACATCTCAGCAGAATAACCCTTTTGGCAAGCTCAATAGCAGGTTAACCCTTATGGTTGGCACCTCAGCAGGCCAATCCTTATGGCTTTCACCTTTCCAGGCTAATTCTTATTGCTAGCACCTCAGCAGGCCAGTACTTTGGCTAAAATCTAAGTAGGTTAAGACTTAAGAGACTAATCCTTGTGCCTAGCACCTCTGTGGTTGTTACAGAGTGGTTATGGAGTGGTTAAATCTATGCTAGCCATTGTCAAGTAAAAAAAATAGTTGGTTTAAAACTAGAATGCTAAGGACAGCACAGCAATAAAAGAAGCGATGCAACGGACATGCTAGAAACAGTGTAGCAAGTTATAAAATGTCATAGTAGCTTATTTTTCCTTCATGGTTGCCTGCTGATGGAAATTTAAATGGAAAGCATGTGGAAAGCCTGAGAGAAAGATTTTTGTTTGTTATACTAACTTGTGGCTTTAGCATGCAAAGCACGGCTGCATTTTCTGTGGAAAATGAAGGAAAGGGCTTCATTGGTGGGGCTGGGGGGGCAGAACAGCTGCTCGTCACTCAGTGGATGACACGCATTTGGCGAAAGCTCAAACCATTGCACCCCAAGGAGCCTCTCGGAGAAGCCTCAAAAATGCCACAGGCACTGCACAGGGCAGCTGCGGCCTAACAGTGCTAACCCCCTCCCCTTCGTTTTTCGGAGGCATCTAAACGATGTAAATGTGTCTATTTTGGCCCGAATTGATCGGCGTGGTGTTGGCAGTGTTAGCCCGGGGTTACATATCAGCACCGTGCTTAGCGCTTGACTTATGATAAGAAACGCTGCTAGTGGCAGGACAGGGTCTTACTGTAGCAAGACATGCTCCAAGCATAGACAGTTTTTACACATATTTACACAATTTCACCCTTACTCTTAATGACGCTTTCTTTAGAATGTACCAGAGCGACAAGGCTATTGCTAATGTAGCTAACAAGTAATGGAAGCGAGCCTCCAGTCAGCATTTAAACTACAGGCCGGAATCATACACTCGCCTCAGATCACATAAGTAGACTGGTACTGCTTTAGGACAGATTGTTACAGTCGTATGCAAAGTCTGGGCGCACAAATTGCATGTTTTATTGTTTTTTTTGTTTTTTTTTGTGAAAACAGATGTGTCATTGTAATGCACAGTTACTGTTTATATGCTGAATGTGCTGAACACACACACACATATATATAAGAAGAGTGTGCAAAAGTTATGGTACATGTATA
>JBBPCZ010000083.1:9512-22731 GCA_037974445.1 Brycinus macrolepidotus
TCTGTTCTTACACTGTTCTAGAATGTTCTTTCTCCATTCTCACTGTTTTAGAAAGTTCTCCTCTACTCACATTGTTCCAGAATGTTCTCCTCTACTCAAATTGTTCTAGAATATTTTACCTCCATTCACACTGTTTTCGAATGTTCTTCTCTTCTCACTCTGTTCTAGAATGTTCTCCTTCAATTCACACTGGTCTAGAATGACCTCCCTCTATTCGCACTAGTTTAGAATGTTCTCCTCTACTCACATTGTTCTAGAATGTTCTCCCTCCTTTCACACTGTCCCATGTGGAAAGGAAAAGAAAGAAAAAAAAAAGTAAAGTGTGTTTGTGAAATGCATTTGAAAATGTTTAAAAAAAAAAAAAAGGCCAAAAATGTATTTTTGTACAATGTACCTTTGGAATATATTTGGAATGAAACAATGTATTCACATATAAAAATACACATCCATATATTTTGTTGCCGAATGGCGTTCTAGAATGTTCTGTCCATGCACATAGCTGTAGAACGTTCTGTCCCAGTGCACTAGACTAATCTGTAGTCTGAAACAGGTGATTCCTAACTTTAGAGTGCTGGTGTTTGTTGTGGGGGTCAGCGTGCCATGACCTTCATCTCTCCTGACCAGCCGTCTTCTCACTTTTGTGGATTCTGTGCCATACGGTGTCACATGCAAGTGTATGTGACTGACCGCAGAGATAAACAGACCTTGATAAACAATATGGAAAAGGAGAAGGTGACGAGACACTTCTATTTTCTTTGTTCCTTGTTTGGCTGGTCCTGTCACGTCATGATGTTGATTTCCCTGACGCCAACATAGTTTGAGGTAAACCAAAATAAAGGTCCTCGAAAGGTCAAATGTTTGGTCAAGCATGACTAATTGACCATACAGGCACGCTGAGGTGAAAGTAAACCAAAGATCAGAGCAAAGCTCTTGCAATGCTGCTATACCTGAAACACTCGTACCACCCCAGACACACTAGCGTGCCACCCTCATGTGTCATTGCTATGTTTTACATGGTTCACCATCAATTCTGGTCAGAGGTGTTGCCTTTCCACTGATGGACAACAAGTGCACCTATACGATAGGTGTTTCTGATAAATGCAGATTCAGATGGTACGTTTCATGTCCGAAAGTTTATAGACACCAGCTCAAACCACATTTCTTCGAGGCTATTAATAGTGGTTTTGTCTCTCCTTTGCTGCAATAGCAGCCTGTACTCTTCTGGGAATACTAGATGTTGGAAAATGTGAGAATTTAATAGCAATCAGCCATGAGACCATCACTGAGGTCACTTATAATGTATACACGTCTCTTTCTTGTACACATGATCTCCTTGCTTGAGGGCTTGATGGACAGCTTTAATATTCTTGTTTGCATGAAAATGGGCTCATAATAGCCTATGGTGGTCTAACTGATGAGCTGAAGTTGATTCGTCTGCCAGCGTCCGCGGATGATAACTCCAGTGATGGATCATAGGTACAGCCTCAAGCAATGGAAATGGAACTGTCTTTTTAGAGCAGACTTATTAAACTAATGTCACAAAATCATCGGATTTCAAGTTGTATGAGAGAACTGCTTGTATGTCCTGGTGCAGTAACAATATACCTGTATATTCAACCGCAAGGCATTAAAATAGGTGCTGGCTCTGTTCCTGGAGGTACGGTTTTTGCTGCTGTCAGTCAGTGTACTGTGTAAACTTGATCTTGTAGGAAAAGGAGGACTCAGGAGTGCGTCCTGCTCAAAAAAAAAAAAAAAAAGCCCTGAACCTGTGGCTCCTGTTTTCAGTAACCCACCTGCACTTGCATTTCTTCAGCAGGGCTGTTCAGAGAGAACATGCATTCTGATGCAATATTGCATCATGAAAAGACAGGAAAAAATATACTAGTGTTAGTTATACTACTGAGGGACTTAGATATACTTATCTATACTACTCAGTCACTCAGTAACTACCTCAGCATGAAGGGTAGCCCATCCCTGACAGACTGTTTCGCCGTGCTGTGCTTATCATTTTGATTTCTTGATAACGTTTTCACAATGAGTAAGTATATGTACATATAGCTTATTAAACGCGGGCTCTTTTCATGGTGATACTACAGAAAGGGAGGGGGAAAAAAAAAAAGTTGCACCACACAATGTGCGTCACTCTGCGGTTAAACACAGAGGCTTATAAGCTTCTGCAAAACAGACCGTGCAAGACAAAGAGTCAGCAGCTCAGACACAGCAGAGCCAGCCCTTTCACTCTCTGACAAACAGGTAAGTAACACAGGGAAAGATCATCCACACTAAAAGATATCTTAGGGACTTTGGGGCTTTATTGCAAAAAGAAGGTGCTTTAAGTGAATTTTGGCTAATGATTTTAAATTTCCAAAATTATTGTGGTTATCCAACCAAAACTAATGTGATGTTCTGATTTCAGATTTCAGAGAAAATCATGAGGAATATAACCGAGGCCTTGACTACGCTTCTCATATCAACAATCACGCAAAATGTAAGTATACCTGAAATGATAAAAGTTACCAGTTAAAAGACTTGCATTTACATTTACATTTACAGAATTTGGCAGACGCTCGTATCCAGCACAACATCTTTGCTTTGTAGTTCACGAGAAAACACGTCCCTCACACTAGTAAGCCAGGACTACAAATTAAGAGCTGCTCGTAGACTAAGATTTTACCAGAGATGGAGTTAGCGCTCCACCAGGACCCCATCAGATCACACACATGCGTAATTTGTATCTTCAAAACCAGCCTTGCATGTTCATGTATGCAAAAAATGAAAGAAACGCAATAAATCTGTTGTATTGTTCACTGATGTGAGCTTTGCTGAGCTTGTTCCCCTTTTTTGTCTCCACAGGATGACTATGGGAGTGGGTCCACCACTGATGATTATGACAGTTCGGAATTCGACTCCTTCTGCGATAAGAGCACAGTGCGAAACTTTCGCAAGTACTATGAGCCCCCCCTCTATTTGCTTATCGTCATCCTTGGCTCAGTGGGCAACATGCTGGTGATCTGGATCTACATGCACTTCAAAAACCGCCTAAAGACCATGACGGATGTGTATCTGCTGAACCTGGCCATGGCTGACCTGTTCTTCTTGTGCACTTTGCCCTTTTGGGCGGCCGATGCCATCAGCGGCTGGACCTTCGGCTCGTCCCTGTGCAAGGGCGTGTTCGCAGTCTACAAGATCAACTTCTTCAGCAGTATGCTCCTCCTTACCTGCATCAGCGTGGACCGCTATGTTGTGATTGTGCAGACCACCAAGGCACAGAACTCTAAGGAGCTGCGCCTCACCTACAGCAAGTTTATCTGCATCTTCGTGTGGCTGCTGGCCGTGGTGCTGAGCATTCCAGAGCTCCTCTTTGCCAATGCCAAACAGGACTCGGAAGGCAACAGCTACTGCTCCATGATCTACTGGAACAACACAAACAATCGCACCAAGATCCTGGTCCTGGCTCTCCAGATCAGCATGGGCTTCTGCGTCCCACTGCTGGTGATGATCTACTGCTACTCCAACATCATCTACACCTTGCTCAAGGCCAGGAACTTTGAGAAGCACAAGGCTCTACGCGTCATCCTGGCCGTGGTGGCCGTCTTCGTCCTTTCTCAGCTGCCCTATAACGGAATGCTGGTAATGGAAGCAGCACAGGCTGCCAACACGACCATCACGGACTGCAACGAGGCCCTAAGTTTTGACATCGCCACTCAGGTCATGAAGAGCATGGCCTACACACACTGCTGCCTCAACCCGTTCCTGTATGCCTTTGTCGGGGTGCGTTTCCGAAAGGACCTGGTCAAGCTCGTCCAGAAGTATGGTTGTTTCCGGTCCTCTGGAAAGCCCTTCAAGGGAACCCCACTCCGCTCCTCCGTCATGTCGGACGCAGACAGCACCATGGCCCTTTCACTGTAAGAATTTCCACAGGACAGTTTCGGTGCCTCAGCAGGCCTCTGCATTTGCATCTGTCCTTGGTGGGCAGAACTTTGACTTTAAGAATGGGACTCCCAGTCTACTGAGCTGGAAGGGAAACTCTGTCATAAGGTTTAAGAGCTGGTTTTCTGGGTATGGATTAGGCCTAGTCTTAGACTAAACCAGATGAATCACCACTGGAAACTCTTTTTAGTCTACCATTAGCTTTAATCTGGTTCTGGGCCTAAATTCAGCAACCTGTAAGTCTTGGTTGGCCAAGAGAGACATATCTGCTTTTGAGAAAGTGTTCTGCAAACTGAGGTGAATTGGTCGTGCCCAGTGTGTTGTGGATAATGGTGGTTCTCTGCCCTTTGTTGGAACATGTGAATGATGGACAAATGGTTGTGAATGCCTAGAAGCCTGGAATAAATACACTGGGCTGTGTAGCGACAACTCTGCTTTTTTCTTTTTTGTTTGAATGTACGGATACTCCCAGTATCCATGTTAGCATTATTTTATTAAGTATATTATGTTATATTGTAAAATGTTATGTTTTGTTCTATTGAGCTCCTGGAAATTATGTACAATCTTTGTACAGGTCTCAGGGGCAAATTCCACTCCGAATATTTGTCCTTTTGACCTTCAGGACTTTATGTTTTGCAGGAAAGTTGTGCTTTCCCTTCAGTCAGTATCATTATTTTATCCTTGTTGTGTTTGTATTCAGTGAAAAGTGTGTGTGAAGCAAAACTGAGCCAGTGTTCATAATTGCTGCTTTTTGTACAAACAGACTGAATTAAATTCCAGTTGAAACAAATCTTTTTATGACTTGATTTCTGCTACACAGTTCCAGTGTGGGTACACACACACACACACACACACACACACATACACACACACACACCACAATGAACCTCACCAGACAGAGTATAGAGTATACCAGACAGAAACATGAGACAGTGGGCAGCTATAGCAACTACAAGTTCAGCTTTGTTCATAAGCAGAAGTTCGTGCTTTAGTGACGTGCAGCGACTGCTTGTTTACTTGTAGAATGTTTCGTGCGAAGGTCTGGCGCACTGCCACAAAGAGAGTACCTCGCACCACACTGTGGTTAGAGAACCGTTATGAACGTGACGTACATTGTCTGCTTGCTAAATTCACTGCGGCCCTTGAGGGGAAACCAGAGTGTCACATGGCAAACGTAGAAAGTACCTGCACATTCAAAACAGTGAATGATGAAATCTGATCCAAACTTTCATTTATAGGAGCCCAAAATGCCTAACACGAGTGTGATGGCAATTTTGTACCATGAACATTCAGTACAGAATGCTCAGTATTCTCACCATGCAAATGCTCCAGAGAATGTAAATGTACACTTGGGTGCAACAGCTTGGGCTCCCTCCCCCTCTCAGATTTTCGAAGTGAACATAAGTACACAACCTCCACGGAGAGCACACTACTGCACGTTTTATAACCCCATTTCAAAAAGTGCAGTGTAAAATGTAAATGAAACAGAATGATGATTTGCAAATCAGTTAAAACCCACATTTAATTGAAAATAGATCAAAAACAACATATCAAATGTTGAAACTGATTTTTTTTTTTTACTGTATTGTTGATACCAATTACACATTGCAAATAAGTTGAGACAGGGGCAACAAAAGACTGGAAAACTATTTAAGGCGTTGCTGTCAGATGTCAGAGTGCCTTAGAGAGTGGTCTGCCACTCAAAAATAACCAACCCAGGGCCCCCTCTGTGTTCAGAAACTGCTGGTAATAAAAGAATTGAGCAGGACCGGTTTGGTTTCCCTGCACAAACACATTTACTAACCTGCTGATCAATAGATCAGTTGAATCAGGTAGATTTGAGCAAGGAAATTACCAAACTGTGCTGGACACCCGCCTTCGTAGCCAGAGCTGAACACCCTTGGACATCATGTATGGTAAATCTATTGCTATGGGAGGACAAGGACAGCTAATACAAATCACATATAGCAACATGCCTCCAGCAGAGGGCCCTAAAAGAAAGGGGGTTCTAAAAAGTGTAAAAGTGTTGAAGTTTTGCATGATTTCTTGATGTTTTCACAAAGATCAGGAGGACTTGATACTGTGGTACAAAATGTTCTGCAGTATATATGTGTTGTTATTCTGTACCTCAGGATGAGGTGAGGTTGCCTCAATAAAAACCACACACACACACACACACACACACACACAAACACACACACACACACACACACACACACACACACACACACACTCTCTACCTCAGACTGTACCACCTTCTCACGACAGGAAGTGGCATGGAAGTTCATAGTGACACTATGTTCTCTGCAGTGCTGATGTACATGACTGACCACATATTTTGCATGGAGGCATTAAATACAGTTTCCACTCAGACTGCATGACTAACTTGATCAGTGGAATCACTTCATAATAAAAAATGTTTCATACAGTCTTAGTGATGCACAGTAAATTTTTTTAGGCCAACCTTTCCCAACCCTGGTTCTAGTCCACTGCTCGGCATACTTTAGTGTTTTCTCTGCAATACACCTGATCAAACTCATAATTACAGGCCCTTTTCTCTGCAACACACCTGATCAAACTCATTAACAGCCCCTTACTATGTTTAAGTGGGCGTGTTAGAGCAGGAAAAGGACTGCAGGGCAGTACCAGGGTTGCAGTACCAGGGTTGGAAAACACTGGTTTAAGCCTGTATTATGTACCATGCAGGCAAGGAAATGCTTTTATGAGAAAAGTATGGTTTGAAGTTACTTGGCTGAATGACACTCTGAAGTGGGGCTGACAAGGTTTCGAAGGGATAGGTGGGGATGATGGAGGTAATGGTACTTAAAAAGTACTTAAAATACTCTTGTGTAGCTTCTATCTAAATATCACTGGTCAACATAAAGCTAAGTGCATAAAGGAGAATCGCACCAGTTCTCAGATCAATAGGACAAATACACAGTCATTCAGAGTGATTTGACGTAAAATACAGCATTCTAGGCCAAGCATCGTTCACAAAGGTGGTGAGATCAGACGTTAAAAGCAGGGGTGTGACGAGACTCTCAGCTCAGATCACAAGACGATACACGATACTGGGTTCATGAGAACGAGACGAGACAAGATTTTAACAAGATTTTTCAAATAACTTCAAAGATGAAGTAAAAGCCTTTCATTTGACTGAAAGTCAAAAACACAAAACAATGCAGGTGCATTTTGAAATGATGTAACTGATTTTTACTTTTAATTATTAATTATTATGCTTGAATTATCGTATGCAGCAGCAACTCGACAGAACAATATACACACACTAAGTTTTTGCTACAAACTCAAATGACTGGCTTCTCTTGTATTATTTCTCAATAGTTTCATCCAACCTTATAAGTGTGCATGAACTCTTAACTTACTGAAACTGTGTGACCTTCTAACTGAACTCCTTTCCACAAGTTGAACATAAAAAATAAAAACAATATCATTAACAAAAATAAATTAAACTTTTCTTAGTCTGTTTTAAGTGAAAACAAGTGCAAACCATAAATCAAAGTATTGCACTGCCAGTGCTCAAAGTACAGAGTGACCGGATTTTTCTTAAAGCATGATGCAGAGCTCTGGACCTGAAATGGTTACAACTACACAGACTAGCCTGAGATATGGTCATATTTCTGAAAAAAAAAACCATATCTATGTTTTCTGGCAGCAGTTGAGACCTCTGGGTGATAACTACGTCTCCTGCAGCTGAAAAGACAAGCTCACTTGGGACGAAGATCGCAGGGACGGACAGGTGTGCTTTGGGAAGTGGAGACAGCATATGGATCTGTGTAGGTTCTGTGGTGGTTCTGTGGAGGTTCGGGTTGGTGTCTTTTTCATACTGCTCGTGTTAGCCGTGGTGTCTGGGAGTATTTTCTGACGGTGCTTGCAAATTGTTCGTGACCAGTATGTCACTCTTTGGCTACCTGCTAGATAATTAACGGTGAAAATGTTGCCCCACAAATGACTTTGGAGCGCTGGGAGCGTGTTCTGGGAGACCCCAGCCCCCCGCACTTCTCTACAGTTATCACCGTACATGTCTTTACAGTTTACATGTCTCCCATTGTAAAAAAGGCCTTGAAGGAGAAGGAGTGCAGGTCTATTCCACAGCTTTTCCACTTCAAAACTGTAATGTATCAGATATACTCTACATATATAGAATGTTTGTTACAAGCTTTACCAAAAAACATATGAAATGTTTTATGTCTTTTACAAGCTTCAAATATGCATGTTTAATCTACAATGTCTATGTGCACCAACACTGGCTTAGCGCTGTTTGAAACACCACATATGGAACCGGCAGAATTAGCATTATTGTAGAGTTTTTTTTGGCTGAGCTTTGATATATATGGCCCGAACTGAAGGCCTTGTTGTCACAGTTAGTCACTGGTTTAATGCCTCTAAAAGCTACATCACAGAAAACAATTGCATAAATAAACATGATAAAAAAACATATGGTCTGATGTCCAAGGTTTTGGTTCAAAACATAGCAAAGAAAACACATCCAAAGAAATGCCTTCTGGTTTACTACTATTTTACCATTATCAACATTATACATTTAGATTCACCTGACGTTCGAGAATGACAAATAAAACAGGGATCGCTACTTCTGGTTCCTATCACCACGACTGTGAAGAAATCAGTCAGAACGTTTCTCAGTAATGCACCTTCTCAAACCACTCTGAATGGCTTTGTTATCAACCATTTTTAAACAGATCCATTTATAAAAAAAATTTAACTTTGCAATATCACGTTTTAACATAATTAAGTTTATTTCTGGCCTTCAGAAATATGCTGGCATGAGATCATAGTCAACGAACCAGCCTCTAACAAAATGTAACTACCCAGAGTCTTAGATAACACCATCAATCCAGAGTTTATTTCCGAACCTTCCAATCGCCAGAGCTGCCCGAGTACACCACAGATCACTTATATGTAGTTAAATACTTATATACAAGTCTATGAAGATATATATTAGAGAGGTCCATGAGAAGGACCTCACAGCTTTAGTGTTGCCTTGTAGCTTTATTTACCTTCCTTCCAAAGCCAATGTGTGTGAACTGTTCTATACAAGACAAGATAAGATAAACCTTTATTAGTCCCACAAGTGGGAAATTTGCGAGATAAGAACTAGACACAATTAATCATGATGTGCATGAACAGTGTATGCATTTGCATTTATCCCCTATGAAATTCAGTCCTTTCCTAATCGTCCTTGTCCTTGGCACCATGCTTTAAGATACGTGTGAACGCCACATAGTTGAAGTTGCCCTTCTTGTCAATAGGGGCTTCTCTGAAGAGCTCGTCCACTTCTTCATCTGTGAACCTGTCCCCCATGGTAGTCAAGAGCTCCCTGAGGTAGTCCTCTTGTATAAAACCTACAGAGATTATTGGGGAAAATGTTCAGTGAGGTCAGTACCACTTTTAAGTCACTCTATCCAATGTATTTATAATGAAACTAATAAACTCAACCCTTAATGTACCATTTTATCAGTACATCTGGGTATAAATCGAGGGTTTGGAGCATAAGGGGCGTAAATGACATTTTCAGAATTTTACAGGAGAACTAAAACAAATTCCAAACTCAATAGAAGGTTTTCAATTACGCCTTTTTGTTTTCAGCCTTTATTTAAAAAAGTAACTATTATTGGGACCATATTTTTTTACCATTTGATAGAGCTCGTCAAGACCTTTAAAATGACGTATAAAACTTATGTCACTTACGCCCCTTGTGCTCCAAACCCTCGAAATGTGCTGTGACGTTGATTAATTTTAGGTGTTATGCTCATTTATTTCGCCAGTAAACTGTTATTTTAAGGAGTTACCTGTCCCTTCCTCATCAAAGCAAGCAAACGCATTTCTGATGACATCCTCTGGGTCTGTGCCGTTCAGTTTTTCTCCGAACATTGTGAGGAACATCGTGAAGTTGATGGGACCAGGTGCTTCGTTCATCATGGCCTCAAGATATTCATCTGTGGGGTTCTTACCTGACAAGAACCATTGAGTTGGTTTACACTTAAATTCCAAAATACAGATGTTGCACTTAATTCCCTCTGAAGCATTCTTTGAAGAATCTCCATTCACCTCTCAGTGTCACTACACTGGACAGATCTACCCTCTTCAGTAGGGATGGGTATCATTACAATTTTACTGATACCGGTATTGATATGAATTAATGAATAAATACATAAACAAATAAATATGTTGAAAGAATCAGCAGTTGAAGTATTATTACTAAATTGGCAGAAATAACAAGCTAAATTGTTTCTTGAGTTTCTTGTAAATATAATGGGGGAGGAGTAATCGCTACAAATGCAGCATGGTTTGTCCTGGAGCGTTTCAATATTTCAGTACCAACCAGTCAGGCATCAGTACCAACTTAGTACTGGTTCTCGATACCCATTCCTGCTCCTGAGGCTGTGTATTAGAATAGTCTTACCTAATGAAGCAAGCATGTCATGCAGGTCCTCCTTATCTATAAAGCCGTCCCGGTTCTGGTCAATCATGTTGAAAGCCTCCTTGAACTCCTGAATCTGAGACTGGTCAAACATGGCAAACACGTTTGAAGTGGCCCTCTGGGGACGCTTTTTGGTGGTCTTCCCCTTAGCCCTTTTGCTGGACATTTTGGCAGTTCTGTCTTTGCACTCTGAGGGTGGGTGGGTGGGGGGTGTGGGGGGGATTATAGACAATGTTAGAACATTACATTATTAATCAGTGGCTCAGGTTAATAATTCTAATCAATAAGAAGTTCATTTTCTTCTAATGAAATATGCAACTTTGCATAGTAGTCATCAAATATGATGAAGCAGGGTTAACAAATTATAAGAAAAAAACAATTGCTTTTATTTTTAAACAAAAAAAGGTTTAAATGTCTCCATGACATTCTGTATTTATGATGCTAGCTAGCTAATAGGTAACTAACTAGCTAACAACCTCCTCTTTATCGCGCTTATAAGATAATGTTAGCCTTATAAGCACGTCAGTAAGTTGTCATGCAGGTCTAAAGGAAAATAAATGGGTCAGGCTGCATGCTACATAATAAACACCCAGCCGTCTGCAGATCTATAAGCCATATCCACGACATGCTGCGGGTACGGATGGGTTAAAGATCAGCGGATCTGTGCAGCTCTGCGTTTCTGCGCTACAGAGACGGAGCTAGCGAGCTACAGAGCTAACCCTGGCTTCACAAGCAGTAGACCAACTGCCTCGAATAGCAATAAACTGTTTTAATAGTATATAACATAACCAAAAATTTGTCGTATATGCATAAAGACAGATAACCCACCTATTCGGATGAATACGAATAGCCACCGGTTAGGCCTCCAAGATGCTGGTCATCAATATCACCCCCCTCCAGAGTTTCGTCTTGGGACAATCCGGAGCCCTGGACACAGGACTGGAATGTTCTATGATTTGCATTAAGGGGGTGCATTTCCTTTCAGTTAGAAGTGGTGTGTTACACTGTTGAAGATGCTGGTGCAACAAATTGCAATTAGTCTGAAAGACAAAGGTTGAAATTGAACTGAAACATTTAAAACACATTACAAAAACGTGCAAAATGTGTGTAAAACCAGAGCAGTGCGCACTTTAGTTCTAACCAAGGTCTCACTTCAGCCTTCAAGGTCTGTTAAGTCTAACTATGCAGTGGTACAGAAAGCCAGGTATCACTAGAGGGGTAAGGTTTGTGAAGCTGGCTTGTGAGTGCAAGCTAATAACACAAAGTATTTAATGTTACCAGGTGGTTGGAGGTTTGGGGCGTTAGATCGTTGTCTGGATGTTTCTATGTGGTTATCATGCTGCCCCAGGTGTTAAACGGTTGCTATTTTATCCCAGGTGGTACCTGAGGTGTTGCTTGGTGGTTGCTATGGTGTTGCTAGGTGATTGCTATTGTGTTTGTAGGCTGTTACTATGAGATTCAACGTGTCTGCTAGGCTGTTGCTCTGGTGTTGCTCAAGGGGTTGCAATGGTAAAGCACACATATCTCACATGTACTCTTACTTTAATGTTATTTCCCACTTTAATGGTGTTTAAAAGAGCCAGAATCATAAAATAAGGGCTCGATTATTGGACTGATTTGGTATGGAGTATAGTTTAAGCATTTACATCTGTGGTATTTGGCAGACGAACCATATCCAGAGTGACTTACAGTCATCAGTTACAGGGACAGTCCCCCTGGGGCGGCTGGGGGTTAAGGGATTTGATTACGAACACGCTGGTAGTAAGTGTGGTTTTAACCTGAAACTGAGATCATCGCGTTCATTTGCCCACTGGGCAACTACCACCCTTACACGGGGCTTTTCGTGATTTTACGTGTGTTTATGATTGCTGGAAGAGTTTTACGTATCGAGCCCATGCACGCAAGACATTATGCATTCGTGTACAGCAAAACTGGGAAACAGCCCCCCCTAGAGCCACAGAAATGTGTGTAACACCCCCCAGCCGAATAGAATAGAATAGAATAGAATAGAATATTGTCATTGAAATATACAGAGGAATGTACAGTGCAACGAGATAAAATTTACAGCTCTGTAGATGCTTATCTCTTGTAACTGTAAGTATAAAAACTATAAAGCAAATAACAAATAAAGTGTGATATCAAGTGGAGATCAGTATTTAAGCAGATAAAGTGTGATATCAAGTGGAGAATGTATCCGCTGTACTAGAACAGACCAGTATTTAAAGAGATAGAATAAATAAATGACTAAGAACTAGCAGCATGGATGTGATAAATAAGTGTATATATAGCCAGAACTAACAGTATAAGAATAAAACAATAGCATCAAGTCAGTATTAAGAATAAATAGTTAAGACACAGTAAACAGTATTGGATGGTATTGCACTGAATAACATTCACAGTCTGTTCAACAGTCTAACCACAAGAGAACCCCCCCCCCCCGCCCAAAAAAAAAACAAAACAAAAAAAACAGTGGCACGAAGCAAACCAGGCTGTCTCTTGTGGTAGAAGTAGATGTTATCCTAAACGCTACCCTATCGCAAAATGCTATCTTGAAGTTTATACAGCTACCAGTGTCCCCAATGCAAGGTAGCACAGATAAACCAGTGTCCCCAATGCAAGATAGCACAGATAAACCAGTGTCCCCAATGCAGGGTAGCACAGATAAACCAGTGTCCCCAATGCAGGATAGCACAGATAAACCAGTGTCCCCAATGCAGGGTAGCACAGATAAACCAGTGTCCCCAGTGCAAGATAGCACAGATAAACCAGTGTCCCCAATGCAAGATAGCACAGATAAACCAGTGTCCCCAATGCAGGGTAGCACAGATA
>JBBPCZ010000083.1:25925-47468 GCA_037974445.1 Brycinus macrolepidotus
CAGTGTCCCCAGTGCAGGGTAGCACAGATAAACCAGTGTCCCCAATGCAGGGTAGCACAGATAAACCAGTGTCCCCAGTGCAGGGTAGCACAGATAAACCAGTGTCCCCAGTGCAAGGTAGCACAGATAAACCAGTGTCCCCAATGCAGGGTAACACAGATAAACCAGTGTCCCCAATGCAAGGTAACACAGATAAACCAGTGTCCCCAATGCAAGGTAGCACAGATAAACCAGTGTCCCCAACGCAAGGTAGCACAGATAAACCAGTGTCCCCAGTGCAGGGTAGCACAGATAAACCAGTGTCCCCAATGCAGGGTAGCACAGATAAACCAGTGTCCCCAATGCAGGGTAGCACAGATAAACCAGTGTTCCCAGTGCAAGGTAACACAGATAAACCAGTGTTCCCAGTGCAAGGTAACACAGATAAACCAGTGTCCCCAGTGCAAGGTAACACAGATAAACCAGTTTCCCCAACGCAAGGTAGCACAGATAAACCAGTGTCCCCAACGCAAGGTAGCACAGATAAACCAGTGTCCCCAACGCAAGGTAGCACAGATAAACCAGTGTCCCCAATTCAAGGTAGCACAGATAAACCAGTGTCCCCAGTGCATTGTAGCACAGATAAACCAGTGTCCCCAGTGCAGGGTAACACAGACTTATATGCGCGGCACTGAATCCCGAGACTGTGGAACTGCACATGCGCAGAAAGGCGCGGTAGCACATCTCGACCGGTTGCATGTATCGACACGACACCCTGCCGGTTGCCATGGTTTCTGTTTACAGCCCTGACCCGACTGGCTATTATCCAGAAGACGTTGTGATTTGGGGCAACTGACTTTTAGTGTTGTTTTTACCAAAGTTTCCATGTAAAACCGAAACCGCCAGACGCACATATCATATCATATCATATCGAAAGGTTTGGAATGAGTAACTGTCCCTCCGACAAAACGGCAATGCCATCAACAGGAAAGTGCAGCCAGGTTTGTAGACTTCAGTTTTGGTCATCAGGAATACAGGCTTTAACTGAGTAAAAATAAGTTTTGTGCACAAACTGGACATGTTAGTGCCGGCTATTGTTGCCGAGGTGAACATTTCTACTATGAAAAGTTAGAAAGTCCGTGTGTTAAAGGCTTAAATGTGCGCTTCTGATCTTGTTCCTTGTTGAAACGCTGTGAGCAGCAGCCTGTCAGAGCTGCGCCCCCCTGTGTAGAGAGTGTGAGTGTGAGGAGAGCTGGGACGGGTCGTTTCGACTCAGGGCTGTGCAGTGGACCTGCCGACCCCCACACCAAGTACAGCGTAAGTGGTCGGGTCCCAGCCTGCTCCAAACGAGCCAGTCCTGTGTTCAGCTTGTCTTCAGTTGGACTGCTTGGCTCCCTGAACGCCCCTTAATTTATTTCTTCCTTAGCTCCCATGGCTTGGCAGGACTCTGGTGCCATCCAGTCCAAAAGCAGCTGGAGGTCAGTAGCACGTCTGCGTTTAAAATGATTTTAACTCTTTGAGACATCTTTTGGAAGCACTGTTACATTTGCTCGCGTGTTTCAGCACAGGTGTGTCTTTGTGGAGAGCAACCAACAAGGTGGGTTTGACTTACCTGAATAGTTTGTTGTTCTTCCCTAATATCTCCACAGTCCTCTGTTTTAAGCCATTTCTTTGTGGTCAGAATCTTTTCTAAAGCATCAGAAATAGTTAGACTGGTTCCAGCAGCTTGTGTCTGTAATTGTAAACCTTGGTGAATGAGCATATTTAACCCATGTGCATATTTGACTCAGGTGTAACTGTTTTTACCAACATGGGCTGGTCTGTGTTTCTCACAGGATTTCTTAATCACACGGTTAATACAAAGAATTGAGGATCTGCAGATATATAAAGAAGCAAATACACCAAAGGTATCAGGTATCAGTGTCTTTCTTTTCTTTGTTGTGAATATTACATTAATACGTCTTAATTCCTTGTGGGGTCACAGAAAGCTTTTTCTCTGTCAGAAATCATGTCCTTATCTTCAGTTTTGTGTACCATTTGTACTGAATGTATTCTCCAGAAAGCTTCATCAGCCGGGAGTCCCACTGTCCAATGGACCCATGAGCCAACCATCTGCTGGAGCTTGCCAGGATCAGCCAAAGTGTAAGTAGATATGGACTTCTCACCCACCAGGGACACTCCCTGCCTGATGACAGGCATTGTCATTATGAGTTCATCTAAGTCCAGGGTGTTTCGGAATATTACCCTCATACACTCCCGGCAACGTGTGATGGTGGATGCGTATTAACTGCCACCCTTGCAGATAACAATGGGATATTTAGTAATGGGGCTGTTCATTAGTTATCTTGGCTGCCCATATCAAACTCTGCTTTTGATGTGTGTTGAATAAATCAGAAATGTACACCAGCCCTCCTGACAGGACTTGGCCTCAGGGCCTGGTGGCTCTGCCAAAATCCTTAACCTGTAGCTGAACTGAATGTAGCTCCACATCATCCTGCAACATTAGACCCTTTACTTTCTACCTACTAGGGTTCAGGATAAAGTTATTACTTGTTTTGCTACTCTTTTCTCCAGATTAACATGTGGCTTGTTGTATTATCACTTGTAGTCTGAGACATCAATACAACAACCAGCTAAGGATGCTGACCCACAGGTGGAAGAGGCTTGGTCTTCAGTATCCTTCCAGCAGAAACAGGGATGACCACACATTTGCAGACGTGAAAAGCCAGGAAGAAGTTAAGAACGACTGTCCTCTGAAAATCAGTGCCATACAGACTGGCCACACAGTAGCTCAGAGAGACAGAAAAGAAAACAAGAAAAGAATGAAAGACTCACTCTACTCTAGTTCAGATATTTCGAACGCTGGATTTTCAGAGGTGAGCGAGACAGACTCACCACACGACACAGCAGTGTCATTAGACTCAAACTCTGACGACAGTGATCTTTCAGACCAGGAGAAAGAAAGTGTTCAGGTTTCAAAGTGGGCTGCACCCATGGAGCAAGACCTGAGGCCTGAGCCATTTGACAAGGATCTGGACGCTCTGTTCTCCACAGAGACGGAAGCAGGACAGCTTTACGCAGAGGTCCTCCCTGCCCCTCTCAAAGATTTGGATTTTACTCAGTGTCCTTCCTCTCCAGAATGCAAAGAGATTCAGCAAAGACTGTTGACAAGTGATCCTCGCCTTGCTCCCATGGTGGCACGGCTGTTGGAGCTAGAAAGGCTTCAGGCTGCCACGGTGCAGAAAGAGCGAGGGAAACAAGTGCGATCCCGTCCTGCTACAGCCATCGCTCCAGCTCAAAACCAAAACCCCACTCGTTTGAGAAACGGTGATCTTCCAGGATCCAAGTTGGGGATTTCTGGGCATGCAGAATGCAGTTCTGTTACATGCAGTTTTACCAAACTTGTGCTCTGTCCTAACTCTTTATGCAGAAACAGGCATCACACTTGCCCCTTGACAAAATCAGGACATGTAAGCAGAGATGGGTGCCTACATCACTTCTTACCCAAATGTCCACCGACGACACCAGGCAAATTCAACAAGACTGAAAGTGTCGTTCCAGATTTCTCTGTTAGTGTTTCACCAAAGCCCAAAACTTCAAGTCGGACTAAGAGACCCAGAACTACAAAGAAAGGCACAAAGCCACAAAGAGCAGACTCATCTTCAGCCAAAAAGACAATGACCACTCCTAGCAGAAAAACTTGATGTAAACGAGACTTCATCCCTGTGTGTCATTTAGTAATTGCAGTGTTTTCAGTTATATCAGGACAGAACTATGTCTCTGTTCAGATGTGTTTATTAGTCTAGCTAATAGCAGTACACAAGAAAACCTCTACAAAAAACAATGAGAACATGAGAGTATATTTTTTCTTTGCCTATTTATTGTTTCACATTTGCATGTTGTACATTATAAATGATGTGATTGAGTACTGACTGTGCAGCTTTTGAACAGTTCATTTAAAATGATGCCATAAACATCATTCTGTGGATGAATGAAGCAGTGATAAAACTTCATGCAAATGGGGCTTCAGCAGAAGAATGGGCTGGCAGTCAGGATGTCCTTCTGGTGTGGGGTCTTGTACAATGATTAGAAAGGAAGCAAATGCAGACTTACCCTAAAATAAAGACAGAAATGAAGGTTAGTCTACAGAATCATGCATAAACACACATATATCTCAATGAAAAAAAGAAAAGTATTACCTTTCCTGCTGATCAATTTGGCTACATACCGCCAAATTATAACAATGTGTCAGAACACAGTTCTTTTTTTTTTCTTGCTTTTTTTAATCTTAAAACTCTGAAAGAGCTTATATAAACCTTTTGGAAGAGATTCTGCAGGTGGCAGGGGCTGGTATTAACATGTACCCTACGCCAGATTTTGAGATACCTTGCAGTTCTTTAATTAAAAGCTAATAGTAGTAAAATGCTTGTGACACTTTTTTTTTTATAGCACAACACTGAACACCTGCAGAAAAGTGTTCCAATACCTCATCTTAATGACTGACAGAGTTATTAAAAAGCAACAATTAAAGCTCACTCTGTTAACTAATAAGTAAACAAAAACATTCTTAAAGATTTCTCTCTAAAACAGAAACCTTTGGTCAGGTGTGGTTCCCTTTAAGAGTCTTCTCTAATGGGCAGCACCTAAAATACAGAGAACAAATAAACCAGTATCTTCCTACAAAGCGGTTGCAGTCAAAGAGTACACGTTCCTGAAACACCATGAAGCAATACATAAACCTCAGCCTGCCTACTTGTTTACTAAGCCACTCAAAGCTGAAAGGCTTTTTCACTAATGATGAACCCTCTGAAAAGTAAACATATGCATTGCTGATAATAATTCAGTTCATCATTCACAATAATTAATTCAAATCATGGTTTTATGACAAGTTTCATTTTATCATTATTAATCATTAAACTGGTGTACTGTAATGATTTACTTTCTCCATAAACATCTGGCAATAAATTACTACTTAATATTATTAAGCATTACTTAATATTATAATTTAATATAAAAATACATGAGGCAAGGTTTATTCAATGGGGAAATCAGCCTATATCAACTGTACATTTACTATTATTATCCGTTAGAACTGTATACAAAAAAGTTTTCTAGTTCCTCATATTCCAGCTGTTGCCCTTTCTATATTCATATTCAAGGTGAAAATATCTGAGATCTACAATAAACCAAACACACAACGGACCAGGGCTAGACAAATAACAAAACATGTTTACTTCATGGTTCCTTTCACATTACACAACTTAGAGGTTCCTCTACTTTCAAACAACTTGCTGCAATTTCCCAGAATGACATCATACGGAGCACTTCTGCAGTGTAAAAAAAAAAAAAAAAGTGGCAGATTTCCCAAATACTAGTATCTATTCAAAAGAGGCTTTAAGGGAAAACTACACTCAAACTGGAGAGCAAAGCATAAATGTTTTCAGATTCATTTCAGTTAAATATGGTCATCTCTGTATTGCTGTGTTGGAGCTACACATGCCTTTAGGAGTAACCTGGATAAGGGGATCTTGTGGAGGTCTCGTCTCTTTGAAAGCAGAGGCTGGCTGGAAGATGGTTCACAGAGAAGAGCCTCCTTTGGCTGGAGAATATAATCTCACTCTCTCTCTCAGCAACCACAGGAAAACAGCAGGAGAAACATCACAAACAGCAGTTAGTGAAACCAAAGAGAAACGTGAAGCCTCCAGTCAAACACTGAATAAGCAGACACCTCAAACTATGATCACATGTCACTGTATGTATCAAATACAAACCAGAACTCTTTGAGAGGTTTATAGCCATGTTTTCTTACTCTTCCTCCTCCACAAACATCTTTATTTTATATTGGTTTAGGATAACATATTGTGAATTTACAATTATTACAAGCTAGGTGTTAACATGCAAGACAAAGATATCTCTGCAAAAGATAATATACAAGGTGAATGCTTCCAGAGTGAGCTAGTCTTTCGTGTGTCTTTATCTGTTTGATTTGAACAATAAAGCAATATGAAATAAAGAAGCAATTACCGCTCAAAACAAGCAGATTCATAGAGCAGATGAGGAATACCCCTGTATCAAAAGACAACATCGCGTCAGAACAAAGAGCCACAGCAGATGGACACAACGAAGGGCTTACACAAGTACACAGTGTGGCATTTTACATACACATGCACACCTTGAAAGAACACTAGGGAAAACAGTGAAGCTTGTCAGAGTGCATGTGCACAAACACTGTTCTTGTCAAACAGTGCGTTTACTGTCACAGGCAGTACACTGAAGGCGCCAGATCTGTTCCAAAATTCCAGATTCCCCCTTTTCCCTTACCCTAAACAGCAACTTTTACTGGCTTACTCAGTGGATTCCTTCCAGACTTGTTTTAGCAAGGTTTTTTGCATTCATTATTTAAATTTGGCTCTATGGTAAAAATGTTGAGAAACGCCAGTACACAGAGGGACAGCAAGTTTAGGCTGATATCCATTCATCATCTGTACATTCTGAAGCATGCAAGAGATGCCAGAGCATGAGTATTCTGGGTTTTAGGACATTTGGCCAAAGCATCTGGCACAGTATGAAAATGATGGCATTTTTGGAGTGGCGAGCTTACCTTCAGTGTACTAACAGAGGAACACAACCTGCCTTTACAGAGGAGGCCTTCCCTGCAGATGGGATCAGGTAGGGCTCAAGAGCTCCAATTTCAGCAGACACACACCTACAGGCCCACGCACCGAGGTGCGCTCACGCTCTAACACCTGAGGGAAATGCGGATATAGACAGCATTTATGCTGACCTGACAACATCCAGTACAGATTATGGGGCGGCTCAGAATATTACACTACACTAGTACATACATAAATACAATCATTTGTGGTATTTGTAGGCCTAACGTCCCCTGAATAGTTGTATCAAATGTATCTCTGCTTCCAATTTTTCTAGATGCTAATGACCTGCACGGGGCAGGGAAATTAACTGAGAGGAGAAAAAAGCAAAACAAAAAAAAACAAAAAAAACAAAACTGAAACTACACTACACCTTTTGAAACTCTCTGCAGGTCATCTGAGGTGAAATACTTTATGTATCATGAATTTTAAAGTAAAGCCAAGGTGGCATTGCTGTTCAGAAAGTAAATAAAAGCTTTAACATTACTTAAACAGTAAAATGTCTCTGTCGTTTGAGTCATGTCTGCATATACAAAACCATCACTTTGGTGGCAGACTTGTTGAGTACTTAGTGCCATGTGTCCTCAGAGGTCATGTGGATGAGGTGGTCTGGTTACATCCTCTCCTGAATGTAGGGGTGCTGCAGGGCCTGGTTGATGCTGATCCTCTTGGCTGGGTCCAGCACCAGTATCTGGTCCAGAAGCTCTTTGAGCTGAACCACTCTCTTCCTCTGGTCTTCTGGTAATCTCTGGCGGCCCACCATGTCGGTCAGCAGGTCCTTAGTGGGGTTGATGCTGCTCACCACTGTGACTTTCTCCTAGACAGGGATAGAGAGAGAGAGGTTGAAAGAAGAAAGAAGGGGGGGGCGGGGGCATACAAGGTGGTTAGAAAAACAAAAGCTGACAGGACATTTGGGGAAACTAGTTGCTGAGCAACTTTTTGCCCAATGACTGTTGATCCACAGAATATTACAGAATTTATTAATAA
This sequence comes from Brycinus macrolepidotus, assembly GCA_037974445.1. Lineage (NCBI taxonomy): Eukaryota > Metazoa > Chordata > Actinopteri > Characiformes > Alestidae > Brycinus > Brycinus macrolepidotus. Next base: position 33,545 of record JBBPCZ010000083.1, read on the forward strand.
GACGATATAAATGAAGCTTACCCGCTCAGTCACTTTATCTACCTCTGTATACAAGAAGTTCAAGTTTTGATCAAAGTGTTGGTCCTTGAACAAGCCTTTTCTGATCATCTGGGAAAATATTTTAACAATATTCAATCTGTTCCAGTGTTGAAATATTGTTAGTGTAGGGGTTTTATTTACTTGCAAACATTGACAACTCATTCAATATTACTACAGTTAAATATAAGAATGATGTAATACATAAGCTGCAATCACGTCAGATATTCACACTCAACATATCGCAGCCTTTTCTGTACCTTGTTGGGCATCTTTCCTTTTAGGTCCATTGCGAGTTTAAGCATGTGGTTGTTGGTTTTTCCAGGAAACAGGATTTTCCCTGTGTATAACTCATACAGCGTGCAGCCCACAGACCACATGTCGATTCCATAATCATATGGCTTTCCAATAACTGCAAAGGAAACAGAAACAGAAACTCTAAATCCAGTTGAAGAAACAAGCGTTAATGAAATCTAAGAAGCTTACTTGACTTATGCCTTAGTGATAAGAAGGACACCAAACAGAAATATTATTCATGCTGGAGCATGGTGAATGGTCTGTGAGTATGATCTTTTGGATGTATACCTGTCAGAGACACAAAAAGAACTACCTTTGGTGGTTCAACTTGCTGGTGTACAGTCTGACACTACCACGGCAGTGTCACTGCTGTTTGAGAATGATCTGCCAAATAATATCTGGAAGGGGGTACAGGGTCGTGCATGAAAACAGATGAGCTACAGTCTGTAACTGTAACTACACAGTGGTTTGAGCGGTGTCTTTTAAGTGAACGTACTAAACCGAAACACTTCCTCACTCCCATTGCCATTCCTCTGAACACGGACTCCTTGTTTAGCAGCCCCGCCCGCCACGCATATCTTTTCCTTCAGATCTGCATCAATCTCATTATTAACCTTTACTGCCCTCAGTTGACGGAAATCCGTCATAGCGACGGAGAACTTTAATCCATGTGAATCACATTTTCTTTTACCTCATGTGGACGGCCAGGTGTGTGTGCAACGCATGCTTAGGGAAGAGGTGGCACCCGGATGCACTATGGGAAGAAGGCAAGTGTGATGCTCCAGGCAACCTTGGGCCCCGGCATTCATGTGAATATTACTTTGACAAGTACCCCCTACCTAAAAATGTACATCCCCTCATGAAAATGGTATTCCCTAAAGGCAATGGTCTCCTTTAGCAGAGTAATGTGCCCTGCCGCAACGCAAAAGGTGTTCAGGAATGGTTTGAGGACCATGACAAAAAATAAAGGAGTTGACTTGGCCTTCAAGTTCAAACTAGTCTGATAAATGGAGGCCCCACCTTACAACTTACAGGACAAGGATTTGCTGCTAAAGTCTTGGTGCCACAGCGCACCTTTAGAAGTCTTGTGCTGTTTTGTCACTGCTGTTTTGGTAGCACAAGTGCTCTGGAGTGTCAACAAAGCCACTGTGACAACTGCAAAGAATCAGCGAGAGTGATCACTGTGGTATACTCACTGATCTCAGGTGCTCTGTAGAACCGGCTGACCAAGTAGGGTGTGATGTCATTATCAGCAACATGGGATGCGGAGCCAAAGTCACAGAGTTTGAGGATAGTCTTAGACTCATTTACCTAGCAGAAGAGAAAGTTCATCATAATGTACATGTCAGCAACGACTAATTGGTGTTATATTGTGCAAAAACAGTTTCTCAGACAGACAAGCCTTACCAAAATGTTGTCGGGTTTGATGTCAGCATGAAGGATGTTGCAGCGTTTGAGGAGTTTGAGTGCCAGGAAGAGTTGCTGGCTGTAGGAGCGCACTGCTTTGATATGGAGCCCCACGTCTTTGCCGTACTTCTTCAGGACCTCACGGAGGTTCATGCTGGAGCCAGATCACACCAGCACATTTACAAAGAATGACTGTAACAAGAATGTTGTAAGTGTGGGCTTTATAAGATGACAAACTAACCTGAGTGGCTCAAACACCAGGCACAAGTGCTGCTTATGCCAGAAGTGCCTGAAAAGACGCAGGCAGTGGAACTTATCATCAGGGTCAGCATCATTCAGCTTCTTCAGGAAGTCCAGCTCTTTAAGGCCTGTCTTCTGCCTGCAGAGTCACATATTCAATCATATTGTACCAGTATAATTTATCACAGTATGAGCAAACCCACATTTTCCCACTCAAGAGATTAATCTTCACCTTTTAACGTTGGTAGTGATGGAATTTTACGTAAGGGTAGGCAATTTGACCAACCATGGTGTCATTACACCTGGAGACATTTCCATGGTACAGTTTAAAAAAACTACGCAGCACACAATAACCACAGTGCAAACAGTACTTTATAACCCAGCACAAACAGTCATTAATTTGAACAAATTACAAATAATTAACTGGTCTTCTTGAAAGACCAATTGATTATTTTTAATTTTAACAAATGAAAAATAATTAATTGGTTTTTCATCGAGACCAAAACTATGCATAAGTGATTCACTGCTGTCAGGCTACTCACATTAGCTCATTGTTGCGAATAATCTTCACCGCCACATCTTGACTGCCCCTGGCCAAATCCCTTGCGCGGATAACATTACTGAACACACCCTGGCCAGTGTAGCCATAAACATCATAACGCTTGTCTAACACTTCTCCGATGTTCACACCTGGAAACAAAAGGAAAATGAAGAGACGATTAAAGGTTTTAAACGTTGATTAAACCCAGTAGCTTTATAGCAAAATAAGGCTATAAAGAACTGACTCATTCACAATTGTCAACGCAACTCACGATAATATCCCTCTGCATCTGTCCAATTGTCCTTGAGACTGGGGTTCTCCTTGAAGTCCTTCCCAACGCCTGCTGCTCGTAGCCTTGCACTCTGATGGCGCAATTACCAAAAATATTATTACACAGGATGTTGAGTCAGCAGCAGAAACACACAAATTATTTCAGTGCGATATTCGTGACTATGACTACACTAAAATGTGGAACCAGGGGCAAGTACCAAGGCTTAACATTGATGCTTCAAGGTCACCTTTATGTTAATCATTATTAGGGGTGTGCATAGGTGCACAGGTCCAGGTGCCAGCATTTAAATGTTAAAATCACTATTTAGACAGCATTCATTCTCACTGAAAGAAGGAAATATTAAATTATATTTCACATGGAAATGTCTTCATGTTCAGAAAAGCTTTCTTTTTTTTTTTGTAATTCACTTTTTTATTGACATACTTCTCCATATATACACTCACAACAGAATATGTTTCAAACTACGTATGTCTATTGTTTACATGTGTTTTGCTAACTGGAACGTGAAGAAGAAAAGAAGTGGGGAAAAAAAGGAAACTAAGAAAAATAATAAAACACAAAAAGAAAAACATATCTAAACCATGTATAATACGGGAGTGATCACTACCATGTAATTAAGCAGATATGAAAATGAAGTCAGGTCTGTTGGTCTTTACATATTTAACCCATTTGTCCCACTGTAAGTTAAACTGTTCCAATACCTGATTAACCAGTGCTGTTATTGTTTCCATTTCATAAATATCCCCTGTAACCTCCACCCACATTTTCATAGTTGGGCTTTCCTGTGTGCCATTTTTTGGTAATCGCTTTTTTACCAGCCATCAGTAATATATTCATTAAATATTTATCTCGTCCGAGCCACCCATGGCCAAAACATCCAAAATATATGGTCTTACTTTCTAGAGGTATATCACATGCAAAAATATCTTGTAGGGCCTTGTGGATTTCTTTCCAGTAGTTTTTAATTACAGGGCAAATATGATAATGATGATCGTTTTGATGTCCACAATTTCTCCAACAGAATGAGGAATTACCATTGTAATGAGAAGTCTGAATCGGTGTAATGAAATATCTTATCATAGTTTTCCAACCAAACTCCCTTCATTTTTGTGATCTAGTGCATTTCCACTGAGATCAGAAAAGCTTTCAATAAATCAATTCATTGTTTATAAATGTTTCTTTTTTTAAACACAAACTTGTGCGCCACCCACTGGAGGACAGTTTCATTGCAGTGGCACATAAATGTTGGTACTCTGCTACTTATTTTTATTTTAACCTTGTGGATAACCAAGTGTTGGTCTATTAATGTTTATGGATTTTTGAATATCAAAATTAGTCAGAATGTCTCTAATCATTACTGCTGTACTCACCATCCTATTACAATAGCACAGAACGTCAAAACATAATACATTTCTTTGTGATGCACACATGGCAAAGTCATGCATTCGGTATAAGAAAAAATAATACTTAAAATATAACATAGTGAATAGTGCAGACCATTAGCCAGTGTGGTCCACTGGTCTTCTGAGGTTTAACAAATATATGTTCTATGTATCAAAACTGCAGCTCTGTCTTCATCCAGGTAACACTGAAACATCAACCATCCATAACACAACAATATAAGCTCATTATGACAGTTTATCCACGTCTTAAAAGTCATACTAAGGTCCTAAAGAGTCTAAATGTTGCACAGAAGGGTTCAACTTACCGGAACAAATAAAGGCAATAAGGCAAAGACAAGAGCTTGCAACTCTACCTGTGCAGATCTACTTACACACAACTTTATTTAAGCACTCAAGCATGGAAGGTCACAGACCAATGCAACGGAAAAACCAGGTCCAGTCTACTCACGTCAAAGTATGCGGCGAACATGTCATCCGACTCCGTAAACATGTCTGGAGCCGACGGCTTCTTGGAATTAGCCCCTGAGAGAAAAACGAAAATTACATCAATTATCTTCATTTCTCCTGAAGGATATATTATAGGTTTCTGTAAAAAACACACAAACAGCATAAAACATCACATACACCAAATATAACAATGACTCAATGGTTTGTGACTGATGAAAGACGCAAAAATATATAAAACTATGCATACAAATAAGAAAAGATGAATGTCAATAGACAGTCATGATACAGGTGTTCCCTTTAAATGCTACGGACAACAAAACGAACCATCTTTATCCTGGGTAAGCAGATTGTGCTTGGCCTTGATGTTGGCCTCGAAGGTGTCCATGTTCTCTTGCTCATAAGCCTTCACATCAGCTGCAACCCGTTCAAGGATGTCGTCTGGGGAGGGCGAGCGGCTGCGGGAGCTACTTTGAGGACTGCCAGGTTCTGACTTCATGTTGTCCTCATCTGTTTCTTTATATTTCTGTGCAAGAGATATCACAGGAGGATCAGGGCAATAACAGGATGGTCAGCTTTACTGAGGGCTATAGATGAAAGGTTTGTTAGTATTCATAAGGCACGTTATTTAAAACTACACAGCGATGAAAAGTGAAGGATCATGATGGTTTAATGAGAATACTTGAAATATTGTTAGAAACACATTAAAATGTTATGTTACATGTTAGTGAGGGCAAAAATAGAGAATACCCCTTGTTCCATTGTTGTGAGAAGTCATGTGGCCATGCGGCAAGCAGTAAGCCAGCAATTTATGACCATCACGTGAAACTCAAAATAACCGTTGTTCCTTTAAAGCTGCTTTTTCTGTAGACCTATTAAAATATAATATTTATCATTAACAACATACAGAGCCAATTATGACAATAAAATGGAGTCGGACCTGCACAATCGCCAAGCGCTGAAGTCTTCTCTGCTGAATCAGAGCTTCCTCATCCTCTTCATCAACATCATAATCCTCCAACCTGCATGCAGACAATTGTAATTTATCTGTAAAGTACGTACATTCCACAAAATAACGAAACAACGTTTCATATCAAAACCACAACATGAATTAAGGATGAATCCATGGTGATAATACAGTAAAACTAAAAAGACCCCTTGTGTACTCACACTTCCCCCTCTGATTCATCCTGCTCTGCTTTCATGCCTTCAGACAGACTGTCCTTAAACTTGTCCTCTTTCTCTGTGCTTCTCCTCCTTCTCTCCTGAGACCTTGAGTATGGCTGCAGCCTACGGCCCAGCCTGTCCCGCTCCACTGATCTAAAACATCAAAAGTAACAGTTTTAGTGGCAAGGCAGATAAAACAACCCTTAAGGGAGAAAACAACATTTGAATGCAGTATTCATGGCTCTCTTATGCATATAAGAACAAGTGAAACAGCTAGGAAAAACCTTCGTCTGGGCGGAGTCGCTCTGCTGGTGTGTCTCCTAGGGGAGCGTGATCTGCACCTTAGAGGGGAGCGACTCAGTCTCCGTCTGGAACCCAGAGATGGGCTTGGTCCTCTGCCCCCTCCGGCCTCATCACGGAAGCGCATCCTACAGGGTACAGACACACTAAACAATACAGGAAGACAGGAAAGCCCTTTTCACACACGCAATTTTTTTTGGAATTTAATGGTAATTAAACTGGAAGATGTGAGTGGGAAGCTAGAGTCAGACTCCTGGTTGTGTTTAATGACGCAAAGCCCGAATATTTATAGTAAAAGTATCCCAATTTGTGCCAGGTTTTGAATGTGAAATGGGACTAACAAACTGTGAATGAGATGCAAGTCATGTCATAAGAATGTAAGAAAGGAAGGAGGCAAGTTGTGATGATTAAATGATTGTAGGGAAGTTTGTATAACCAGGGTTGGGTGCAGGCAAGACAAATAAAAAAAAAAAAAAAAAAAAAGAACTTATTGTTCAAACTTTCATATTTATTGACCACGGTGTTCTTCCTTAGTCTAAGGGTTCCCCAGCAAACTGTATCGGATCTTGAAAAAAATGTGCTCTGAGAGATTTAACAAGAATTATTTATAAGCAATTCAATTCAATTCAATTTTATTTATACAGCGCTTTTTACAACCAAGTTGTCACAAAGCAGCTTTACAGAGTCCAGGTCCGAGCCCCTAGTGAGTAAGCCAAAGGCGACAGAGGCGAGGAAAAACTCCCTCAGCTGGAGGAAGAAATCTCAGGAGGAACCAAGACTCAAAAGGGGAACCCATCCTCCTCTGGTCGACCCAGAGGGAACGGAAAAGAGAGCCTCTATTGAGATAACTGACAAAAGATGGCCTTCAAGAATGAACATATCGACAGATTGGCCATCTATGGCTAACAGAGTTGGTACAGTTAAGAGTCAGTAAGAGTAGCTGTGAGTCTCTAGTCCATAACAACAGGAACAGGAGCTTTAAAGAGCAATTGGTCTTGGATAGGGGAAGAACACGTGAGGAGTCATAGCAGCTGGACCAGTCGGGGACATCTTGGCATGGGGCGCCAGTGACTGCAGACCCGGGTGGCCTGGGGTTTCAGTGGTGATCGGTCAAGCTAGACAAATGTGTGTTACCATTTGTTAAGACTCCGTTTAAATATCACCACAGTTAAAGTTGCTGGTAATGATACTATTTTGTTGTTTACCTCAGTCTCTGCATTTTTTTGCACACTTAACTACTTTGCTGCTTGAATACACTATCTGTCATAACACTGTATTTACTAGTGCTGTTACTGCTCCTATTGACTGCACTGTATGTTGTCCTGTCCTGTAAAATACTGTACTGTTGCTCTTGTGTTTCTCTTTAGTCCTGTCCAGCCTGCACTGGTGTAGTCTTGGGCTGTTTCTGTTTTTGTTCTTTGTGTTGCACCATGGTCCTAGAAGAACGCTGTTTCATTTCACTGTGTACTGCGTATATGTTTGAAATGACAATAAACATCTACTTGACTTGACAAACATCACATACCTGACAGGTGAAGGTCTCGATCGGTCAGAATCTCTTGGTCTTCTCTCCACAGAGCGAGATCGACCTCTCCTTGCTGGAGATCTGTTGTGGGGATCCGAACGGCTCTGCTTGGACCCTCGATCGCCACTCGGGTTCCTGGGAGGATGCTGAGGAGAATAGTGTTCCCTGGTCCTGACAGAAGATTTATGCTGTGCTGGACTTTGGTCTTGCTTTCTGCGAGGAGATCTGTTTTCCTTGCCAGAAGAAATTTCCTTAGAGGGAGACTTCACTGCTATCTTGTCCCTGTCCTGCCTCCGGTCAGATTCAGGTGGTCTGCCATATCCGTCTTTGGATCTAGAGCACCTCATCTTCTCTGGTGATTTGGAGTGATCAGCCCTTTGCTCACCTCCAGGCTGTGGCACTGAAGGTGAAGGGGCCCGTTTACTTCCCTGGTCTGCCTCTGCAGAGGGTGAATGGGGACTCCTGTTTGAAGATGGTTGTTTCCTGGATGTCACAGGAGATCTGGACCGCTGATGCCCATCTCTGGACTGCCGGATACTACTGGACGACCTCTTCTCCTGAGAATGGCTTGGACCTTGAGTTTTCCGAATGGTATCAGTATCTGATTCAGCTCTGTTCTTTCTTTTATCTGATTTGTGCTGTCTGACTGCCCTCTCCTTGGACCTGCTTCTACTTTGACGGCTGGGACCCAGACTTTCGGCTTCTGGTGGAGCTGGATGGCCCTTAGTTACACAGGGCTCATCCGTACTGTCCCTCTGCTCTTCCCCATTGCACGTCCCTTCTTGCATCTGCTCATCCTCGTCTGAGCCTGAGTTATATCCCTGCAGTATCAGCCCCATTCCTGAGTGCACTCTTCCCTCCAGCAGCTCATTATCAAGCTCTGCTTGGATCATGGCCCTCTGCTTTTCTAAATCCTCCAAAGCTGCCATGTCATCCAGTCTGGACCTTTTCAGTGAGATAAAGTCAGCCATGTCCTCCTCAGGACAGTCTCCATCGTCCACCCTGGAGGAATCTTTGTGTTTACGTTTTTTATGCTTGTGCCTGTGCTTGTGTCTGTGTTCCTTTTCCTCCAACGAAGAATATTTGTGCTTTCTGTGCTTACTATGATGCTTGTGTTTCTTCCGCTTGTGTTTCTCCATCTCTTCACATTTCAGGTCTTTCCTACCTCTGTTCTCCTCCTCCTCACCTGAGCCACTCCTGCTTCTGCCCGAGTCATCCACATCGTCGTCTCTGGAAAGAGAAAAACGCAACCTTTACATTTTGAACTATTTCACAGTAAAAGTAACACCGAGCGTTAACTGTTATTACAGTGTCACTGATGACATGAACACAAGATGCTGAACAGGGACTGTCAGATAAAGCAAATACATCACATTTACATTGTAATATATGACTGCGTTAATAAAAATGACCGTTATATACACATTCATTTTAAAAGTATTCAGCCACCTAAAAACAGCGTTAGGCACATTTAAAACGTATGTTTTCGTAATAGTACTTGGTGAGTTAGCATGGCACCCTGTCAAAACGTCCAGTGTTTTGATATTATTGACAAGCTAAGGTTGTCAAGCTAAAGCACAGCCGAGTCATTACACGCAAAACCTACAAGACAAACAGTTTAAATGAGCCCCTCAATAATTCTGCATCGTGAAATACGTTTATTTGGAACCACATCAATTTTGGTGATGGTTGTATTTGCGAGCCAGCAGGCTAGGACAGTTAGCTAGCCTAGCTGTTTAGCTAAACAGTCTGGTTAGATGGCTCTGCTCAATATTAACGACTGAAATTGAACGATAAGTACATCCAACCAGTGGTATATTGTTATATTACAAATCCGCTATTGCACACGTACGTATATTTATATGTACAAGCGAACTGTAAACATCTCTTACTCGAAATCGTTTGGGTCGTCGTTGATCAGTTTCTCCATGTTAGCAATAGCAAGTTAGCTAGCTAGCCCCAGTGGATGAATCTTAGGCACCGTTAACAAACATCACGCTGTAATTTCGTAACGTAGAATAGGGAGTATAGATACGAATTAGACAGGAATTCAAAAAATACCACGTTTTAAAGAAACGCCACGGGTCGTTTATTTAAGATCTCTGTTCACATGGTTTGGGATTTTATCCTGATAGAGGAAAACATATTTCTGCGCTTGGGCTGTGGTCGGGCACCTTTCCCTTAAACCCTTAACAACAACAGTGACAACGAAGAGTGACTCGCTAGGTTTGAACAACAATGAGAAGTTCTCCTTTGTAGTGACTTTTTTTTTTTACCCCTATTCTAAAAAAATGAAGCAAAAAGTAACATTAGAGCTATAGCCTATATCATCTGCGTAATTACTAGAAATGGTTAATGTCAGTTTAGTTCATTTTGACCAGCTGGCTAGCTGAATGGTTGGACGGGGCAGAAATACTCTTGAATGTGTAACTTGCATCAAGTTGAAGTGGCCTCTTTAAAACTGTAGGTTACTTATTTTCAGTATCTTTATAATGGCTTCACCATAAGTTTTGCTGTTTGTTTTTGTGTTAAGAGTGTGATGTAAGGACACGGAAATTTGGCTATTATGTCCAAAGCCCGTGTTACAGTGTAAGAGTAGCCTATAAATGTCACTTGTTACCGTAAACAATTACTAGAGTCTGTGGTCATCCTGTTCAGACTGAATCTGGATCCATCCTAAAGCATGATCTGCATTTTCAGGTTTAGGATGGATCCAGATTTGACAGTGCATGTCCTCACTTTGTCACTAGTTCACATCATGGATGGGATTAAAGAGAGGACATGCACAATCAAATACATGGCACAGCAAGCATGATCTGCATTTTCAGGTTTAGGATGGATCCAAATTTGACTGTGTGTATCCTCTCTTTATCATTAGTTCACATCATGGGTGGGATTAAAGATGCATATCAAGATGTCCAGCCTGTCACTTTGCGACTTTTGGAGGAGAGCGTCACGTCCCACCTTTACTGCAGCTCAGCCAAGGGAATCGAAGCTCACCTGTCCACCTTGGTGGAGGCCTTCTTAGTCGAGGTGTTCCGCTGTCGGGTCTGCCAGTTCACCAGCAGTCAGAAAGCCAGGATCAGAAGTCATGTCTCTGAGAGCCATTCTTCGCCTTCATCGTGCCCCCACCTCTCGTGCCTGGAGAAGGAGGATGAGGAGAGCTTGACCGTGGGGATGAGGGTCGATGAAGAAGGTGTGCTGGACCAGAGTGGCTCTCCTTATGACCTCCATTCTGACTCGAAAAACAGCGACGACCAGATGGACATGGAACGCATGTCCTTTCTGCTCCCCATGTATGGTATGCTGCAGAACATCAGCCCGTCGCCATGCGATATCGGGCTAAACTCCAACTCTGAGGTCAACCTCCATGTGGGCCAGACGTGTGAGGTGAGATCCCATTAAATTCTTCTTGTGTTTGATCCTTTGGAAAATGGCACATTGGTTTTAACACAAAGGGCTTGCTTTTGTCAAGGTGAGCACGCTGTTCGAGGAAGACAGGCATGAAGAGGGCAGTGAGGAGGAGGCTGTGTTCCAGCTGGAGGACACCAGAGACGGCCTGCCTGGACCTCTTTCTGCTGGGATGGCCTGCACTGTGGACCAGGATGAAGAAATGGCCCAGTCAGCTCATTTAATGACCCTTGGGCTGTGCAGAATCTCCAGCACCAAGTGTCCCTCTCAGCCTGCTCCTTTAGGCAGCAGGCTGGCCTTGGCTGCCAGAGGTCAGGATGCCACGGACGCATCTGTGGACGACAAACAGCCCCTGCTGACGGGAGCTGAAATGGAGAAACAGGCTGAGGAGGACGAAGCATTGTCCTGTATTCTCTGCCAGGTAGGGTGTAAGATGCATTGCATCTAAGGGTGAGCAATATGAAAGTATTTATTGTGAAGTTCTCATATCACAATATGCTTTTCTCAGCATGTTGTAGATACTGGTACTGTGAACGGTGGCCCAGGAAATGGCTGACACTCACAGGCTGGGAAACAAACGCACACCCAGAGACGCACGCAGGCACCAACGAGGGTGCATGATGGAGCTTTATTCCAAATAAAACGACATGACAGTTCAAAATTACCAAACAAAACCACCACCAATCTGGCTGAACAAAACCTCTCTCCAGTCTGGCTCTCCACTGCCTGCTCTCCTTCCTTCCCTCTTTCCTTTTCTCTCAACTGGCTGGAGAACCTGTGTTTTCTCCTCGAGTTCTGGCTCCTCCCTTGATACCGCTCACCTGTCCCTTGTCATGGGGAATAAAATTCAATGCATCCTTGGGATGCATGTTTGGAATCAATCAATTTATCATTTTGATCTGTGCTGTAAATGTAAATAAAGTGAATGCTGATGCTTCACACAGATCAAAATGCATAATTAGCATAATTGTAACAGTAACTAACTGTAAACACTTAAAATGTGAGTTTGACCCATTAATGAGCAATTAATTTTATTCATGGTGCAACATTGGCTATTATGGTATTTAAAGTTTAAGACTATATATTTTTTTTATCTGCCACTAATGGCTCTTTTTATCCAAGAGAAGCAAAATACCATGATGCATACTGAGTATAGTTAAAATGAGTAGAAATGTTAATTTTCACCATATTGCCCACCACAGTGCATCAGTTGATGGTGGTGACTAGAGCTGGGCAATAAAACAATATTTATCTTTAAAGCAGTCAATTGTTGCTGTATGTTTTTCTGAACATATTATGGACATCATCAACCAACTGCAATGTTTCTTTACAAAGAGAGCACAATTAGATTTGTTTAATTGGATTTAGGGTAGTTCAGCATGTGAAATATTGAATAAAAGCAATTATATTCGGCAGCATTTTTTGAATGTGGCACTACTAGGTCTTTATTTGTCCTTCCCTATGACAGATGTAAAAAAAAAAAAAAAAATGCATATTGTGACATATGATTGTGACATGTTTTCTGTATCACCTACCTACCTAATGGTGACTCACCTGAATCTATTTCGGAATGCTGTTGGACATATAATTGGAATAAAAATCACTCTACATTTTTTAATGTAAAAATTTTACTTTCAAATCTGAATCACTGTGAAAATTGAGATTTGCATTGATAATGCACAAAATTAAATCTATGTGAAGTCAAGAGTTTTGCACCCCTGTTGCTAGGAGAACATGGCCAGCCTCAGCCTACTGGAGGTGCATCAGAAGTGCCATGACAGTGAGCAGGGCTTTAAATGCCCGCGCTGTGGTTGGGCCACAGCAGAGTGGGTGAATATGGAGCAGCACTGGAGGAGCCACGGTAAGAGGAGGAGCTCGAAACCTCATAAGTGTGCCATCTGTCCCAAAACGTTCAGGAAAGCAGACTCCCGCGACGCTCACGAGAAGAGGCATAACCGGCACCATCGAATGCGGTCCAAATCTTCAGCTCTCGCGCAGTGTTCTCTGTGCCTTGAGTGGTGCCATTCAGAGAGGGAGTGGGAGATCCACCAGCGCTGCCACTTTCAAGGAGGGTTTAAGTGTTTGTACTGTGACCTCACAGGTAAGGCAAAATGACTTAAACTACAATAAAACAATTAATTACAGTGAATAAACAGATAACCCCTCTAAAAGAGTAGAAATGTATATAATTATTCAAATATTCTGTTCTGTTGAATATCTATTAAAAACAGTTAAAAACAGCAAATTCAGTACACATACCTGCCTCTACCACGCAGCTACCACGGGAGCAGGGTGTATGAAATGCAGTCATTGATTTAACCCCTTTCTTATGATTTCTTTTATTAATCTTAGAAAAGTCATGGAAGAAGATACACAAGCACATCCTTAATCAGCACACACAGGATGATGCAGATCCAGACCAGCAGACATCCTACCATGTGTAAGTTCTTACTATCAGGTTAATGCTGAAAAAGGAGTGTTTGACATAGCAAGTATATGACGTCACACTACAAAAAAACTGACAGGACAACAGGGCCGTGCAGAGATGTTTGAAGGGGCGGGTGCTCAAAGTGAAAAAGGGGCACAAAGAACCAGGCTGAATAACAACAACCCACATTCATCAAGAATCTAATATGGAATCGCATCATACTGTGTCAAAACTAATATAATCTGTTTCTTAATGTATTTTCTTTAAAATACTGTTTTTTTTATATCGTAATTATAATAATGAATAATTATGTGGATATGCATATTAGATAGTTTTTAGTGAAATATAAGCCCTCAAGAAAGGCAGGGAAAAGCCCTGTAACTTACTTTAAAACAAAATGTGTTCCCTAAAAGGGTGGACAGAGTTACAGACC
>JBBPCZ010000083.1:48351-69210 GCA_037974445.1 Brycinus macrolepidotus
GTGATATGTGTATCATACATGTGTGTTACTCCTGTCGCGAGTTATGAGTCTTAGACTAAAGGTAACAAAAATGGACGTCGTGGCATAAACTACATCGAGCTGACTGATTTTTGGTTTTTGTGCGAAAACGAGAGCTGGTCAGTGTGCTCTGGGGTAAGATTGTTCCTTTGGGCAGTAATAATTAAATAAAGCCTACTCCTAATAACATTATTTTTACCCCTCAAAAACAGTGTTTCTAAATTAAAATGAAAACATTTATAAATTAATAAAAAAATCTATTTCAAAGTCAGCGTGGCGATACATGAATCACCGGACAAAAGAATTGCGACACATAGCTGAATTGATTTCCCCCCCCCCACCTCTACTGATTGTACAGTAGTGTTTATATTAATCCAGTTGATATTAATAGTAATGTCTCTTCTTTATTCACATGCAGAGAGCCCTTAAAGCTGGACACTCAGCCATCAAGCAGTTATCCAAAATGCCTCAAAGTGGTGCAGCCGGAGTCATGGTGCCAGGCGCGGAAGACGAGGGTGAAACACAAGGTTGTGGGAAGGAAGAAGAGTGATGAGGAGAGAAAGGATTGTGCGAGACAGACTGAGAAGATGGGTGAAGGAATAAAGGTCCCTAAAAGGAAAGAGTTCTGTTGCACTCTCTGTAACAGGTAAGATACAGTTATCTAGTGCTATCTGAGGTTCAGTTGGGGGGAAAAAAAAACAAAAAAGTAGTTATTGTTGTGACATCAGTGATATAAATGTTGCCAGTTAAGGTCTTCACAGCACTCATAACTATTTAAAAATGTATATTTAGACCATTGCTTATGTGCAATGTCCTGAAAAGCCTGTGCCCTGTTTACTTAAGAGCTCATAAATGTCTATAAATGACTAAGGAAGAAATGTCTATACATGTTTTATTAAATGCTTAGTCACAGGCTTGTTACCAACTTTGAAAACCAGCTGTTGAAAACCACTTCTGGTGAATGTTTTCTAGTGTTAAATTTACACGGTTATCGATGTATAAAATTTTTCCATTTGCAAAATTTTACCAGTCCAAATTTTTTAGTTTAGCGCTGGAGCTATGAGGCTAACGTTGCTTACAAACTTTGTAAATACATCCTCAAAACTTCTCTGACATCACTCAGGCCACATCCAGCTTCACCAAGGTGGTGCTGACTTGTCAACAAGGTTAAGAATAAGAATAAGAAGGAACTTTATTTATCCCGAGGGGAATTCTTTTGTCATGAGAATGCTCAGTGCAACAAGAAGTATAAAGATAAGGCAAGTGAGAATTATGTGATAGTATGACAGTATGTCAGCATTTCAGAGAGCCATTTCAGACCAGGGCTGATTTTCTTGGTTTTCATGTTGTTTATCATATAGATAAAACAAATCCATCCATATTCATGACAGTCATTGTCTGCCATACATAATCTAGATCTAAATCAAGCACTCCTACTCCAGAGCTGGTTTGTGAAAACGGACCCTGTTGTCTAAAGACTGCAGAGTGTTTGACTGCATCTCAAAGTTTTGATCATTTTTATAGATTATAAAAGAGGAGAGAAGTTTTGGTGATATATTTTTTAGAAAACAGTCTGACTGTTGACCCCTGATGTTTTTTTTAGCAACATTAGCCTCGTATACCTGTCTTGGCCCGACTCATATACCTGTCATGTGCGGTAATAGCAAATTAGATTATCGAACAATTCTTTTAAACATTCCCCTTGCTTGAATATTACTAATGCTACTGGAAGCCGTATATCCAGCATGAAGCTTTTGATAATGAAAGACATCTGTCCATTAAATTTGGAAAATTCGTACATTAACAGGAAGTTTTCCACTAAACTGACCATGCGTCGCCACATGGGCATCCACCAGGGGGACAAGCCATTTGAGTGCCCCCACTGCCACTACTGCACACGACTAAAAGCCTCACTTATCCAGCACCTTCGCGTCCATACAGGTACAGCAGCTTCATTCCACTCCATGTTTCCTGGGCATCTGCAGTAGTTTTGTTCAAATTAGTCCCAAATGCTTTGGAAATGTGACACTAGATTAATTAAAGTCTGACCATTTTCAAAACATGCAACGTTCGAAGGAGCCACATTGAAGATTTGTATCATTAAATTTGAAGAGACATTATTTTTTCAGAGAAACTCTGGCTTGGATTAGTTTTTGAGTGTCAGGCTCTGGAAGAAAAAAAAAAAAAATTTAATTTTACATGCAGTTGCTTCGACTGTATTTTCACTTGTTTACACATTTTGGAGGTATATAATAATAGGCCCAGCATTTGGCACAGGATGATGGGGACAACACTTGTCAACCACTTTTCCAGGCCCTTATCACCGAGTGAATAAATTGTGGCCATGAAGGGGCTATTAGGAGACTTTTCCCACAGACTCTGCATGAGTTGTGGCAACAGCATGGAAGTGTTCGACAGGACCACAGCTATGCACCTCGCTGTCATGGTGCCATAGAGATTTAGAGCCTAATGGAAGCCCTTTCGGCAGGATGGTTCCCATTGTAGGGTTGCCGTGACATTTGAGTGCCTCAGAGGAAGAATTTTATAAAGTAGTTTTCTTCCCTGCTTGCTCTAGGTGAGAAGCCTTACAAGTGTCCTCAGTGTTCCTACGCCTCCATCGACAGGAGCTCTCTGCGACGACACTCGCGGACACACACCCAAGAGAAGCCATACCGCTGCCAGTACTGTCCCTACAGCTGGTAAACTCTCACATACCCTATATGAAGCATCATAACCTGTCCTAAATAAATCAGTGAGGTCTGCTTGCGGGATTGCCTGTACAGAACTGACTAAGAATGGCGCTCCTCCTTTTCCAGCATCCAGAAGAAAAGCTTGGACCTCCACTCTCGCCGACATCACACAGGAGAGTCGTTCCCCTGTCCTCTGTGCCAGTACTCCACACCAGACCGGCAGCTGCTGTTACGACACACAAGCAAACACCACAGCTCGGAGAAGTCTAATGCGCTGGGCCCCAGGGGAGGACCACGTTCCAGTGATCACAACAGCTCTTCCAAAAGACCACGTACCTCCAAATAACATGAGATTTGAACAAAATGTCTAGTTTTGTTTTTTTAATTCTGATGTTTGTTGATCTTTTACCCTGCTTTGTACAGAGATTTTATACCATGTTTTTTAAATATAATGTTTACATGATCAGTTGAATTGTCTAATATAAATTGTTACCTTTTGATCAGTGGTTTTGGAATATAAAATACAGCACTGTGTGTGTTCAAACTGCTGTCAATTGCACTGTGAGCCAGATCATTAAAGTTCTTTCAAGGAAAATCTCTCTGTTCTGACAAGACATGAAACAAAGCTTAGAACTTGGTGGACTGTTCTTTGGAGCTTTTGAATATACAGCAGATTTGGTGGACTGTTCATTGGAGCTCTTGAATATACGTCGGATTTGATTCTCATGTATATTCAACTGAAATTCAGGAGCTCTGTTGGACAGATCTCTTGAGTATACAGTGCATTTAGTGTACTGGTAGAAGGATCCCCTGAATATGCCGTACATTTGGTAAACCTTTGGTTATAGCTCTCAGATATGCACTTAACCTGGTGGGCCATGGCTTTCCATTGGGTGTTGCTTGGAAAGAAAAACAAATCCCAGAAGCAATCCGATTGAAATGGGATTATCCTACCTGGGGTCTTGCAGTTTCACAGACAGGGAGGGAGCTACTGGAAGACTTCCAAGCTGAAGTCACCCAAGATTTAGTTGCTTTTATAGGGTAAGGCGCTGCATACTGTAACAACTAACAAACAGTGTGGTCTATTGGAGCTCTCCCATAATTAATACAGTTAATCGCGACTTGCCACGGAGTCTAAAGAGAGTGTGCACATATCTGAGCCAGTACCAGGGGCAGTAAAGTTCTTTTCTCCCACAAGAACATCAAACTAGACGAAACAGCAGTTGGCATCTCATTCGCCAGCTTCTCGTTCCACCTTAAATGGCACAGCAGACACATGGTGCGTGTACAGGAGACGATACGGGAGTGCAGCAGCATTTAAGGTGGAACGGAGAGTTGGAATAAGAAGAGTTTCAGGCTGGTTGAAGATAGCATGAAGTGAACTGAAAGACAGCATTAGTGTGTGCTCCAGGCGCTTTAGCATCACTAGCTTTCCGCTTTGTTGAAGTCAGCAGTTTGTGACATTGTTTAGAGAAGTTTTTAGCGTTTATCTGCCAGATTGGAGTCCAAGAGTGTTTCTGGAGGAGAACTGAGTCCAGGCAGAGGAGGAGGAGGACCATCCCCTCATGGACAGCAGCTCCCTGCAGGAGGAGCAGGAAGAGGAGCCGCTCGGGGTCCGGACGAGCTCTCGGAGGAGAAGTTCAGACGTGGAGAGACTGTGGAGGGAGTTGGCAAAATCACTTCCAGACCATGGAGGGACGGCTGAAGCCTCGATGCTGGAAGGTAATCAGAACTTGGGTTTTTTTATTCAGGACTGAAATTTTGTTAGAGTTTGTCCAGAGTTTCTGGGCTGATGCTCTGCAGCGGGTATAATGTGACACTCTTTGCCCTTTGTCTCACATCTTTAACACACTTTTACACACTTTTCCTTTCTTTTTCTCCTTTTCGTTAGTTCTTCAGAGGATAAAGGAGGCAGAGAAAAACACCGAGGAAGAAACCAAACTGGCCGAAGTGGAAAAAATACTGGAGAATATAATAAGCATGTCTCGTAAGGTATAAAAACACGTACAAGAAAATAAATAAATAAATAAATAAATAAATAAGTAAATTAATAGGGGTGGGACAAACTGTGCTGAACGAAGCAGTCATTTCTTGAAGCTGATGTGTTGGAAGAAGGAAAAAAATGGCCAAACGACTGGGCGAAGGGAGAAAGAATGAGCAAATAACAAGAGTGAAATTATGAAGGCTAGACGACTGGCACAGATGGTCTCCAAAACGACTGGTCTTATTGGGTGTTCCCAGTATGCAGTGGTTAGTACCTACCAAAAGTGGGCCAAAGTAAGACGACCAGTGAACTGATGGCAGGGTCATGGGGCACCCAGGTTTCATTGATGCGTGTGGAGAGTGAAGGCTAGCCTGTCTAGTTCGATCCCACAGAAGAGCTACTGTAGCACAAATTGGTGAAAAAGTTGATGCTGGCTATATAGAAAGGTGTCTGAACACATCACTGTTTATGGGGCTCCGTAGCAGCAGGCCGGTCTGAGTGCCCATGCAGACCCCTGCCCACCGCTAAAAGCGCCTACAATTTGACCTTTAAAACTGGACCACAGAGCAATGAAAGAGGGTGGCCTGGTCTGATGAATCATGTTTTCTTTTACATCATGTGCACGGCTGGGTGTGTGTGCGTTGCTTACTTAGGGAAGACACGGCACCAGGATGCACTATGGGAAAAGGGCAAGCCGGCAGAGGCGGTGTGATGTACTGAGAAGTATTCTGCTGGGAAACCTTGGGTCCTGGCATTCATGTGGATATTCATGTGGATGACACATATCACCTACCTAAACATGGTTGCAGACCAAGTACCCCTTCATGGTAATGGTGTTCCCTAATGTCAGTGGCCTCTTTCAGAGGGATAATTATTTGAGGAACATGACAGTGGTCAAGGTGTTGACTTGTCTTGCAAATTCCCCAGATCTCAATCTGAATTATTTGTATAAACTAATCCAATTCATGGAGGTCCCACCTTGAAGCTTACAGGGCTTAAAAGATCTGCTGCTGACGTGTTGGTGCCACAGCACACCTTCAAAGGTGACTTGTGGAATCCGTGCCTCAACAGGTCCAGGGGGACCTACACAATATTAGGCAGTGGGTTTTTAATGTTATTTTTAATGTTAATTTCATCTAGCTCTACAACTACAGACTCTAGTCCATCTGTATCTTTACATAATTGGTTAGCCTTTCTCTACCCTGTTCCTCAGTGGTCAGGACCTCCAGTGAGCAGGTATTATTTGGGTGGTGGATTATTCTTGTCCCACCAGTTACACTGACGTGGTAGTGGAATGTTAGTGTGTTGGATCGGTATAAGTGGAACACAAACCAAATAATGTGTAAAGCCATTTATCCAGGCAGTAAGCATTTATTTGTTAAAAAAAAACAACAACAGAGTAAATACAAATAAACAAACAAATACGTTGTGATTTTATGTATGTTAAGTTCCATTCACACTGTTGTGGCAAATGTGCATGATGAGCTGCCCTGTATTTATATTTCAATGTAAATGTATTTAACATGCATATTTACATAATAATGCAGTATATGCACATTCATGTACACTTTTTTTCTTTCCCAGTATTCCCAGTCTGAGGCAGCGCTCACATTTCTGCAGGGATCCTCTTTCGACTCGGTTCAGCCCTTCTACCAGCCCTTCAGTCCTGTCACAGTAGCAGGTTTGTCTTCATGTGGCTGTTCACGATTCAGTCAGTGTGAAGTATACTTTTAAATGTATAATTTGTGTGTAACTGCAATCCACTCCCCAGATATATGGAGGTCAAATGGATTCTGCTTGGCCAATACTGAAACTATTCTTTACGATGCATATTTATCAAAGGAAAGTGAGAAATCACTGTCTGTGCATTCTGCCAGGTAAGACAAGAAGTGACCATCCTGTTCAATTAGTAGATGAAGCTAGAGCTTGTTTAATATGTGCCGTAGGTGATGTATTAGTATAGAGTGATGCCTTTTCCTTCTTGTTCACCGTATGTCCAGTTCCCAGGTGCTGACAAAGACACAGACAAGGCGTGAGGATGGACTCAAGTGTGGTGAAGAACTTGCGACATTGAACTCAGCTGAAAGTGGGGTTCAAGAACGAGACCATACTGCCACTAAACCACAGAGAAACATTAATAACATGTCCTTCCTCCAGTTAGAGGTCTGCGAGACAGACATTCTAGAATGACAGGCTGTGCTGGCCTTCCTCCTTCTACATTGCCACATTGATCTTAATTATGAGGTAGTGAATACTACACACTCAGGATGCTACAAAAGTGCTTTATTTTCCGTAATTCTACACAGAATAGTCGCATCACTTACAAAATAGTACTTTACTTTTGGTAGCATGAGTGTATAAAGAGATTAGTGAAATAGCTTTATAATTAGAAGGTGGTTTATTGAACGGTTCAAATAAAATTACTTACATTGCTCTTCATTAGGAAATAATGACTAGTCAATAAAGATTTAATATCACTAGCATAAATCTGAGCTGTCTAGTCTTATTGTATTTCTGATGCATTCATGTGCCTGCTGTGGGGTTTGACCGTTGCTTGCGTCAAGCAGGCAGAATCGGTTTGTTTCTCTTTCAGGTCACTGAGCACTTTCCTAGCATGTTACTTATTGGAACAAACACTACATTTTTACACCCTGCACAATTGATTCGGCCATTCAAATGATCCATTTTGCTTCGTTTTGAGTCAAAAAGGTGGACTTTTTCCATGTGCACCATTCCAGGGCCACCATATTACCCTGATTCCGAAGAGTAGTGACATTTAGTCAGTTAATGCCTCCCAAAAATCCATAGCTTGCCATGGCCTACTTTTTCTCCTGGTGGCCTCTATTTTAGTGCCTGACTCTCTTCCAGCTCTTTACCAACTGACCCACTTGAGTCTGGGGAAGGTCTGGCACGGCTTCAACTCAAACTGAATGTTGATGGGAAATTATATAACGGGGTCACTAATGGTTTGTTTGGACGGGCGTATTTTTTTTCAGCTGCTTTTTTAAATCCCCATTGTCAGTGAGAGTATCAGCCTACAGACGAAAAACCAGACCAGAGAACAGCAGATCAATAACATCCTGTGTGGGTTGATCAATGTGCATATAAAAAGCTAATGCTAGCCGAAGTTATGCCCAGATTGATAGAGGGAGACAAGCTATGTGGTGCCATCTTTATACTTTTTACCCACTGTAAGTTTCCCAGTCTATTTATGTGATTTTATCAGTATTGCACTATTTGAACATCCCTGGTTAATTTCGAGAAAATCGAGACTCAGGCCATGAGCTTCCACCCACCTCGGAGAGGGCATCTCTGCCACCCTGGTGAATCCAATTGCACGGGTGGGTTCAAGGAGTCTCTGAGCGCCCGCAGCTATAAGATACTGCATTTGCCTTTCCACGGGCCGACCCACAGCCACCACCACCACCATGAGCCTCCGCACCCCTTCCCCACGGTCGACGTCCCGGACCATGCGCACTACATCATCGGCTCGGTCATTCTCATGGTGGGCATCACGGGTGTGATTGGTAACGCGCTGGTCATCTACGTCTTCTGCCGAAGTCGCTCCTTGCGCACCCCAGGCAACATGCTTGTGGTCAACCTGGCCGTGGCTGACTTCTTCATGTCCCTTACTCAGTCTCCCGTCTTCTTTGTGGCCAGTCTGCATCGGCGCTGGGTGTTTGGGGAAAAAGCTTGTGAGCTTTATGCTTTCTGTGGGGGTTTGTTTGGGATCTGCTCCATGATGACCCTGATGACAATAGCCGCCGACCGCTGCCTCGCCATTACCCGGCCTCTCGCTCTGCTGGGCAGGGTGAGCCGCAAGAGGGCAGCGGCAGTGCTGGCTCTGGTGTGGCTCTACTCTCTTGGCTGGAGTCTACCTCCCTTCTTTGGCTGGAGTGCGTATGTCCCAGAGGGTCTCCAGACATCATGCTCTTGGGATTACATGTCCTTCACACCATCGGTGCGCGCCTACACCATCCTACTATTCATATTCGTTTTCTTCATCCCTCTGGGAATCATCGGTGGCTGCTACCTGGCCATTTTCCAGGCCATCCGATCGGCTCGGAGAGAGGTCAAGGAACTTGATTGTGGGGAGACACACAAGATGTATGAGCGCATGCAGAGCGAATGGAAGATGGCCAGGGTGGCTCTCCTGGTAATCCTGCTCTTCGTGATATCCTGGTCACCCTATTCCATTGTGGCTCTCACTGCCACTGCTGGCTATGCCCACTTCCTCACCCCCTATATGAACTCTGTGCCTGCGGTGATTGCCAAGGCTTCCGCCATTCACAACCCCATTATCTATGCCATCACGCACCCCAAGTACCGAGCAGCCATTGCCCGCTATGTTCCCCTTCTCCGCGCCATTCTATGTGTTGGTGAGAAGGAAATGCGCTCCTCTTTTAGCTCTGGCAGTGGATCCTCCTCCCGCCGGCCAACCCTCACCAGCCAGTGCTCCCTGGGCGTCTGCATTGGCAGTGCTGCCCGTGCCAATAGCCGCTGGGGGAAGACCCGGCTGTCCTCGGCCTCGGACACCGACTCCTGTTGGACAGAAAGTGAGGCAGACGGCTCCAGTGTCAACTCGTTATCTTTTGCCAGACGGGTGTCTACAGAGATTTCAACAGACACTGCTATCCCTCCACAGCAGGCCAGCACTAGCGCTGGCAATGAGCAGAAAGTGGGGCAGGTTGAAAGGGTTGGCAGCGTACCTGTACCCTCCATTGCTCTGGAACAAGATGTGTCGGACGGAAACATGCTCTCTGATTGTAAAGCTTTCCTCCTGTCAGGAAACTGACCGAGGAATGCTGGTACAAGGTCTAGGTACTCCTCAAACTTGTTTGCTTCATTGTATAAACTGTATAGTGCAATCAAAATTACTAAAAAAAATTGTGGTCCCAACTGTGGTCTCATCCACTTTGTACCCACTTTAACTACAAAGCCTTGTTTCATCTTGTAAATCTCATCAATTCTGTGTGGGTGTGGGGATATGGGTTTGTTCTTTGAATGTTTTCCTTACACTGTATTAGAATTTTAGGGCTGTTTTAATCTTAAATCTAGACTAACAAGTTTTTAAACGGTACATCACCTTAAAATTACAATGCAAGACTAGGCTTGATTCATGTACAGTAAACAAGCTCATATTGTATTAGACCACGATTAAACATTCCAGGCTGTTTCATTCTCTTACAGGCTTTGTAACATTTGTTCTGTTCGTGTTTGAAGAGTTTTGTTGGTGTTTGTTTTCTCTATATTTTAAATAGTGATAGTGATCATTCGGTCATACGTGAACACACCACAGCACACAGTGTGAACAATGAAATAAAACAGCAAATGCACACCCATGCTTATTATTTTCACTGACTAATGACTTCTTTAAACCAAACCCGTTTAAGCACAGTGCAAGCTGGTGCGTAGCCACAGATGTAAGTGGCTGGAGGCACAGGCCTCAGTGCAGCTCATCTGATACGAATTCCAGCCGAAAGTCGTTAATCAACTATTTACACATTTCCAGAACAGGCCAGCAACATGGCCAGAAACCCAGCTAAACACTCCGACATGAACATAAAAGTTATTATTTGTGACTATCTTGGCCAGTGCTCATATGGTGAAAGATGCTGTCATTTTAGTGGGACTCATCTGGATTTTTCAACTCTTGTAAATGAACTGTCAGGACACGAGTACAGACAAATTACTGCAACTAAAACAACGGAACAAACTGAAGACATGAATGCAGACTGGTAATAAACAAACAAACAAATAAATAAATGACGAATACACAACATACTAGCTGTCAAAGAATTAAATAAATAAACAGAAATAAATAAGTACATACAACATGAATACAGACACAAAGTACTACCAGTAAAAAATAAACGAATAAATAGATGAATAAATAAATAAATGTATACGACACAAATACAGACACAAAATACTGGCAGCAATAAATAAATCTAAAAAGTAAATGAATAAATACATAGATTGACAGACAGGCAGACGAATAAATAGACAGACAGATAGATAGATAGACAGATACAAAGAAAGAAAGAAAGAAAAGAATGATAGGACATGAACACAGAAATGGCAGTAAAGAAAGAAAGAAAAATAAATAGATAGATAGATATGTCATTAAAACAGACACAAAGTACTACTAGTGAAAATACATGAATAAATAGATAAATAAATAAATACAATCGACATGAATACAGAGACAAAATACCGGCAGCAATAAAATAAATGAAAAGGTAAATGAATGGACAGATAGATAGTCAGGACATAAATACAGAAATGGCAGCAAAGAAAGAAAGGAAGAAAAAGGATAGATAGATAGATAGATAGATAGAAAGGGCATGAATGCAGAAATGGCAGTAAAGAAAGAAAGAAAGAAAGAAGGACAGAAAGACAGACTCAGAGCCCCCCGGTGTGACTGAGGTGGTCCTGCGTTTTTAAATGTGTGTTCCTCCAGCCGGAAGTGGTGGCTGATCTTTGCTCTCCTCCATCCCTGCGGCCGCGGCGCTCGGAGTCCGGGAGTGTTTGGAGACCGATGTTCATGGCAGTCAGAGAGGAGCGATAATTAAAAATAATCTCAATATGGGAGATGATGGCATAGACTATAACATAGTCTTTCCCGAGCCTCAGATATCAGGTAAGACGGCGGTGTGTTAGCATTAGCTGGCGAGCTAACAGTAGCTAGTAACGCCTCCTTTCACCACCAGGCTGCAGATTCAGTCCGTTTTTAAGGCTTCGGGTTAGTCTTGTTTGTTCCCTAAAATGCAAAGAACCCGATGCACCCGTTTATATACAGTGTGTAAATGTGTATGTGACTGTTTAGCTCGGAGGCTGCCCTTAACTGAAGCTAAATTTACCCTACTGAACGGTTTAAATGACAGCAGTATCAGAGCTGCTTTGTTTGTCATGTTTGGATGTCGAATCACCCACTGAGTTTTTGATCTTCTCTTCTGACAGAGAAATACTGGCGTGGGTCAAAGGAGCCCGTTGTTATTCTGTTAGGCTGGGCTGGTTGCAGAGACAAGCATCTGTCAAAATACAGCTCAATCTATAACACGCAGGTAAGTTCCATGACTTAAGTAGCTTTTGACTGATACTCTCATATCACATGTGAAGCAGGTGCATTCAGAAGACACCTGTTCATCCAACATCTCTTTTGAGATCAGTAGTATTATTAGGGAGGTTTATAGGGAGGGGCAGTTGGTTGCCCCTGTGATCAGAAGGCTGTGGGTTCGAATCCCAGGACTGCTAGTGGCACCACTGAGGTACTCTTGAGGTACCGTCCCCACACACTGCTCCCCGGGCGCTGTGTTCCTGGCTGCCCGCTGTTCACACTGTGCTGTGGTGTGTTCACAGTGACAAGTGTTAAGTGACCATTTGCGTATGACAAATGATCACTTTACACTTTTACCCCCTTGCAACAGCAACAGTTCTACTCTGGGAAGCCTGCACTGTACATGCTGGAACATTGCTGTGAGAATTTGATTGCATTCAGCTACAAGAGCTTTAACGAAGGCAGATATTTATGTTAGGTGATTAATTCTGGATTACAAACTCCGCTCCAACTCGTAATCAAAGGTATCAGGTTGTGCTCCATTTTTTGATATGATGCTGTTTCACCCAGAGTTGGAGAGCTTTATATTACTTTAACCGATGCAGGGGATGATTTCCAGAATGTCCCATTCTTATGACAATGCTTTTTCTATGGAGATTATACTTATACAGTCTGTGAATGCTCAGCAATGAGTGCACCTTAAAGGAATACATCAGCGTAAAATAAAATGTACCCAGTATTTCACTCATTAATTATTTATTCGTTCAGTTAAATCGTGTTTGGAGCCCAAATTTTGCATCTTTTCTTTAAAACTGGAGCTATTAATATGAAGCAACACTAGAAGTCGAGAGTCACCGAAATCTTGCCTGTAAATACATCTTCACAACTTCTCTCTACAAGCTCAAACTGCAAAATAGCTATTCATTTAGGCAGCACAGACTTGATGGGGGGTAGTGGCCTAGTGGGTAAAACATTTGCCTGTGAACCTGGGGACCAAAAAGTCGCAGGTTCAACCCCTCCCCCCCCCCCCCCCCATTCTCTACCATTGTGTCCTTGAGCAAGACACTCAACCCTCAGTTGCTCCAGGGGGACTGTCCCTGTAACTAATGAATGTAAGTCAGCCAAATGCCCCCTTTACCCTTTGTGGATGTGGACTAGGACTCATTAGATATGACTATTCCTAGGCCCAGATTAAGCCTAAGCTTGGCACTACATCTTAGTCTAGGACTTGCCCATGTCCAGTAGACCAGCCCACCGTGTATGTTTTCATCCTGTTCTGTATTTATTTCAGGGATGTGTGACTTTGCGCTACACTGCACCCCTGAAGACGGTGTTCATCTCGGAGTCGTTTGGATACAAGGAGCTCAGAAGCACTGCTCACAAACTGCTAGAGATACTGTATGACTATGAGGTGGAGAACAGCCCCATCTTCTTCCATGTATTCAGTAACGGTGGCTTCATGCTCTACCGCTACATGGTGGAGCTCTTGCAAAGCCACAAGCAGTTCAGCTCTCTGTGGGTCGTGGGCACGGTTGTGGACAGTGCGCCAGGGAGCCAGAATGTCAGAGGGGCTCTTCGGGCTCTCAAGACTACGCTTGGCCCAAATGTCAATGTGCTGCTGCGGTGCTTCCTCCTGACTCTGTTTGCTGTGATGGTGGTCCTGCTCAGAGTCGTCCTGTACCCTGTGACCAAATACTTCCACAAGAACCACTATGATGCCATGATGGAGCGGCCAGCCCCCTGGCCTCAGATGTACCTTTACTCCAGGGCGGACCGAGTGATCAGGTATAGAGATGTAGAGCGGATGGTCAGATCGCTGCAGGAGAAAGGGCTGTCTGTGGAGAGCTTTGACTTCATCACCCCACCACATGTGAGCCTGTTCAGAGACTGTCCTGAGGACTACTCCAGCAGGTGCCACACCTTCTTGACTAGCTGCATGACCAACTTTGAGGCAACACAGGCAAGAAAGCGCTTCCAAGTGCAACAATGACAGTACGGCGTTCTTGCCCAACCCGTAAATAGTTTGTGGTAATGGAACTACTGTAAGGTTACTTGTGTACAAACCACCATATTTGTATAAAAACTACTGATTGAAGTTTAATGACTTGACCTAGGTCAACTTGACCTCTGATTTGTCTTGTGTTTGTCTGGTACTGTGAATTGAAAACTTATTTGAACTAACTTAATTTAAGCTTACAAAATGTACACTTCTATAGATTGTAATCAACTGGTTTATGTATTTGACTTATGTGCCTTCCTGAAATAAAGACCCAGTTCATTTGGTTAACCACTGCTAGATGGGTCATGTTTAAGTAAAAAGCCAGGTAAGAAAACGTTCCTTGTCCTACACACTAGTGCTCCTTTAGGGGGGGGGGGGGGGGGTCTCCAACTCAGTGCTGGTGTGTCATCATGGACACTTGAACTCGTCAACTAATTGTCTTCACAAGCCCCTTGTTGACTTTGTCAGGTGTGTTGGAGAAGGGAAAACTCAAAAATGTGCAGAGCATGGGGTCTCCAGGACAGATGAACCCCTCCTCAAGGCCTGTAGGGTTGGATCCTGACCCTGCATTGTGCTAATGTCTGATGGAATGGGTGGGTCTACGGGAGTTTCTGGCTTAGGCAAAGGTTCTTCCTGAGCTGTCTCTTCTGATTTCATAAGTTTCTCTCTGCGTCTTTGGGCTTTTGACTTTACAGGCTTAGAAGGGCTTACTTCTGTCTCGGCATTAGAAAACGGCAATTCTCTTAACGCTTCCCTGATCTTCTGTCCCCTGGTCACTACCATGCTCTGCTGTAGGAGCTAAATGTGGACAGGATACTTACCGAAGGAGATTCCGTTCGCAAGTGGTGTCAGAAGTGTTCCGGACTACCAAGGTTGTAGACAAGACCAGCAGTGGTAATAAGAGAAATGATCCTAAACTATGTTGTTAAATCGTGTGACCGAGGTTCACTCCGTCAGAAGGCCACAGTAACAATACATTCACATCGGTTATGTGGCCTGCTGTTGTGTGCTGTGTTATTCGCGGTGTTATTCGTTTGGGGAGGCTGGTAGCCTAGTGGTTAGGGTGTTCGCCCTGCGATCAGGAAGTCATGGGTTCGATTC
The DNA here is from genome assembly GCA_037974445.1 of Brycinus macrolepidotus. Classification (NCBI taxonomy): domain Eukaryota; kingdom Metazoa; phylum Chordata; class Actinopteri; order Characiformes; family Alestidae; genus Brycinus; species Brycinus macrolepidotus. The sequence continues at coordinate 63,204 of JBBPCZ010000083.1, forward strand.
CCAAGACTGCTAGTGGCACCTCTGAGGTACCCTTGAGCAAGGTACCGTCCCCACACACTGCTCCCCGGGCACCGTGTTCCTGGCTGCCCGCTGCTTCACTTGGTGAATGGGTTAAATGCAGAGGAAGAATTTTGTGCTGTTCACACCGTGTGCTGTGGTGTGTTCGCGTATGACCGAATGATCACTTTCACTTCATTAGGGGTTTGTGGTTGTTCTTCATGGGTGTTATGACTTGACTTTACATATTTACAGAGACAACAGACGACCTTTTCCATGAGGAGGGCATTAACCTTGAATTTTGGTTTGTAAACAGATTACCTTCATGTTTGGTATGGAGAGGCATTTCACCTCTAGGCAGGTCAAATCAGCTTTTGCCATCTCTGCCAGCCAGTGATCATGTGAGCAGCAGGCTTTCAAATTGATCAGGCAGGTTCTTCAATTGAATGCCTCCAACTGACATATTTGACATTTTAGATCGAGTCGTTGGCATTTGTCTCTGCAGAAAGCTCACCCTGGTACTCCATATATCATTTAGAGCCGCTGGTGGGGGAGAGCGAAAGAGGGAAGTTTGTAGATTTGCTTAGACAGATGAACATCGCTTATTGGAGTGCACAGCAAACAGATCATCTTGCTGTTTGTCTGGGTGGACGAGTAGCTCGTGTTGCTTAAGTGTTTCAGGTTTGATATCTAGGATAGACACTCAAGGACTGTCCTGATTTCAACCCGGCCAGGTTATATGATACTGGTATTCTCTCCAAAGCGGCTTCTCAGTGGAAAGTTGGATGTTGTGCTGTATGGAACTGCAAGATCTGCTGAAATCCTGTCAGTGTAAGTGATCTCTCTATGAAAGCGCAGTTGGTGTTAATGTACTTGTAAATAGACAGTTGGAAATGAAGTCTTCACTTTATGTGTAGTGTCATCAGCTCCTCTGCGTTATTTTCACAAGGGGGAGACATTTCTCCTTAGGATTCCTTTACTTTCGCAAAGGCCTTTTTCATACATCACATTCCCATTCTCTCATTCACAGCCAAGTGATGTAGCTCCAAGTTGAGCTGTCTTTGTTATGGGCTGAATTGAGGCCTGACCAGGGCTTTTTCTTGCTCTAAGCAGTCTTAGTTTTTTTTCCATCGTTTTTTCCATAGAAAACAGTATGATTGGTTTGCAGAGGTGGACAAAGTACTCACATTCATTACTTAAGTGAAAGCACAGATACCACTGGTCAAATGTTACTCCAATACAAGTGAAAGTCATACAGTCAAATTTTTACTTAAGTTAAAGTACTGAAGTACTTGCTTTTAAAAATACTTAAGTATTAAAAGTACATTTTCTTTCACTACATTGTTGATTTATTGGCACAACACATACAATACCCAATACCTCTAGAATAAGGAATTGGTAAAATGTTACAGAATGAAACACAACCCGAGCTGGCAAAGAAAACAAGTCATTTGTTTATTTTTAATTGTAACACTACACCCCCCCCACGAAACAGCATGATAGGTGTTCTGACACAATGTACCACGTACATGTATGTAATGTACATCTTAATCAAGTTGAGAGTGGAACTGCTGTAAATGCAAATTAGCATGCAAAAAAAGAACATGAAGGAAGAAAGGAGTGAAGTATAGCCTTGCATGAGGACGTATACCTGAACCCACACACACACACACACACACACAAATGGAGGATGAGTTTTTGTAGGCTGTTATCTAGTTTGTTTTAGGCAGACACAGCACGCACTTAAAACGAAATGAATCTTTAATCCTTTCAGAAAATATGAACGTTTTATCAAGAAATGGCCATGGGTGCGAAAGTGGTACCGAAGAATCGTCTCGCATTGCAGAAATTCAATACCGGCGTTGAACTTAATTTTATGGTTATAGACTACATCAGACGTGACGTAACTCTACTGATTACTGATAGGCTGTCATCTGGGAAAAAACACTCACGTTTTAGAAAAGGGGGAAAAAACATCCACTTTCAGAATTAAAAGTAACAAGTAAAGAGACCCTTGATAGAAATGTAGTGAAGTAAAAAGTACAATGTTTGTCTTTCAAATGTAGTGAAGTGAAAGTCATAAGTTTCCAAAAAAAAAAAAATACTACTCCAGTGAAGTACAGATACTCAAAAACTCTACTTAAGTACAGTGCTCAAGCAAATCCACTTCGTTACTGTCCACCTCTGTTGGTTTGTGTTGGAGGATGCAGTATGAGGCTTGGGGCCACCGAGTGTCTAGAAACTGCCAGGGGTGTGACTTATTTAAAAATGATGGATGAGTTGGGGGTTAGGGTGTAGCCATTTGACAGTGTGTAGTCACTGAAAGTGTGTTATGTTCAAGTGCGTAGTCATTTTTAGTTGGTCCGGTTCCCTGTCATGAAGGATATGCTTTGTGCACCAAAAAGGGGGTAGCTCCATTAAATTTATGTGTAAAGTCAAAAAGATGGTCTTCTGGCCTTCAAAGAACCTCTATGCTAAACACTTTATTACTGGATTTCATTTATATGGCGAGGCTGCGTAATAGACAGCACTCTGGGATGGTAATGCAGGGGGAGAAAAGTCCCCAAATTGCCCTCAGAGTTAATGAAGTCTCACAGTATGATGTGGGAAAATTGTGGTGGAAAGGGGTCAACAGACCTCTTCAGCCCCCTCGTCCATGGAAAATGGCTCCTGCCGAATGCTCACGCAGCAAAGCTAGCCCTAAGAATGATGGTTTTAAGTAATGGCATTTGGCAGATCGGCAACATTTCCCCAGCTCGGTGGAAGTTTCTCTGAGTTGGGAGAAAGACATGTCTCAAAAGCTAACAGTCCACAAGCCTTGCATGAAAGCCTAACGTCAACTTAACAAGCTATACACTCAATACAGTATATGTGATCTAATTACACTATTGCAGAGTTGCCAACTCTCACGCATCCGGCGTGACAGTCACGCATTCAGCCTCAATCTCACGCTCTCACACTCAAGAAAGAAATCTCACGCTAAATCTGACATTCTTCTGTGTTGTAATTTTTTTCACTCATGTAAAAAAAATGATTCGCTGAAAACACCGGTTTCAAAGATGCTTATTTGTTACACATAGATGATAAGCATGTTTAAAACGTAAAGCGAGAAAGGTTGTCCCCCCCCCCAACCCCTCACTCCAAGGTTTTTTGAAAAGTTGGCAACCCTGCTATTGTAATGGCCTAGCCTAGACCTGTCTTTCTTTAGACCCAGTACATCCTGCAGTGTTTTAGCTGCTGGGAGAGGTGAGTGTAGCTCCTGAGATTCACCAGTAGATGGTATTGTCAGCCAGGTCAGCAGAGCTTCAGCAATCAGCTCAGTCAGGAGCAGCCAAGACTGCTTTCAGAGAGAAGCTGGAGAAAGCTGTGGAACCAGAAATAGACTTCCCCACAAACCCAAAAGTGAAAGACTAATTGATTCTCCTTTCACTTCCTTGCAGCTGCAAGTCCGCACCACCTGGCTTTTCTTTGAGGGTGGAGAAAAGATGAACATCCCTTTGAAAGAAATAGGCTAAAGATTCATGATGTGTCCAAAAGGATTCAGGCAGCCCTTCCACACTGCTGTATCCCCCCACCAGCTCTGCAGCTCCTTCCAGTACCTTTGGGATGAGTTTGAGTGGTGATCCAGAACTAATCATCCAACATCAGTACCTCACTAATGCTCTTGTGGTTGAATACTGAATTAGTGTAAAGCCTTCCCAGAAGAGTCCAGGCAGTCGCACAGTGAAGTCGTTCAGAGTTCTTTGATGTGAAATACATTGTAGAGCAATTACCAAATCTTTACAGTGGCGGTGATGAGAACCAGGGATCACATTTTATTTACTGTCTAAAGTGAGTCAGTATGTGTCTGAGATTTTATAGGGTGTGTAATGTTGATTATGGTGATACATCTAATAACCATCTTGCCTTAAAACTACCCTTATGTACCTCATTGCCATGAATGTGTTTAAAACGTTTTAGACCAACTGTCTGAACTGTTGTTTAATGTCTCGGGCATCAGCCAATAAGTCTGTAACCATTTCCTGTAAAATCTTCCTGTGAGGGAGTTTTTAAGCGCCTTAAACGCTCCCGACGTTTGGTTCCCATCACCATTACAGTGACCAGTTCTCCCAGTGCAAGACTCGAAAAGTTCACGAACGGAGCTTCACATCAAATCACTCTGAAAGACTGTTTACATCCTGACGACTGAATTATTTCCCTTTTTAACGCGGTGAAGGAAGGGAGGGTTTTAAAGGCATTTTATAACTGCATAATTATGCGAAAATATATGGACAGTATTCGGGGTTCTAGATACCAGTATGTCACACACAGCTAATACAAAGGGCGAGCTGGTATTTGACCAATTTTTGAGTATTATTTCGGAAAAAAAAATCTCCCTAAACGCTCCCTAATCGCTGACCTATAATTAAGAACAGACGGCCTGTCAATCACAGCGTCAGAGCCAATTAAAACCTGCGGTTCCGCTGGAGGGCGGGGCCTCTCGCGGTCTCCTGGACAAATGAATCATGTAGACATGAGAGAAAACTGAATAAATTTAGTGCAGCAAGTGGGGGTGTCTAGAAACATTTGGACACATTAAGTGTGTGTGTGTTTTATATATATATATATATTTGGACACATTAAGTGTGTGTGTGTTTTATATATATATATATATATATATATATATATCATCTATTCAGTTCTCTCAATTCATTGTCCTCTCTTGATGTGAGAGGAAGGACTTGTGGTGGTATATCTTGGACGTAAACAAATTTGATCATTATCAGAAGTGGGGGGCGCGCTTGCTATCTGTTTAAGTTTTGGCATTTACAGGCGTTTGGCCATCAAACGCGTTTACACGAGTTTTCCAAATTAAATCCCTGTTTGGGATTTCAGCGCAGTCGTCCTCTTGCACTTTGAGCTGAATGTCAAGTCACCCGTCTGCTTCACGGGCCGACCGTCCTGAGTGACCGAGCGAGATCACGACGCGATCACGACGCGCTCCGACTCATCCCGTCCCGATTCCGCAAATCCGATATGATAGCACTGCCCTTTATCCCGGGAGAAACGGAGAAACCCCGGGCGACTGCAACTTATCTGCATAGTCCAGATATCTCGGTCATCTCCCTGTTTTATGTGTGATTTTCTTCCCTGGTTTATCCACTATGAATTATTCAGACGGTGCACATCTGTTCCTTGTCGCTTAATTAAAAAACTAAGATAAACAGATGCATTACAGATTGAGTGTTTTAAACTTTTTCTAAAGGCTGCATGTTACTCATATTTTAAAAAAATATATTTTAGACCAAAACTGACTGTCGGAACTGTTGTCTGATGTCTCAACCAATAAGTCTGTAACCATTTCCTGTAAAAGCTTTTAGAGGCCTTAAACACTCCTGACGTCAGGTTCCCATCGCCACCACAGTGACCAGTTCTCTCAGTACAAGACTCGGAAAGATCAGGAATGGAGCTTCACTCTGAAAGACTGTTTACGACCTGAATCATGTCAACATTTCCCTTTTGAACGCAGCAAAGGAAGGGAGGGTTTTAAAGGTCTTTTGTAAATGTGTCGTTATATGAAAATTTACAGACACAGTTCGGGCCTCTAGATATCTGTTTGTCACGCACAGCTAGTACAAAGGGCGAGCTAGTATTTTACCACTAATTGAGTATTATTTATGGAGTATTATACTCCAGTTCAGCTGGGGGCGGGGCCTTTCCCTTACAAATGAAGTGTCCCGTACAAACAATCTGGTCTTCAGTGAGAGGATTGCTGCAGCTCACTGCTCTGGTAAAGTGTGTTTACTGAGATATATGAATATTTACGCACGTGATCATAGTTCAGACTGTGTTCACTGCATGTGAAAGTTACTAAATGTGAGTGGCAATATCTCTTGCTGCTTGAGTTCAAAGCCAGAATGCGCTGTCCCACGGAGCAAAGTGAGCCATGGTAGCAGAGGTGGACAAAGTACTCACATTCATTACTTAAGTGAAAGTGCAGATACCACTGGTCAAATGTTACTCCAATACA
>JBBPCZ010000083.1:79785-109647 GCA_037974445.1 Brycinus macrolepidotus
CCCAAGCTGCTCCAGGGAGACTGCCCCCTGTAGTTAGGGAATGGAAGTCGCTTTGGATAAAAGTGTCTGCTAAATGCAGTAAATGTAAGTTTGTTAGAGTGTTGGTTGCAGTTTTTTATATTTGATCTTTATTATGCCTGGCTAATGAAATCAGCCTGCAATTTATTTATTTACAGATTTGACACATTTCAACAATTAAACATAAAGTATTTCTCCTCTGTGGCTTTTAATGCCTCTGTTTTATACGCCTAGTTGTCAGTATCCAGCTGCAAATCTTCATTGTGAATTTCCATTGGTCTAGCTGACACAGACGCCACTGATTGCGGTGCATCAAAAATAGCTGGGCGGAGTTGAATGAGATATGTCTACACAATCAGGACACAGATGATGTTGGCATTGTGTCTGCAGCTCAGTGTATGAAAGACTCTCTTCAGAAGTTCCAGTGCAACACGAAAGGACAGTGGCACAAACCCAAATATTTAAACCCGGAGGTTTTGACTCCAAAATCCAGACTCCGAATTGGAAGCTGAATGCTTGGATGTTGATATACTGGAATCAGTGATACTGACTGCAAGTGATAATCAGTGGTGTGAATCCCGCATAACAGCAATGCAGGTCAAAACATCACCCATTACAAACTAAGAACATGTACATTGCTTCTGGATCCAAGCATTACCATTAATATCACAGGTTAAACCAAAACAGCCTATATGTGAAGAGCGACAGAACCAACAAAACCGCTGAGAATACCAATAAATGTAATAGATCTTAATTCCATTGGTTTGTCCCCAATTAAATTTAGTTAAGGTAAGCTAGATTGAATTAATTTAGATTTGATTGTGTACATACACAGTTTAAGTATTTACTTCAGTCTAGTAACACCCTACAGTGTGAAGGAGTCTCAGTGGTGCATGGCCGTGCTATGAAACATCAGTTGTATTTTTATGTGGATACTTCAAGAGTTGAATTTGCCGTTCAGTATATGTATAAATTGATGAAGATGAATTCACTATTAAACCTTAGTCTTAAAACCTCCCAGCAGGTGCTCAAGGGAAACGTGTTTCCCTCTTGAATTAGCGGAATGGGCGACCCATACAAGGCCGATCTTGTTTTGAATGGCCGTTCGGTACTAATTAATGGACTGCGGCCCATTCCTGGCCCCGATTTAAACTCAAAACGGCATGAATTAAACATGGGCATCCCTCATCTTGGCACTGCTCAAACTCTAGGAGACAAAACTCATGGTGGCGGCTGTGACCTACCTGCCACTGGGAGGCAAATGCATGGCGAGGTGCACTTCACTTCACCCTACCCCCGTCTTGCATAAATTGCCACCTTCAGCGGCTGCCAATGGCATTAGTACCCAACAAGATCACCTCAGCTGACAAAAGTTAATTTGCACTAATGATGCTTTATTCCTCCCATTACATTAAATCATCTCCCTCTCGCCGCTCTCCATTCGCCTGTGCCAGAGCAATTCCATCCCCTGCACAATGTCATTTAAATAATAGAAACCAGATATTCTCTTCTTGATTTGTGCAGTATTTACCTGACCCCTGGCCAAGAGGAGGTGTCCATCTCATTAAACCTCTTCCAAGTGGCCATTTCGAAGCTTGCACTCACCTTCAAAGCCTTTGAATTGTTTCAGCACTGACGTTTCTCTAAAACCCTTTTGCCAAAGCCATTTTTTCTTAGGAGCCAAAGGAACGCGCTCAAACTGCAAACTGTCAGAAAATGGATGGAGTCTTCGCCTTGGACTGGGTGCAGTCCGTTTGCCCCGCAGCTTTGGTTTTCTTCCACTTCACTGACCGTGCTGTGAGGGGCAATGGATAATGCCACGGAGAAATGGGGTCAGGAACCCCAGAGCTTCAGATTGGAACCCATATTTACTTATTTCTTTTCTCTTTATTACTAAAGCACTGTTGTTCCAGGTCTGATGTGCCAAAGTGGTGGGTAACCTATATATAAGTGGTTTAGCCTAAGCATGCTATTAGTCTTAAGACTGCGCCTACTGTGTCTAAGACTGCTGGAGGAGATCCTTCAAAAAAATTGCCCAAGATGAAACACCCAAATAGGGAGGATTATCATTTTAATGCTAATTTGCACCACTTGTCTCATTGTGAATTATATCACGGACTTGGTTTTCCTCTGTTTAATTAGATTTAGTAAAAGGAATTATGCAGTGAGAAGCCCCAGAGGACCTTACTGTAGTTCCTCAGAATTTGCTGGTTTGTTTGCACCTATTTTTAGTTCATTGTTTCAATTGTCCAAATGAAAAGAATGGACTTAAAACAAATATTTAACTCTTACAGAAAAAAAAAACCTGTTTGCAGAGAATGTTGTTCTACATTACCTGGTCAGATGCTGTGGGCTTGCTGCTTTATTATGTGCTTCTTATTATGTGTGATTTATAAGTATGTATATCTAAATATTGTGACTGCATATTCAGAGATTTATCGGTGTAATGGAGTGCATAAATTCTGCCAAATTAAGTGCTAGAATGTGCACAAAAACTAGTATAGTAGAGGACTTGTAATATGTTGCTGTTTGCTTCTATTGAATGCGGTGTGCAAGTGTATGAAGCCATTTTCACACACGAACTCTAAACAATGTCCAGAGAATCAGGTTCGGACATTGTCCAGTCTTGCCCCTTCACACATGTAGCACACAGTAGGAGGTTTTTATATCAGTCGCCTGATGGAAATAATTTTTTTACTCTACCTTTTTAATGGCGTGGCCCTAAAAAAGTAGAGTCGCCCTTACCAACAGAAGCTCCCAAATCTTGTCTTCTCTCCAGGCAAACATTTTTCTTGGTGGCTTTGTGCAAAAGACCCCCTTCTTCACCATCAAATGTTTTCTTTCTTTTGGTGTCGCACCAGTTGCGTGAAGCATCATCAACAGGCTCACTGTGAATACTTCTGCAAATGACCTGCTATATTCACACGGACACAACTGGCCATTATACAGATTTTGTACTAGGAAGCTGGAAGTATTGAGTCTGTGTAACGTCCATTCTATGATTTCTCAAATACAGCTCCTCCTCCAGGTAAAGAGTAGAAAAGTTCAGGGCTGCAGTGCATGTGTGAAAGAGGCTTGAATGTGTTGCATTGGCCTTTTCTTTGCTGCCCCTTTTTAACCATAGAGGCATTTTAAATGAAAGAGATTTCTGTGCAAAAAAAAAAACTGTTGAGTTTTCACAACCTGAGTAAGCAGAACTCAACGGTGAGGCTTCAATCTCATTAGCCCCTGATTAATGAATGGGACAGTAACATATTAAACGTAGCAGCACATTCGCAAAAAGGCAGTTTTACAATTGGACTAGAGTTATGGGCGCATATGCGGATGGATCTGTTCGAATAAGGCAATGTTCATCCGTTATCTTTAATTGTTCCTGAGGAAGCTTTTAGTCCGAGTGAAATATGATTCTATTAGAAAACGATGCTTTCCCATTTAGAGCAAACAGACATGAATTATCTCATTTGGACCTTTTTCAGAGCAGAGCTGGATTATAGTGTGTGGGTTAAAGAGCTCCCCATTTCATAGTAACATTTGAGGACAGACTGTGGAGGAAATCTCAGTGTGAATGCAGAAAATTTCTGAAGGACAGAACTCTAAAGAAGCTTCGCACTTCTATATCACCACTTCATATGCCCACACTTAGGGACCCATACGTTTGGTATAATAAGCGTGATAAGTTTTGCATGCCACTCTTTTAAGAATGATTAAGAGCCACTTTTAAGTTCATAGTAGTTTCATTTGTTTTTGTTTTTATTTTTTCTGCCCATTTCACTCATGTCCAGTTCCACCCACTATCTAGGTCTTCCTAATGCTGCAGTTAGACAGCTCAGCAGAACTCTAAGACTTTGTTCACACTGCACAAACTACATTTGTACTTTAAATGTAGCACTTTGAAGTGTAAAGTCTGTTTAATGTCTGTTTTTAATTCATACATTTGCATTCTCAAATTCAGCCACTCCAGGTAATGTCTAGAAAGGTTCACAGTTGCAGTGCATGTGTGAAAGGGGCTTGAATGTACTGCATTAGCCTTTTTTGCTGCTCCTTTTTAACCATTGAGGTATTTTAAATGAAAGAGAATTCTGTGCAAAAAAGTCTGTAGACCTCAGATATCAGACTGACGTATGGTGACTAAGCAGGGGCAAAACAAGTCAGCTGATCAAGAGTTTAGAACTCGATGTGTACCATTTCCTAGCAAATGTAACTGGGAGAACGGCCACGCTGTGTTTCACAATAGTATTGCGCTTGTGAAGGTGAAGGACTGAGATCTCCTGTATTGACAAACCATTGGGGATCTTTTTCAACATGCTCCTCTTGATCTTACCACTATAAAATACTGGGCAATACTTTCAGCAACTGGAAACACAATAGAATAAAACTGACAAATGATTTTATCCCAGTTTTATGGCAGTCTAATATTACTCCTGAAGCAAAGTGTCAGACCAAGTGTGACATTTTATTTCATTCCGTCCCTCAGAACGTTTTACTTGAATGGATTTGATATTTGCTGAAGATCCTCTGAATGTCTCCAAAATATGCAGGGCAAGTGGCCCACCTCAGGCTTTCTGAAGGCCTTGTGTTCCAGCACTGCGATTTAATATATAGACCGAAATCAAACATCCTGTTAGGATCAGAGACATAATTGTGATACATTATGTTACGTAAACACACACACAGTCATGGTTAGGGGTACTTTGGCTGAAGTCATTACATCTGCTCGATTTCATCAGCCCGAAAGCTCCTCAAGTAAATCTCCCCCATCACTTCGCTCATTTACCAATTCATCACATGATTTACCTTGCAGCGGGACAGACTTCAGTAGGCTGTTAACCATTAACGTTATCGCTTGTGAGACTCTTGACACCCCAAGGAGTTAAGTAGCTTTTTGCATGGGCGACATGCGAGCGAAACATAATAAAGGTAATTTACTGCAAGGCAAATTCCATAGCTAAAGGGTTCCCATGTTAAATAGCCCAGTGACCTTTAGCGGCTGATTACATAAAGGAGGCACAATCAGATTAGAGCAGGGAGGGAAAGGTCAAGCGCATTCACCGCCATGGCCATTTCAGTCTACCTGGAGAAGCATCGTCTCAGAGCGGCGGCCCAAAAAGCGCCCATCGGCCGTGAGCGGGGAGGCAGTTAGCCCTACTGCCCCGAGAGCCGTTTGCGCAAAGGCCAGCGTCTGACGTGCTCGTGTGTCCTCCCTCTCCTGATCTCTCTTTCTCTCTCTCTCTCTCTCTCTCTCTCTTGATTGATGATACTGTACGTGAGGGCGTCTTCAACCTGACTGATCTGCTGAAGAATACAGGCTCGTTGGATCCTGAAGTCAATGTGACAGTCTAAATGTCAAATTTATGGCCCTCAGAGGTTTTATTTTTAGAATTTCCTTGTCTTGTGTAACTTCATTCTGTGAGTGACTGAGAATAAGATTCAGCGGTTCCGCAGATGCAGAAGCGGTGTGCTTAGTACATTATTCAGGCAAATGTATGCGCAAACATCTTAGGAAGATAAGAGAATAAACGTACGTAATCGTACTCACATGTACACCTGAATATGATCTTAAAAATAAGGACACAACCGAGAAGGTTCTTGGCACGATGCCATAGAAAAACCACTTTTAATTTTCTAAAGAACTTTCCGTGGAAAGAACCACGTTTCTAAATGTGATGAATGAGATCAATGAGAGCTTTTTTAAAATTCCACAGAAAATGTTCTAAGAAAAAAAAAACCCTTAAATTGGTAAGGAACATTTACGTAGTGTGAATTTTCTTCACATCTGCACACTCACAAATGATCATTTTCAGAAATGGTAAATGGTTTTAAAGCATCACCAGAAGAACCCTTTGGGCACCTATATTTAAGAGTGTATATAAAAATAGCAGAATGGTCAATTAAGTAAATACGATATTAAACACTGACAAAAAGCACTCTTTACACTAGTTTACAAATGTAAGCACTATTACCAACTAATTTACAAAATTATTTTACACCAATTATTTTACAACCTATTTCTCTTCTCTCAGGCTCATTCACTTTTTTCCTAAAAGCAATAGTGCACCTCTTACATTATCATTAGATACTGTTTGTACTTCCCTTGAATATGTGCATGGTTGTAATTCTTTTTTACCACAGTAATATACCTTTATGGCTTCTGTTAGTTTCCTATTAGATCATGGTCACTCATAAAATGGCAAATCAGTATTAATATATACTTTATGTATGCATGACCTGGCATTTGCAAGTTCAAGTCTCATGGGAGATCATTTTACCTGAGCTTGGGGAGAGGCACTTTGCCTGATTTGATCCTCCGAACGTTCCATATGGAGAAAGACCTAATAAGTAAAATGTGTACTTCACAAGTCACCTTGTATTGTAAGCATCTGGCATGTAGAAGACACTTTTTGTAATAACAAGAGGTGACCAGTCTCCATAATCAGGCATTCGGAGCCACGACAAAATTTGATTTTCCTTTGTCCTCTCAGTGGTGCGCAAAGTACACAAGTCTAGTAGAGTGAGGTAATCCTTAATAAAATATTACTCTTATTACATAAATAAAGTCTTTATTTATATTTCTCCTTAAAGTACAAAATATGTGTATAAATGTGTATATATCAGTATATATACGGTGTGTCTTCCTTTTAGGAAATTAATAAAATTTCACTTCACTTCCCATCCATACTCTTGTGAAACAAAGGTCCTTAATTTAAAATATCCTGTGCAACATTACGCCATTTCTGAAACCTTGTCAGAATTTGTCCAGCCCAGTTGCAGATGCTAAGCTGGGATTGGACATTCTGTATTTTTGGGAGGTTTGAGTTATCTGTTAAGGTGGGTCAAACTTTTAATATTGTGGAAAATGTAGTTTTTACTTCAAAGTATGTTACAGAAAGGAGTAGAGTAAAAAGTAGGGTGTTTTAATGTGAATACAGTGGAGGGAATGTAAAAGCCCTAAAAATTAAAAATACCTTTTAAAAGTACAGATACAAGAATATAAAATGTTTTACTCATTGTCCACCACTGTCCTAATAGATGTCTATGAAAATGTATGCTGCAGGCAGACATAGCCCTAATTTCTGCATTTTAGAAACGTCTGTGAAATGGTATCTGCATCGCCATTTGCAGAGATGTGCATGAATTACTGGATTTCAGCATCACAGTTTCCATATGGGTGCGTATGATTTCACAGGTGTTTGACTGTTACTGTAAATTTGCAGTGCCTTTTGAATTGCAAGCCCTGTCTTGAAAAAACAAATATTAATATGCATATTGTGACATCCCTAGTGCCTTATTGTATGTGAAGTGTGAGGTGATGAACCAAAGCTGAGTGTGTGATGTTAAAGTGCTGCTCTTTGGCTTCCGTTGTTGCTGTAAACCGGCTTCAGTGTGACTGTGGCAGAGTTACAGCTTGATGGTCTGGAGAAAAATGATTGTGAGCATAGCATTAAGTTCGCCTTAAAAAAGGCAGCTGAGCCAGAGCTTTATTGATTTGATAGAGTAATGTTTTCCAGAATGCAGCCACAGGCCCAGCGGAGGGTCACTGAACGAGGCTGGAAAATGGCAGCTTAGAAATAGCAGTGGTTACCAAGTGGCTGTTTTCCACTTGTTGACAGGAGAATGGATCTGGGTGGCCCTGTTATTGTTATTATAATTCCATTCTGCAAGCTCCGACACACTAGCGGCTCTGCTGGCTCTGGCTCTGCTAGAAGTGATGAGACACTGTATGCGTGTGTGGGTGTGTGTGTGTGTGTCTCTGTGTGTGTGTGTGTGTGTGTGTGTATTTTTCAGCTAACTGGAGTGCTAGTTGTCTATGGCTGCCTGTATCTACAGTATGTGAAAATGTGCGTGCGTGTTTTCGAGTGTGTGTGTGTGTGTGTGTGGGCAGGCGTAGGCAGGCAAGGCAGTTTGTCTCAGAGCGCAGCTCAACGCTGGCTGGCCTGTCAGCCAGTTTTTACGGCGGGCCCATTAGGAGGCTGACATGGTTAATGCTGATTGCGGCGGGCGCAGCCAGGCCCTGACAGTAACGGTGAGCTGAGTGACGCAGATGATGTTAACAAGCCGGGGGAAGCGACTGGGGCCCGTGTTTACAATATGGGGGTGCTAAATCTGTCTGCACGATAACACCCGCCCCTACACACATACACACACAAGCACACGCGCACCAACACACACAGCCTGGCCACAAACAAACACTCAGAGAAAGCTGCACCGGCGGATAATTAGGCACCCTGCAAACAAAAGAGCCAGGCTTCATTCCTCAGCCTCGCAGGCAGCGGGAAGCTGCACTGGCCCATCACTCACAGTCTGGAGTGTGCACTTGGACACACACCTTTCTGCAGCCCTCGGAATGGAGGCGCTTTAGCCGCGGAAGAGTCGCTCTGTCCAATATGCTTCTCATTTCCCGAGACTTTGGTTTCCCAGTGTCTAATGAAGGTGCTCTGTAAGGAGGTTGTCAAAAAGTACACTAGAATGACTAGAAATGAGTAAGCCTTTCATGGCTACAAACAAAAGTCGAAAGCCCTTCATGTAGAAGCTTTAGGCAGAACAGGGCAATAGATATAAGATTTTCACTTTATTTCACGTCTTAGAGGTTGTTCAGACGCTGCGTTGTCAGACTCCCTTCTTTTCACTTTTGTCCATGGAGCAACAGAAACCAGAACTGAAGAGCAAGCCTTTAGAGTATTCAACATGTTTTGTGTTTTAAAACCACATGTTTAGGTCTTTTACAGCTGAACAATCAGTTTTGAGGATGGCTTCTCTCGGGTCAGTTATTTGTCCAACCGAGAGGAAAAACTCCTTTTAGAACACAGAGAGCTGGACAACACTCAGCATACAGATTACCAATTATTTGTTCATCTCAAGTGACACCATGTTTTTTTGTTGTTGTTGTAAGACACAATCTTTTGAAGCTAAAGATTTTTCTTTTTTGCTCTCCCACAACGGCATTCTTTAAAAATCGGTAGCGTTTGGTCATGTTGTTGTTCTCTTAATACAAATCACATTTTTAAAAAGGTGATTGCCAGCAGGGCTGGGTATTGAGAAGTGGTACTAAACTGGTTCCTGACCGGTCAATTATGAAATATCAGTAAGTTCCTGGAAGGTCGGCGCTGCTATCAGTATTTGTGCAACGTTAAATATTCTAACATAGCCGGCATTTTCAAATGGTTGATGCTAGACTGGATCAGTGGGGGTGGGGGGTCAGGAATGATGCTCTGCACGTCACCACCAGACATTTGTAACAATTGCTGCTAACTCATTATATTTACAGGAAAAAAAATGTAGCTTTAGGTTTAGATTAGTGGTAAAATCAGTAAAATCCAACCATACTTATGGCTAGTTGCCAGCCTCTACACTTATATGGCCAATGAGAACAGTGTTTTTAAACTTCAGTTAAACTTCTGTCCTCAGCCACGCTGCAACAAAGGCTTTTAAATTTCTCCATGAATGCCATGAAATAATAGTTTTCCAGTAGCTTCTCATTTGAAATATCTACATCAAGCCTACGTATTGTGTCTAAAATCTGTGATTACTAAAATCAGCATGTTTGATGTACCGACATATCAAGATTTGCTCAAAAGAGCTTGCTGTATTTGTTTTCCACTGGTCTTAAGAACAGTAGTTGATTTGATGAGATGGTACAAATGAGACGTGGTCCACTGTGTAATTCAGTCGACCACAAAACGCCACTGTTTCCGCAGCCGTCAAAAGGGGAAAAAACATGCTCAAAAACAATTAGAGTGGGGAACTCACGTTTCAAATTAAGCTGTTGGGGCCATCGCATATATAAGTTCTCTTGTCAGCCTGGTGAAGTGGCAGTTAATGAGCTTCATTAATATGCTAAACAGGCCTTTTTCCCCTCATTTTGTCGCTGCTCTGTCCACTGCAGAGTGACCAGCTCTGGAATATTTCTAATTGCAAGTCAATTATGTCATTGAGCCCATTTAGAACTTCATTTGTATGCAAATTTGGGGTTGGGGGGCCGAGGGAAGGGTCGCCACTCCACAACAGTAAGTGTATAAATAGTACATGATCTTAGCCTGAGCCCGCAGCACTGCTGTGCATGGGGGATGCAGTGAGGGGCCGCTCTTTTTTTTTTTTTTTGGAATCTCAGATGTGGACGAAAGCGGCAAAGAAAAGTGCCTGTGTTTCCTCCGGCAGCTAGTAACATGAATCAGGAGCTCGTCAGCTCATGGGGCGATCATTAATTGCAGTTACCGCAGCGAGGTTGTCCCAGTAAATGATTTCTCGATGCATCATCCGTCTTTGATCTGTCTGTAGTCAATAGTAGGTTTAGTGGGGCGTAAAACAGTCATCAATAAAAGCTGATGAAGACACAGCAGTGAGTTAAATGAGTGCACGAAGGCAGCGCCCTCAGGTGGCCGGAGCTGTTCTAATCTGGGTGTGTTGTTGTGGAACGTGCTGGGGGGGGAGGCTGTGTAAAGGTTGTGCTTTGTGTGGGCGGGGACATTGTCCTCCTCTTCCTTCATCCTGCCTGATACTCAACAACTGCACGAGCTGAGTCACACGCAAGCATCGACCCACATGCATCCACCACACACAAACACACGCACACACGCATACACATACTGCTACACTCTTGTTAGGGTTTGGATGTCAGTAGACTTTGAGTTGTGCAGAGGTGGCTGGGCACTGGCAGACAGAGCTGTCCGACAGGCCCCTTAACGATTATCAAGCTCCATTTTATTAGGGCAGACTGGAGCTGTGCATGGAAAGGCAGGCTTGTAAATTAGCTGCCAGGCCTGGCGTCAATACCGGAGAAAATCCGGTGACATTGTGAAGTCTGCCACCCATCAGCACTTAATGAATGGATGAAGTTAAGACCATTTTTAGTAAATTCATTACTGTATTGGACTTGACAGGGCAGATTAATAATTGGTTTGTCACGTCTTCCCCCCCCCCCCTCCTTCTCCCAAATGATTAATATGCCTATTGATTAGGGCCCAGCAAGCATGCGGAAGATATGGAGAAAAATGCACGCACAAGCACTGGGACACAAAAATCCAATGGCCACTCAAAGAGTGAGCGACGGTCAACAAACCCTGCGCCCAACTTAATCAAATCCAGGAGAGAAAACCACTGTGGCCAGCGTAATCAGTTTCTCTCTCAGCTGCCCAGTACTGATGTCTTAACATGCTCTGCTGTAATCTGTGTGATTACTCATTAACACACGAGTGTAAGAAACACTGTGCGTCTCCCACCTTTCAAAAATGTATGGTTGGTCTGTAACTGTGTTTGAGCCTGAGGTAAAGAATGAAGATAGGTGCAGGTGTTTGTTCAGATGGTGCCACAACAAAACCAAAGTGGAAACAAAGTGTTGGTTCAGTGGCTACAGCAGCTAAAACTCTTCATTGACTTAAAGGGAAACTCCGCTGATTTTTCAAAATTTCTGCCTAATTTAATCATTAAAATGGGAACAAAGTCAGTCAAAGTGACTTGATGTGAAACGCTGTGTTTATAGAGCTCATTGAATTGTAAAGTTTTTCACAGCGGTGGTGACCAGATTTTCAAAGGGTTTAACGTCTCTAAAAGCCACATCATAAGGTACGACATGAAATGGTTGCGAATTCACTGTCTGCTACCTAAGGTGTTTTTTTTTACAATATCTTTAAGAGAAGGTTTCATCCTAGAGAGAGGCCTTTGTATATTTATTTATTTATTTTGTGGTAAAAAGGGGCATGCAGGGTGTTGCAAGGCAAAATAGTCCCTAAAGAAATCATATTTATCATGACATAACACTGTTTTACCAACATTATTACATATAAACGAGGATTCATCTTGGTTCACTTACCATTTTGGCTAGGAAATAAAATGGTTGTATTTGAGTTGTAGACACTGGGATCACTGGTTCCTATCACCAACATCACCACCACAGGCCGGTAGGTTTCTCTGTTTCACATCAAATAACTCTGAATGACTTGGTGTGCAGCTCAGTGAATTATGCAGATTTATAGTGGATATGATGTGAACTTCAAAACCTTGTGACTATTGGTCCCTAAGGCTTACCGACAACAGTTTACTATCCATTTAATATCCAACAAAAAAGCAGTTTCACTTTTTTTTCACCATGTCAGGAAAAGCAGCACATTTGTACATCTGTCTATTCAGCATACAGCAGCCCTGCCCGTTCACGCTGAAGTTAGGAGTGTTTCAGCGGAACTCATTTATCAGCCTGAAAGGCACAGTAATAAAAATAGCCTGTTTAATTTTGAGGCATGAGCAGAGGCTGAAAATTAGTCATGTAAAAGAAAAGAAAAATTGTGACGGTTTTCGGTACATAAAGTCACATAAATATCAAGTTGACATTTGAAGAAAAAAATCAAATACAATCAAAATGCAGGAAATGGACCCAGAGTAAACCCCAGGACCTCTCAGCATTAAAGTGTTTCTAAATCACCTCTTCACACTTAGAACAATATGTTAATTCTCTCAGTTCTTTCACTTATACATTCTTTTAAAAACACCAGTCATTTTTATTATTATTGTGGCACAATGTGCCACTGTTTTATTCCACTTTATGATGTCACAAAACAGCGATCAGGACCTGTAACCCCCGGTTACCAGTTCAGTTTTAAAGCCTTCAGTCTAGGCTGTGGTATAATTATTTGGTTTGTATTTCCTGGAATAAGTAAATGATAAGGAGCGGTATTAGTATGGGATTACGGGCCGATCCTTTTTCCCCCTTCCTTCAAACATTTCAGTGTATATTAAAGAACGTGGATGAATATCTTTGCCTCTTGAGGAGACTGACGACTCTTCTAGCCGTTGCCATCTTGTTCATCATTTTTGATAACACCAATAGCCTCCGGTTTATGTCTCGGGCATCAAATTAACTGATGTATATCTGCAAATACCCCTTTGGGAGGGCTGCTCTGATGTTTTATTTAAAAGAATGGCGGAGAAGGCTGTGGAATAAAGGCGAGGATTGTAACTCTCATCGGTTGCAGCTTTTGTTATTGATTTTTATCAGCACCAACGTGTCCATTCTCGGTTTGGAGAGATTAGCCTGTTGTCTGAATTCTCCCCAAAAACTGGAGAATGCAGCGAGGGGAGATAGCCTGATGAAATTATTGCGGATTGAGTTATCAGGGTCTTTTTTTTTTTGGTCTTTTATTCCGTGAAGTAATCCACGTCTCACAAAAAAGACATGTCTAATTCAGAGAGCAGGCAGTGTGGTGGCTTGTCCCGAAGCAACATGGCGGCCCGTGATAAAGTGCTCGGCTCAATTTCCCTACAGCCGAGAGTAAGAAAACCCAGCTCGACCTGCCACAATGGGGCATTACCATATGAATATGACCGTCTCTTTAGCCCATCAATCTCGGCTGGCTCTCGTAAAGGGGGAGCCAGATAACCTCCAGGAGATCCCCTCTTAACCTCAATTCTGCCGGATGGATTAAGAAATACCCGTGAGCCCGAGTGTTGGAGCTGCACGGCGGCCACGCCATTATTCTTTCCCCGAAACGAGTTATAATACAATTAATCTTGTCCAGGAGGAAAAATATGGCACCTAAGTGAATTTTACATGAAGATCCTCCCACTACTTATTGCTAACGCCCTCCCCCCCCCCCACTGCCGCCTGCGCGTGGAGTAATTGCGTTGTCACACACACACACACACACGCACACACTGACTGCAGCTGAACTTCACTACAGATGAGTCTGTACTGCAGGAGGACTCGAGACAGACAGACACACACATACACACACTTCACACCGCCCGCCTGCAGGACGAATGAAGTGCAGCATCTCCCTCTTTACTCATTCCTTCCTTTTGTTTGCTTTTTTTCTTTTTTATGCTTTCCTTCTTTCTCTCCTATCTTTCTTCCAGCTGTGTGATTCTTTCTTTTGTTTATTTCCTTTTTTTGCTTTTTCAGTTTTCCATCTTTCTTTCCTTCTTCCTTCTTCCTTTATTTCAGATGTTTAATTCTTCCTTTTCTGGGTTTGCTTTTTTTCTTTTTCTTTTTTCCCCCCTTCTTCTTCCGTTCTTATTTTCAATTGTTTGTTTCTTTGTCTGCGTCTTTTTTTTCATCTTTTTCCTTTGTTTCTTTTTTCTTATTTCTTTTTCAGTTGTTCGATTCTGTTTTGTTTGACTTTACTTTCCTTTGTTTACTTGTTTGTTTGCCTCTCTCTTTTTTCTTTCTTACAGATGGATGTCTGAGATGACTCTACTACTTTCTTTCTTTCTTTCTTTCTGATAGTTATCTGTATGTAGGAATAAATGTATCCCATTGTTCTCCCTCTTCCAGTCTCGGGGCATCTATAAACTGCCAGTATTGCAGGATTCACGCTCTGCTTGGGTGAGACTCCTGGCATCGTGTCCACAAGGTTTGTGCGTCAGGGGTCAGCTCTCGTCACACTGCGCGCCTCATACAGCTGTGTTCCTGCTCAGAAAGGAAATGGGCCGGTGACTCACGTCCTGATCTCTGAGAGCTGGACACACACAGTAGATCCACTGACGTGTTGGTACATAAAAAGCTTCACATCATAAAACTCAATGTCAAGGAATAATCTGCAATCATGATCAGCTTTTACTTGTTTTTTCCTCTTTATTAGGGTCACTGTTGATGAAACTGAATTCCAGCACAAAACGTGCACTGTCTAAAAGAACATATTTGATGAGGTAATAATATTTAACTGTTTTTAATGAAATGATGCAGTGAAAAATGAATATGTAAGATGAATAAAAACCATATTTTACATCAATTCAAACCTCGAGAACACTTCTTCCTTATTCCCCTTTTTCACGGTGTATGACCTGACAAGTTCATCATAATTCTAATGGAGTTTATTTCTTTTTAAAACCATTCAATTAAAAAAATATTATTAATTTCACCTTCTTAGTTTGTGCGTTTTTTTGCTAATGTCCGATAAACCTCTGACAGATGACTCTGATCTCCCTTGTCAGGGCCTGAGAGTTTTAGCCGAGGCAGAATCTCCGACTCAATTATAGACTAAGGTGGGTGTGATTTATTTAAATAAGTCTGTTTAATATACTTATATCTCACATGCATGCGACATTTGCAATAAAGGTATATGGGACAGTATATGTGTAAGGGGGAAGCCATAAAGCATGGCCTGATCCTCGGGGCTGAAAGAGCAGCGGCTGCTGGGGTGCGGAGACGGAAGGTGGTGGTGGTGGTGGTGGTGGGAGGGGGGTGAGGGTGGAGAACACAGGTGAAATTGATTCCTGGTGTCTATATTTCATGTTGAAAATTGGCTCGTACATCCAGTGGTTTGATCTATGGGGGCCGTCGTGCTAAGAAAAAACCTTAGTAAATGTGTAATTTCTCCCTTGATGGAACACAGACGAAAGGCGATCCTTCTTATTCCTCTCTGTGCCTCTCTCTCTCTCTCTCTCTCTCTCTCTCCCTCTCTTGTTCTTTCCTCTGCTTATGAAGACAGCTCTGCTTCTGCAGGATTACTGCGCTCTCTCTCTCTCTCTCTCTCTCTCTCTCTCCTTTTCATGCACCTTGATGTCTCCATTTCATTATGGCCCCTCCATTTATCAACTCTTTTCGGCTAAGGAGTGACTCACCTCTACTCCCCCCCCCCCCCCCCATTCTTCCCCCCTTACCTGCCGCATATTTTTTTGGCAGGGGTGTGTGATTGTGTATCTGTTTCACTGCTGCTGCTGGAGGGTTATTTCTATGGGGGGTGACACTGGAGGGCTGTTGCTGATGGGGCCTGCCTGTGTAATATTCTGTACAGGAGCACCCTGTTTGTTTGCTGCAGGAGAAGTGGCTGCGCAGGCAGATGGGCCAGCTTGCATGCACACTGAATGACAGGAATAAAGATGGCGTAGCGAAGGTATACGCGAGGAGAGAGAGTCCAAATAAATGAGGCGGACAGGGGAGCAATGCACAGCCACTGATGTGCAAATGATAAAGAAGGGGCCCCTGCGTCTATCTGTGGCTTAGGAGCAAGAGAGAGAGAGAGAGAGAGAGAGAGAGAGAGAGAAAGAGAGAGAGAGAGAGAGACAGAGACAGAAGAGTGCAAGGAAAGATGGGTGAGTGCATTATAATCAAGACGCTGGTAATGATAATAATAATAATGTGGAATTAGTTCTCTCTATCAGTGGGCGAGTGGTGGGCAGGCCTTTTAATCATGGTCTAAAAGGTGCGAATGCTCTTTATCATCATTGAACTGTGTCCAGGGCTAATTGTGGCCATATTTCACTGTCCGCAAGCCCGGGGTGGCCAACGATCTGGCCTGCTCCCTCACCAGCGTGATTGAACGCAGATAAAGTCGCGTTCGCAGCAGGGCTCAGCTGGGAGGCAGCCTCAGACGCATACACGTGCACACACGCACACACACACACACACACTCTCTCTCCAAGTGAAACAGAAGGTCCTCGCACCTCCTCTCTCCTGTTTCCCTCTCTTTTCTCTCTCTCAGCTCTCAGCTAACCCATCTCTTCATATATTTTTCTTCTCATATGATGTCCTCTCTCTTTACACACAACAGAGTTACACTGTTTCACACCGTACCGTTACAGTACATGTGTGAACAAAACCGCCAAAAAGGTTTTTAAAAGTAACTTTACAGGAGAAGGAAAAAAAAAAACAGTCTTTTGATGTATCAATAATGTATTGTTTTTTTTGTCGTTTATTCACTATTTGTGTTGTTTCATTTATTGTGAAATTATGAGACAGTGATATTTTTATTTACATGTAAAATATTATATAAAAAACTATAAAAAAAAAAATGATGGAAATTGTAAAAAAAACAAAAAACAAATAAACAACAAAAATAGAGATGGAGAGGTTTTGTTCCAGCAGCAAGCATATCCATTGTGTGCAAAGAATAGCCCCTATCAAGTGATATTTAGATTTTTTAAAAATTAGATTCCTTCAAAGTGAGAATAAGTGCATATCCTCTACAGAGAACAAACACACATGTGAAGAAGTGTACTTACGCACTTGCATTTTTCTGCAAATTTTAGTGCACAATTCCGGTTTTTATTTTAGAAATTACTGGAAAAAAGTAAGGCAACCATGCCAGTGTGGTGAATTCAGCAAATAAAGAATAATGAACATTAAAAGTGCGTTCTCTTATAGTCCTTATTGTAACGCCTGAACTAGTTTCTCCACCACATCTGACAAGATGGTCCAGCACATGATGCCCGACTGGATTGAGATCTGGAGAATTTGAAGTCAACACTCTCTGTCATGTTCCTCAAATCATTCCTGAACAGTTGTTGCAGTGTGACAGGTAGCGTTATCCTGCTAAAAGAGGTCACTGCTATTAGAGAATACCGTTGCCAAGAAGGGATGAACTTCTGCAACACTGTTTACATGTACATGTCAAAGGTTTCTCTGTAGAACATTGCCTGGAGCATCACACCGCGCTCCACCAGCCTGACTGACTTGTGCGTATGCAGCCCCATATGCTTTTGATCATAGTCAGAATACTTTTTTCAGACATTTGTGCTGCAGTAGCTGATCTGTGGGATCAGACCAGACGAGCTAACCTTCGCCCCCACACTTGCATCAGTGAGCCTCGGGAGCCCACGACCCTTTTGCCGGTCCACTGGTTATCCTTCTTTGGTAGGTACTAAGACTTGTCGTTTTGGTGATGCTCTAACCCGGGTGTCTAGCTATTTCAATTTGGCCCCTGTCAAAGTCACTCAGATCCACATTTCCAACAGATCAACTTCAAGACCACTCAGTTGCCGCCTAATATATCCCACCCCTTGACAGGTGCCATTGTAACGAGATAATCAATGTTACTCACTGCACTTGTCAGTAGTTTTAATGTTGTGGCTGATTGATATGTATGTATGTATGTGTGTGTGCATATAATACATTTGCATAATTATTTATTGTATGCCTCAGTCTTTGCATTGTTTGCACACTTAACAACTCTGCTGCTAAAATATAGAGTGTTATAATATTGTATTCATTTACACTAGTGCTGTACACTAGTATGCTAGACTATATGTTGTCTTGTCCTGTAAATTATTGTGCTGTTGTGTTTTTCTTTTTCACTTTCTCTTGCAGTCCTGTCCTGTCTGCACTTGTGTAGGCTTGTATAGTCTCGTCTGTATATATCTGTGTTTGTATATTTTGTGTGTGTTATGTGTTAGTATATATATATTAGTATATCCATATATATATATATATATATATATATACATACGTATACATACATATACTCATTGTGTACATACATACATCTTGCCTAAGTCCACATATAGTTTACATATACATATATGTATATATTTTACAAAATAGATGTCCATATTTTATATTTCTAGATTTTTTTTACTGTACTGTTGGTTTAGTATTTTATTCTATTCTATTGTTTTTAATCTTTGCTGCTCTTTGTACTGTCCACTTTCTGCCGTGACAAAGTTAATTTCCCACTTGTGGAACTAATAAAGGATTATCTTATCTTATCTTATCTTATAAATACAAACATTATACTGTAACTCATAATTCTTTAAATTATTATATTAATATAAATAACAATACAAAAAATACAAGTTAATTGTATTATATCCGGCATTGTTTTAGAGGATTTAGACTTTTTTGTATTTAGTAATTAGATGAAAAGAACAGTGGTGTGCTGAATGTCAGAGTGGAAATAATGGGAGAACAGATTCTTCTTTGTGAAAGATTTCTGCACACATGTCAAACCAGTGAAGTGCGGCTCTCCTCAAAGCTCGCACTTTTCTTTTCTGCTCCCTCTTTCCTCCTTTTCCCTTTTTTTCAGCAATCAGTTTCCCGTCTCTTTCCTTGACACTCCCTCACCTTGGCAGAGGATGTAGGTCACCTACAGGGAAGAAACTTTTAATTAAAGTTAAAGCTTCACCGGTGGACTGCAGCAGGGGAGCTGAGGGGCCCCACCGCACCCCTGCCTCACACCAACCCAGGCGTCTGTGTTCAACCATAGCAAAAGTAATCTCCATGAATTTTAGCTAATGGACGAGCCTGTCTCCGCAATAATAAAAATGTATTGACGGCAAAAGGAAAAAAGCTTTTGCCTTAATCCAAACCAATGACCCACTGCTGTTCTTTGGCCTGGTTTTCTTATGGACCAGCATGGAGTTTAAAGTTCTGTTAGAGAAGATAAAACCTATCCATAGTTGGCATCTTCCAGATATTTTTTTTTTTGTGTAGACCATTTACAAGAGAATTTCCTCATCCCAAAAAGTGTTTAATCCCTTACACTGCGGGCCTGTTATTCAGTTACTGATCATCATTCATCTCAGAGTTGTTTATTCAGTGTCTACTATGAATGACTCACTAACCACCAATGAAAGAAAGTAACTACTAATGAAAGTGACGTCAGTTTGTAGTCATGAAAGCAAGGGAAAATAGTGGAATAGGGGTTAAAATAATAAGCTAGATGTCATTTATTCACTGTTTTCAAGAGAATATATGGAACTATGGTTATAATATATGGAAAATATACGGTGTTTTATATGTTATGATGTCTGTTATTTCAGACAGCGGTGTGTGTGTGCGTGTTTGTGTGTCTTTATGGAGTGTTCTGTTGAACTGTAGCGGTTTCCCAGAGGTGGATCTGATTACACACACAAACTGCAGGAGTGGTACCTGATACGGGGGGAACATGAAGAAAACATTGCATCCCAAAGTAAAACGCATCATCCAAAGAGCCCCATAACACAATTAGGAGAAGAGCCGTCATAGGTGCCGAACAGTAGAGGAGCTGACGCTGGGTGGCGGTGTAAAGTGACACAGCTATTTAGGGAGGGGTGAAAAAACAATTGGGGAGAAGAGCGCCCATCCTTCAGAGTGGCGCGGTCTCATTTGGGTGATGGGCCAAAGCACTGGAGAGGGAGCTGAGCTCTAATAGAAGATTGAATCAAAGCGAAATGTACAAACAGGGAAATTTACTAGATTAAATTGGGATATTTATAAAATCGTCTACTTGGCATGAGACGATAATGCACTTTGGGTGCTACGTTTTTCGCTTTGGTGCATTTTTAGACTCGGGTGTCACACTTTCCCAATGAAATTGCCTCCTGATGTGACAAATAGTGCAACAGCATTTGCTGTTATGGCCAGAACTAATAATTTGTTCATCTAATTTGACATATCGATGCACAGTGACGTGCAGAAGCCAACAGTAAACAATTGCAACAAACAAGGAACGCAACTCTATGATGCCTATATGGGAATTTGGAATATATCGATTAAGCTCAGATTTAGTGTTTGTACCAAAGGTTGGGGAGAAAGGAGAGAGAGAAAGATAGAGAGAGATTAGATCAAGAGCTACATTCTCTGGGCCCGGAAGCCTTCTCTATAGAGATGGATGATGGCAATCCAAGCGGCACATCAACAATCCTATTAGCCATGCTCCATAAATGTTCCTCATCAAGGAGGAAGATGTCATAACTCACTTTGCTACATTGATTTTAATCACACCAAATGTAAACATACATATTATCAATATCAATGCAGAAAATAACTTTATAATATGCAATTATGGGCCGGCATTGATTTTTTTTATCCAGTGTAATCTTCCCCAATTGATTTAATAAGGCCGTTATCAGCCGGGCAGGAGGAATATTAGAAACACAATTTTCATAAATTTCAAAGCACACTGGCGCTGGTTCATTTTCTTAAGGGGGATGAAGCTTAGTGGAGGAGGAGGAGACCAATTCTGGTCTCTCTGAATGGTCACCGATGCTGTTTAAATCAGGATGTTGTCAGTTGTCACTGTGCGTGTGTGTGTTTGTGCGAACGTGTGTGTCCATTTTCTAACATGACCATAGGAAGATAAATGCTTTAAGAGACCCTGTAGTCACTGATAATAACCACAGAAACGACAGCATGATGGCAGCAGCAGTGCTCTGCATCGCTTCTCAGTAGCTTCTCATTCTTCTTAAAGTGATGGTTAGAAATATAACATTTACACAGCTTTCCTCTAAATCTCCAATCAGATCAGACCGGACGTGTTTGGTGTCTGCATTCTCCTTCTTTAGTTTTGCACCAGAGCTTCTAATGTAGCTGTATGACATGGCAAAGCTGGCCGACTATGTTTAACATAAGGGCAAATTGGATTCACGCTGTTGCTCTACCTGAAGCATTACAGTGTGTCCAAAAACATCTCTTGATTACATTCTGCATTCCTCTTTCCCAGCAGCCCCCCTCCTCCTCCCCTCCACCACCTTCACTCTTTCCTTTACAGTGGCCATCTTTCCTGGCCGCCTCCTCGTCACACTGACAGTAGATTGATTCTTGCCACTTCCTCGGGTCGTGTTATCTGCTTGTGCTGGACACTGCTGCTACCTCTCTCAGGCACTCTAATGAGGACAAACGACCCCCCCGATCCCCGTGCCCCCTAACAAAAATGGCAGCATCCAAATGAGAGGGAAGAGGGGTCAGCCCACCGATGCCCATTCTCAAATTACCCAGGCTCTCTTTCCAAATGACTTTGGCTATTAGAATGGCGTGTCGTGGCCCATTGGCACATGAATGTGGCTGTGCAGCTGTCTTTCTCCAGCACCAACCGGGCTCTAACGCAATCTCTTTAATAGCTCGGCCCTGCTGGGGAAGGGCCCGGTGCAGGACATTAGAGAAATATTTATTTGCCTGCAGAAATAACTGCATGCTAACCCGATTTGGTTATGTGGTATTAAACATGAGGAGGCTAGCCTTGGTTAAGCAGAGGAACTGTGACTGGTGTTGATGGTTTTCCTGCAGTGGTCCTCAGCCCACTTCAGCTCATTAAGTGATTATTGTTTAGCTGCTTGATTGGATCAGGTGTGTTGGAGCAAAAAAAATGCCAAAATATGCAGAGAAGGTGTATTCCACATTATCAATAATAAAGGTGCCAAAAAGGGTTCCGTGGAGTGGGGCAATAGACCATCACTGTTACTGTTATTTTTTTTAATGTACATAATATCCTATTCACAGTCCACTCTAAAATATTTTCTTCCAAATCAAAGTTTGCAACAGAGAACCATCTTTACAATTATTGGAAAAAAATCCCATTCATCCTAATAAGTAATTGTAGCGCACAGCCTGTTTTTTTTATCAAAATGTCTAAATTTAAGTGCATTATTAATTTCAGTGGTTCCATATTGGGGCATTTCTGTTGCCAAACTGTCTTTAATTCCCCAAGGTTATGAGAATCCCTCTGATGGGCTGCCAGTTTCAAAATCCTCCATACATTTTCAGTGCGGTTCAAATTAGGAGATTGTCTATGCCATGCAAGCACATTTACCTTTTTTAGAAAACAGCCTTAAATATTTTGACTCTACATTTGGTGTTGTTTCCTTTTTCAAATGTCTTTCTTTTCCCCCTTTCCTGGCTGATGTGTTAAATTCATGTTAGAACATGTCTGCTACATTCTGGCTTTGGCTGTGTTTCTTTCAAAGACGTGTGAACGCCACTGCACTGTTTGCAGAGAGCCAGCCCCACGTCATGATGCTCCCATCTTCATACTTCACTGTAGACAGAGTTTCAGAGATAGTTCCAAAACAGTTTGAGACAAATTTGTGCACAAATTTTTGACACTCATCTGTTTTTTGCAAGTGTGTAGCAATGGAGATGATTGTGGTTCAATTAATTGCTTAATTTCCTCACTTACCTTCCTTATAATTAGTCTGAGAGAAATCTTGCACACTTTTCCTGGTTGCATGAACTTGCCACATTTATATTATCAAACCAATTGTACTGACAGGGATGTTTAAGGTCTTTTCTATTTAAGTTTTATTTCAAAATGTGGTCCCTGAGAAATTTAGGACACTCCTTCCCCTTCACCATGACTGGTTCTTGTCGTTTATAGTCTTCCCAACCAATGACAGTGTCTTTGATAATGACATCACCTGCAATTTGCATGAATTTTTATTTTTATTTTTGCACTTGATTTATTTTTACTTTTACCCTTTAAACGTGTTTATATATTTAGTACAGTATAGTGTCCTAATACTTTTCCCTATCAAGTTCATTTTCTAAACCTATGATTGTTTGTGCATATGAATACATACTTTTTTGTCCATTTTTTTAAGTACATAGTCAAAGGATTGTGTAAATTTGAAGTAGATATCTGCACTAGACGTGTGTTAAATAATGAAAACAACAGTGTCTGTGTTCTTATTTCCCCTCACTGTATATCCCACCAGTGTTACTGAAGAAAAAAAATGCAGAACTCGTGAACTAAACAGGTGGAAATGGCATCCCTTTTATAGCTATTGTGAAAAGTGGAAACTCTATGTTATGTAGCAAATCTAATCTCATAGTAGGACTGGTAACCAGTGTCCTACAGCCGTCCGAGTGCTGTCCAGCTGAAAGTGCTTCTTGTTTTCAAGTGCGTGCAAATTTAGCAGGACCACATCGTTAGTGTCATTACTCTAGCTGTATCTTTATAGGCCTACTAGTGTACATGTGTATGGACAAGCTAGGCTGCACTATGTCCGGTCCCCCTCGCTCTCTCTCTCTCACTCTTTCTTTTTCTCTATTTCTGTGTGTGTATATGTGTGTGTGTGAGTGTGTGTGTGTGTGTGCCTCTCGCTGTTGACCTGTCAGGAATCATACAGCCATCAGAAGCGCCGGCCTGCTGGAAATGTGTTCATTTGTGGTGCGATGGCGCGGCACCTGATCTCAGCATGGTGCTGCTGGAGGGGGGGATTGAGAGGGATGAAAGGAGCGGAGGGGAGGGGAGGCAAGGGGAGGGGAGAGGGGGGGGGGCGCGAGCGAGACGGATAGCCAGTCATCCCCGGCCCAGCAGGTCCGTATTTAAACTGTCCCCGTGTTTTATAGCCGGGGACGTGAACCAGTGGCTCCGCGTTTAGGGCCCATACATCAGTGTTAAAATGGCAGATTACTGTTAATGAATGATATTTGTGTTCAGTGCGGATAGCAGAGAGGTGGAGTGACCAGGAAAACAATCTGTCCCTCCTCCCCGCTCCCGCTTCTCTCTCTCACTACACCTCTCTCGTTCTTTCTCCCTCTTTCTCTGTCTTTGTTCACCTCCTCCCTCCTCTAACACACTCAGATCATCCTCACTCCTTCACACCTGTCCTCCTCACCTCCTCCACTTTGGCAGCGTGAGAGCCTTTCATTCAAGGCCTCGCATGCAGCTCAGCTTTAGGCATCTGCTGCTATCTGAGCACCAGGGCAATAACCTCTCGCATAATCCTCTCTCTTTGGTTCCTATGGAGGCATCCAGTACTGCTGCAGTTAGAGATTAATTTAAGGCTAATGAATTTATAGTTGGGATTTGTAATCTTCTCCAGCTCATCTTATGCACAACCAGTTTTACATTGTTTTTTAATTATATTTGTAATTTTTTTATTCACCTATGTCTGTTCTGACACAGGAATTATCAAAATAAAACTAGGATTTAAAAGTAGGATTACAAAATCTAGCTTTATTATTGTGCTGTGGCAGTGCCTGACCTCAGACAGTCAAGAAGAGTGGACAGCTTAAAGGAGAATGTTACTGAAAGCCATCATATACATGCTTTGCATCTGTTGAATCTGTAGATGGACTATGAATTTATAACACTTTAGAAATAATCAAATATGCTTAATTTATAAATCATGTAAAAAGGACATTTAAATAGTTTCGACATTTAGTGAAAATGAAATGAAAGCGACTGCTTTAAAGGAGAATTCCACTCAAACTTTCTACATAATTAAAAAAATTAATGCGTAAAAAAGTTGTTCAGTGTGTTCTGATTTTGCCTTGTAATTCCCTGCATGTACCCCTCTGCCATAAATGAATAATAATAAAAAAAAAAACTCTCAAAACTATCCTATTCTAAAACAAAG
The DNA here is from genome assembly GCA_037974445.1 of Brycinus macrolepidotus. Lineage (NCBI taxonomy): Eukaryota > Metazoa > Chordata > Actinopteri > Characiformes > Alestidae > Brycinus > Brycinus macrolepidotus. Next base: position 104,563 of record JBBPCZ010000083.1, read on the forward strand.
TTTTGTTACACAACATATTAGTAACCATTTAATTTAACAACATTCTGCACTGTCACTTTTAAAGGCATTGAAAGGTTCCCTTCACCACAACTGTGAATCACTCTCACTTCGTACATTTCTCTTGAACAGAGCATTTTACATCAGACCACACTGAAAGACCATATGTCTTTATTATGCATATATGTTTAATTATGTGGAAATTTTGAACTGGCAGAATTTCTGTGGATCAATCTTCATAAAAAGTACATTCTATTTACCGTTAAAACAGTCTAGCGAGGCCTCTAAGATGTTTTTTTTTAAATAATGTTTTTTCTTGTTTGCTTTATACACTTGGTCTCTCTCTGTTTGATCAGGATAGCAAAGGGCTACAAGGAAAGGTAACCTCCACACACTGTTGTGTATTTAGATTTGATAATATGGGCTTCTGTAGAGGTCTGTGGGAAAGATGTGGAGTTTAACCAAAGACCCCCCCCCCCCCCCCCACAACAGCCCAGTGCAAATACATGACATACAAATCATACAACATAAGACCTAAAAATAACCCATTCACTCCCAGCCTGTGCTGACAGCCTGGACCACACAAGGGGGCTGATGTGGTCATGATCTGTGAACACACACACACACACACACACACACACACGCACACACACACGCACAGGCAAACACAGTTTGCTCATTGCAAAAGCTAACCACCACAAGATGTCACTCACCCATAAGTAAAAGTGCCAAGCAATCAGGCACCCAGCAATGTGATGGCTTTCACTCACAGAAGCTGAGATTGTTTCTCAGCTCAGGTTTGGCAATTACAGCAAATGGATCTGAACCAATGGAAAGCTGCCGGTGTTACTGTTTGTTCTTCCTCGGTGCATTAACCTTGTGTTCATTCTCCATGAGACCACAACTTGTTTTTGAAGCTCAGGAACGCTCTCCCCCTTTTCAGATCAAGCTTCATTACAGCTTGCTTGACGAGCACATGCACCTTTCGTGTTGTTCCCTTTCATTTTAGCAGCCGTGCCTCATTTGCAGATGAGGAGGAAGTGCTGTTACCTCATGGCGAGGGAATTTCCTCTGAGGGAACTTTTCTTTTAATGAACCGGAGGGGACAGAAGAGCAGCACAAAACCGCCTTCTGACTCGCAAACATCCTCCCCAGCTTTTGTGTGAGTCACTCTCACAATGCTGTCAGTGACGCAAGGGCCACACCTGTTGCCCTGTCCCGAACCAGAGAGGGGCTCTTGCTGCCCCTGCACTGCAGGCCCTGAGGCAGGACGTCCCGCGGGAGAGGAAGAGGAAGTCGTTACCTAGGTGATCTCTGCTCTACCTAGACCTCACTGCACTTTCACCCTCTAACACTGGGCAGACAATCGAGTGGCCCCGCCCCCTGCCTTCACCTACCAGCCAATGAGATCACTGTCTCAGGGGGGCAATGTTACCTCACACCAGCTGCGGTTCTACTCAGGGGTCAGCTTCTTTTTTCCCTTATTTTTTTATTTTTTTTGAAAGCTGACTTTCAGCACTCTCCATACAACTTTTTCAAGGTTACTTTGAGTCAATGTTTGGGCGAAAATATTTTAACCCCTTAAAGGCTCTAAAGGTCAACATATGGCTCCACATGTCACTTCCATATAACTACAGTTACATATTAGATTCATAGTAGCTGCTGATTATTGATAGTAACTACTGATAATTGAGAGTGGCTATAGGGATGGGTGAAATAACAAAATATATCACCACGATACCATGGAATTTGTTCTTTATGACATCTAATACGAGATTCTACATTTAAAAAACAAGTACAAGTACAGTACAAATTTTTCCACCATTTCACACACTGCATCTTGAGAAAGCCAATTAGCCAGGGCTGATTCTGCTCTCTTTAGGATGAAAAAAAGCAGTAGGTGCATGTTTAGAAGTACTGAAAACACTATGATGTGCTCACAAAAGCATAGTGTGATGTACTGTGATGTAATTTATCACAATAACAGCTCAGGTATAGTAAGAATAATAAAGATTTAAGGTGTAGAAGATTGTGCTTTATGTGAATATGGATAGGCAATGATGAAATAAAGTGAATTTGTTCATTATGTGACCTCTTTGACCTTACTCAGGAACGATAACTTTCTTAGTGGTCTCTGTGTGAATAGTTAAGAATAGTTCTTATATTGTACATTTTGGACATAATGTATTTGTACAGTGTTGGCTTAGGGGATCTCATGTAAGACTAGGCAAGGCTACATAGTCAGAATCAAAATACACCATGTGAAGGTCACAATGCAGGCAAGTGTAATGAGAGCTAGTCCAAGAGGCAAACAATTATACTTGAAAAACATGTCATAAAATGCCAGTAACTGACCTCACTGACTAGTTTTACTTTTTTAGTGTTAGGAATCACCTGTTTTTTGAAAGACGAGCAATACAGAGGTCACAAATTTCTCAGAAACGTAGGGTAGGTTCCCCTAGAATTCTCATTTAAACCGATCACCTCTCCTTGTGCTGGCGGCAGGATAAAAAGCCTTACCTTACGTGTATTTGTAGAAGTGTTGTCTATATGTATGAAATATAGTGGCTTAGCTGTGACCTCTCTGACTTGACGGTGGGACACCATCTCTGACGTCCTGTCTGACCAAGTGTTTATGTGCTGAGTGTGTTTGTAAATGTCTGTGGGACGCAGGCGGGGGTGTGTGGGCTGAGTGACCCGGATGCATCTGCCTGATGAGCAGCTGATCGGACGCAAACTCAACACACCAACACACACACAGGCCCGCGTGCACCTGCTTCCTTTGGAACGGACCTGTTTGTGCTTAGAAACTTCCTGCTGCCTCGTGCCATCCACATGTGATTACACCACACACTTCTCTTCTCTTCTCTTCTCTTTCTTCTCTTCTCTCTCTTCTCTTGTCTTCTCTTGTCTTCTCTTCTCTTGTCTTCTCTTCTCTTCTCTTTCTTCTCTTGTCTTCTCTTGTCTTGTCTTGTCTTGTCTTGTTTTGTCTTGTCTCGTCTTCTCTTGTCTTCTCTTGTCTTCTCTTCTCTTCTCTTTCTTCTCTTCTCTTCTCTTCTCTTGTCTTCTCTTCTCTTCTCTTTCTTCTCTTGTCTTGTCTTGTCTTGTCTTGTCTTGTTTTGTCTTGTCTCGTCTTCTCTTCTCTTGTCTTCTCTTCTCATTCTCTTGTCTTCTCTTCTCATTCTCTTGTCTTCTCTTCTCATTCTCTTGTCTTCTCTTCTCATTCTCTCCTCATTTCTCTTCTCTTATCTTCTCATCTTCTCTTCTCTTCTGTATTGTCTTCTCATTTTCTACTGTTTCTTCTCTTCACTTTTGTCTTTTCATTTAGCTCTGTTTCTTCTCTTCTGTTTTGTCTTCATTCTTCTCATTCTCTTCTCTTCTCTTCTCTTTTCTTCTCTTCTCCTCTCTTCTCTTCTCTGCTCTTTGTCTTCTTGTCTCTTCTCATTTTCTACTGTTTCTTCTCTTCTCTTTTGTCTTTTCATTTAGTTCTGTTTCTTCTCTTCTTCTGTTTTGTCTTCACTCTCTTCTCATTCTCTTCTCTTCTCTTCTCTTCTCTTCTCTTCTCTTCTCTTCTCCTCTCCTCTTTTCTCTTCTCTTCTGTTCTCTTCTCTTCTCTTCTCTTCTCATTCTCATTCTCTGTTTTTCTTCTCTTCTCTTCTCTTCTCTTTTCTTCTCTTCTCGTCTCTTCTCTTCTGATCCGATAAGCCTGATCGTTTTAATTGAAAGTCAGAGGAGGGCACTCTTGTGGTTTCATTATTAATTTAAACACTCAGGGTAACTTAAAGTGCAATTTTCACCCACATGTGAAACAGGAAAATCAATGGCAACAACAGCACTAAGCATCAAGGTTAATTACAGATGCTGGAGCCGTGGGTGCACGCTATGCGTGTGTGTGTGTGTGTGTGTGTGTGTGTGTGTGTTTTTCCCCTCACACTTCCTCTACTGAAAAGCTTTCGATGGCGACTCACTGTAGCAAGAGGCAAAAGGCAGCAGGGGCTCGAGCTTTGAGTGCTGCAAATTAAGAATTACACCGGACTGATGTGCGGTCTGACTTTGGCTTCCACGTCCCTCTCTCCTGCAGCACGGACTAATTGGAAAGCGTAGGCTACACTGCTCAGTAATGCAATCTGCCCTTCAGTGAGAGATGAGAAACTTGCTCTCTGTGCCAAAACACAACCAGAAATCACTTAGAAAGATGCTTGAAAATTGTGCAACTTAACCAAAGGCAATTATAAACAGATCTAATTTATCTGTCCTGCAATAGAAAAATATAATAAATAAGCAAAGGTCAGCAAAATATTAAAAACCAATTACATTTATATTTTTAAGCACCTTTTTAATCTTTTTCCAAGCCTTATAAACTCTTCAGTAGTGAGGTAATCCTCATACCTGTTTAGAAAAGTCTGTATTGCTAAATATTATAGAATTTTCCTTTGTCTGAAGACATCCACAGGGAAAGTGACTGCTCTGTTCATAACATGTAGATAATCTGCCTTTCATATGTTTTCACAATCAGCTGCTGTTGACAAAAGAAGAATTTTAAGTACTGTTTATAGAGCCTGAAACTGTGTAGTGAAAAAGGGGAAATAATTGTAGTTTTGAAGTGACGTCTACAAAGATTTGGAGTGATGGTCCTTCCGAAGAAAGGGAAGGGCTAGCACAGGCATGGCATCATCGCTGGGTGGATTTCTCTACTGCATTAAATATCTGTGCTTAAATGTGAAGTTATTTATATGTAAATATAAATACATTTTTTGAACACTTATTGAAATACCTGCATAGTAAAATGAAATCTATATATATGCCCTATACAGATTTATTTTATTTTATATTATAGTTTTTTTTTTTTAACATCTGGGGATATATATAACTATATTTATTCTTGAATAAAATTTTACAATTCACTCAGTAACTGTCAGGAATGCCTTGCCTGGGGCGGATACTCCAGATACTCCAGGCGGAATACAGACAGGATGTCAACAGCATGCTGTTGCAGGAAATATGGATACTGACACACACACACACACACACACACACACACACACACACACACACACCCACACGCACACACACACACACACACACACA
>JBBPCZ010000083.1:112069-123309 GCA_037974445.1 Brycinus macrolepidotus
CACACACACACACACACACACACACACACACACACACACACACACACACACACACACACGCGCACACACACACACATACACACACAAAAACACATACATACAAGCACAAATGTAGTTTGAAAGGTTGTGTAATTTAATTACATGTATAAAATTTGAATACATTTATATAAAAATATAATAAATACTCGCACACATACACATATATACTCTCACACACACACACACACACACACACACACACACATATATATATATATACAGAGAGAGAGATTGTAAGTACATATGCATATATGTGTAATTTAATTACATGTATACATTTATATGAAAATATAATAAATACACGCACATACACACACACACACACACACACACACACACACAGAGCGAGAGAGAGAGAGAGAAAGAGAGATTGTAAGTAAATATGCATATTAGGTTCATATCAAAACAGCAATGGTGAAACTTCACTAAATTCCAGCTGTTTTCAGTAATGGACTCATCTACTGTATGGATTGCCAGTATATTTTCCATGCAGTATTGTCATAATAATCTCAGTGGTAATCACAATAGTAATTGTATGAAACCTCATCCTTAGAAAGCAGCACATACTGTATCATGCCCATGTGAGCTCTTTAGGAGCAATGCAGTGCCAGAAAGCCAAGGGTGTGTTTACACAGTGCTTCTGTTAGGCCACGCTTCTCCTAATTACAGCTGTATTTTTACCAAGCAATGCCCATACTCTCAACCAATTAGTGTGCTTTACGTGCTAATAAAATTATGGAAATGGAAGACACTTATTCAAACAGGTCTGCATTACCATATTTTGAAATGTTTGACTTAATTATGACCAGGGACAAAAGAGAGAGAATGGAAAAAAGACTTTTAAAACAGCCTCATAAAGTTGATATTAAGAGGCTGGGGATGGACCTAATGATGTGTTTGGAAATTAAGGCGATCAAACATTTAATGCAAGGTCCTCCTGTAGGCAAAAAGCCTCTAAATGAGTCAATTAGACAACCATTATTCTCACTGCCAGGCCACAAGTGGAGCCTGATATGCATAAAGTGTTTATCAAGACAGACGTCTACTTAAAAGGGTCCAGTAAAATACAAAGGCCGTTAAATGCGAAGATGAGCCAAAGTGCTCTGCGTGTAGGAAAGGGTCCCTTTTTTTGGGGTGGGGTGGGGTGTGTGTGTGTGTGTGTGTGTGTGTGTCGGGGGTGCTCAATCTAGAAGTAATTTACTATTATCTGCATAATGGTGTATCATAAATTAGAATAACCTGATTAACATGCAAAATTCTCAAATTTGCCTAAAATAATGCACACGCATATATTAAGAGCTCTGTGCAAATGAAAAGAATTACAGTGGCTGGAGAAGGAGGATGTGCTCTCTCAGAATTGCAACAATACCTTTCATTTGGCTGCCTGCATGGCTTCTCCTCTGTGGGAATTAACTGTAGAATTTACCATACAGTGCAGCCTGCGGAGACGGGGCCGCTGATGGCCTGCTGTTTCCCTGGCTTTAATTGAGCCAGTTTGGTTTGGAGGGAGCCGAGTCCAGCCGTTGGATGAAGTTATCGCTTGCTACATTTGCATTCATTAACGCTGGGCTTCTCTCCCATCTCCCATGTCTTTATTTCTCCTGCCTCTCCTCGCAGCGGCAGCATGGCAGCACACCTTTCACCCCCCCTACAAACACTTCATTCCCAGGCTTCTCATTCCCCCTCCTTTGCCTGTGTGAGATAGAAGCAGAGGAAGGAAGATGTGGCAAGAAGGCTGCGGAGGGCTGTTTCGCGTCTGCCATTTGCAAATGGTTATTAATTGCGTGCCGGGATGAGGAGCAGGGTTGTGCATGTGGGTCCGGGTTGGGGGGGGGGACAGGGTTGTGGGGGGCGGGGGTGGGGGGGGAGTGCGGTCAGCTAGGCCAGCGGCTGCGGGCCCGCGCTCCCCTGCACATAGCTCTTCATCAAGCTGGACCCGTCACTGCTCCACAGACAATTACAGTCCTCTGATTGCTATCAGACAGGGAGGGGATTTTTACAAATTAGGGGATAAATAGAATTTTCCACATGCCTAATGGCAGGGGCCGGGGAGCAGTAATGAAAAACTATACATCACAATCAGCCAGACAATCCTATTCATGGCAATGCATTATGCTCACTATTCATAATAATGGTATGCTGACAGAGACAGCACGGGCCGGGACGGCACAATAGGGGAACGGGGAAGATGTCGCCGGCCTAGGACACCACGGCCCCATCCCCAGCATGAGCTCAGCTCCATTTCCTTATGGAGATGCTACATCCCAGCTTTTTCATTATGTTAGTTGTGGTGATATTTCAGTGTAATTGAAGGATCATATATCATTTTGAGGCCATGTGGCATGGCATCTCGTCAATAATTTATGAAAAAAACTACCAACTGTGTGTCTCTGTGGGCTTTGCACCACCTACAACAAAGTGAAGTTTCTTTATTGATCATACACTCTGGTCTTAAGTTTCATGGACTGTCCAGAAGAACTGAGCAGACTGCACTCAACCAAACAAGCAGACCTTCAAACACTGTACCATTAAGCAAACTGTCCTGAATCATCAAACCGACTGTCCTGAACCAACAAGCAAACTGTTCCGAGTCAGTGAGCAGACCATCAGGCAGACTGTCCTTAACCGCCAAACAGATCATCAGGCAGACTGCCCTTAACTGCCAAACAGACCATCAGGCAAACTGTCCTTAACTGCCAAACAGACCATCAGGCAGACTGTCCTTAACCGCCAAACAGACCATCAGGCAGACTGTCCTTAACTGCCAAACAGACCATCAGGCAAACTGTCCTTAACTGCCAAACAGACCATCAGGCAGACTGTCCTGAACCAACAAACAGACCATCAGGCAGACTGTCCTTAACCGCCAAACAGACCATCAGGCAGACTGTCCTTAACCGCCAAATAGACCACCAGGCAGACTGTCCTGAACCAACAATCAGACCATAAGGCAGGCTGTCCTGAACCAACAAACAGACCATCAGGCAGACTGTCCTGAACCAACAAACAGACCATCAAGCGGACTGTCCTGAACCAACAAACAGACCATCAGGCAGACTGTCCTGAACCAACAAACAGACCATCAAGCGGACTGTCCTGAACCAACAATCAGACCATCGGCAGACTGTCCTGAACCAACGAACAGACCATCGACAGACTGTCCTGAACCAACAAACAGACCATCAAGCAGACTGTCCTGAACCAACAAACAGACCATCAAGCAGACTGTCCAGAACCAACAAACAGACCTGTCTTGAAATAACAAGCAGACAGTCCAGAGTCAACAATCAGATTATCAAGCACATTGTTCTGGACCATCAAGCAGACTGTCCTAAAACATCAAGCACATTGTTCTGAACCAACAAGCAGGCCATCACGCATGGGCAGTGAAATCATTCTGTCTGGGAGGGACGTATGCATAATTGGGACCCCCTCATTTTATTGGTTCTATTTGTGGCTTGTTTACACAAATAAAGTTAGACTACAATATAAATGTTTAATGTGTTTAAATCAGATATGCTAGAATGAAAATGGTCTGCAATGAAAATGGAGCAAATATGCTTTACCTTCATGCAAGTCTCTGAGTATGGCTAAGAAAGACCAGTCATTTAACTGAACCAACCTCACAGTTTTTCAAGGTTTTTAGGGGCAGGTGTTTGCCAACAGTACCACAACAAACATATGCGTAGAAACAAAATTGTAGCTCACTGGCTTCTGGGAAATACTTTTCTGGCTTAAAATAAAAATCTTTAATAACTTAGTCATGATGCTGTAAACTTTAAAACCTTTTTCACTGCAGAAACTTTTGTTCCAAAATGCTTCAGTCCATTTTAAACATAGCAATGATGTGGCTTGCCACCTAGCCGTGTAGTATGTTATACATTTATAGACATACATTGGGGCAGCTGGGTGGCCTAGTAGTTAGGTCGTTGCCCCTGCAATCAGAAGGGTTCGAATCCCAACACTGCTAGTGTCATCACTGAGGTACCCTTGAGCTAGGTACCATCCCTACACACTGCTCCCCGGGCGCCCCTCATTGGTGGCAGCCCCCTGCTTCACTTGGTGAATGGGTTAAATACAGAGAAAGAATTTTACACTGTTCACATTGTGTGCTTTGCTGTGGTATGTTCACACGTGACTATAAGGGGCCACTTTACTTTATCTATGTAGCCTTTTACACTGGCAGTAGCCGCGCATGAAGTGCAAAAATAGACCGTAAAGCATAGCAAGTAACTTTTTGTTATATGTGACTAGCGTTTAGCTTGATTAAACGACAATGATTTTTATATTGTGGGTGGTAGTAGCCTAGTGGGTAAAACACTTGCCTGTGAACCTGATGACCACAAAGTTGCAGATTCGAACCCCCACTTTCTTCCATTGTGTCCTTGAGCAAGACGCTTAACCCTCAGTTACTCCAGGGGGACTGTCCCTGTAACTAGTGATTGTAAGTCGCTCTGGATAAGAGCGTCAGCCAAATGAGCATCAGCCTATGATTAATTATCATAGAATCAAAAAAGTTGGTGGTCTGTGTGCAAATGCTGCCTCGAGATCCCTTAGCATTAGAGCATTGCTCTAGCATCCAAATCTTACATATACCCTTTCCTGAACAAGCAGACATTCTGAGGCAAGATGGCTGTCATGAACAATTAAGCAGATTGTTGCAGACATTCAAGCAGAATATCCTGAACGAACGAGCACACCCTGCCATACCATTTCAAGCTACGTGAGGCAGTGGCTTCCAACTTTGCTCCTGGAGGCACTCCTAACTTGCACAAAATCATGAACATGTGACAATTTTAGTATTTTATTCTTAAAGTAGAAACAAAATGTAGGAACAAAAGTTAGCTTTTGTCTTTATAACAGCCGAAATTACAGCAGAACAAAAAGTTATGCTGGAAGGCCCCTGAAGCAGGGATAGCAACAAAGAATTGGACACACACACACACACACACACACACACACATAAGCAATGGCCTGCGAGTCACATACACTTTCATTTACCTTCACAATCAAGCCTGGAAGAAGCAATTTTCTAGTGATTTAAACCAACGGCGGGTTCGGACATTCCTCATCTCAGCACTAGGCACAGGCCACTCGAAAGCAACACACTGCCCGGATCCCACAATTACAGCACAGGATCCCTCAATGTAAACAAACCTCAGGTACACTGGGAAAATCAAGAGTGGGCAGAGAGCAAGAGTATAGAACCTCAAAAAACACTGTCCTCTATGTCGTGGAATATTGTATGAACATGAAATAGACAAACATGCTTGCACAAACAGACTTTAAAGGTCTTCTTTGGGCCTACAGTAAAGTCACAAAATATTTGACTTACCAGTAAATTCACATCTATTTTTATTAATAACAATTATATAATTAAGAACCATTACAAACTGATCAGCCACATCATTAAAACAATCTGCCTAACAAGGCATGCCCATCAAGGCATGGACTCCACAAGACCTCTGAAGGTGTGCTGTGGTATCTGGCACCAAGACTTTAGCAGCAGACCCTTTAAGTTCTGTAAGTGGGTGGGGCCTTCATTTATCTGACTAGTTTGTCCAGCACATCCTACAGACTGATTGAGATCTGAGGAATTTCAGCACTCTGAACTCTGAATTATTCCTTTTTTTTGTGATCAGAAGTTTTTATTAAATTTTTATAAACAAAAAACACAATGAATCAGCAGGCATTTCAGAAAACTTTCTCACATTATGAAAACCACAGGTATACATTGTACATTATAGTCATTCATTTACAATCTCTTCTCCAGTGAAGAATTTTGGATAAAAAACTTTTCCAGGCATTCACAGTTTCTGGTCGTGCTCTGTTCAGTCTTGCAGTGGTGAGTTCTAGATTAACAATGTTAGTAAGACTGTGGGCCCAAAAAGACTTTGGATTCATCCCAGGAGTAAACCAGTGTTTTGTGATTGTTTTGTTTGCCGCAGTAAATCCAGCGAATAGCATTTTGCATTGAGTGAGCTTTAAGTTAACATCTGATGTGTCATTAAGAAGACAAAGGGCAGGGTTATATCTGAACTATTCCTGAACTATTTTTGTGGCAGGGTGCATTATCCTGCTGAAAGAGGCCACGGCCATTATGGAATACCACTGTCATGAAGGGGTGAACCTGGTCTGGTTTAGGTTTGTGGTATGTGTCAGAGTAACATCCAGATAAATGCCAGGACCCAGCAGAACATTGTCCAGAGCATCACACTGCCTCCAGATCTTGCCTTCTTCCCTTGCATCCTAGTGCATCCTAGTGTCATCTCTTCCAGAGACACACTCGGCACTTCACATGATATAAAAGAAAATGTGATTCATCAGATTAGGCCACCTTCTTCCATTGCTCCATGGTCCAGGTCACATTCTCATTTTAGCAAGTTTCAGTGGTGGACAGGGTTCAGCATGGGCACTCTGACCAGTTTGCCGTTACGAAGTTTGCCATTACTGCAACACATGCTCTGATACCTGTCTATCACATCTAGCATTACCTTTTTTTTTTTTTTGGCAATTTGTTCTACAGTAGTTCTTCTGTGGGAAAGACAGACTAGCCTTCGGCCCTTGTCGAAGATGTTCAGATCCTTATGCTCGCCTAGTTTGCCTGCTTCCTACACATCAGCTTCAAGAACGGACTCTTCACTTGCTGCCTTATATATCCCACCCCTTGGTAGGTGTGAGATAATCAGTGTTAATCAGTTCACCTGTCAGTGGTTTGATGTTGTGGCTGATCTGTCTATGCATACCTTGTTTTTTTAAGGTTCCTTTTAAATTGAAACAAGGAATTTTTGAGTAACCTGTAAATCATACAGACAAAATAATCACAATTAGAAAATCTTATGAACAAAATATAACTGTATGTTCCCATTTACCATGACTTCCTGTTTCACTGGGGTATAAATTTAAAGTAACATAGAGGCCAAATCCCCTCATTTACCCATCAACATGTGAAAGATTACAGAATAATAAGTTAATGAGTTGAGACAAAATTGTGCTGACCATCATAAATCGGTGAATTTGTCCAAGAATCGTGATTGGATTTACAGTTTCCAAAACTAGATTAGATGCCACTTCAGTGCCAACAAAGTATTCGGAAGACTTGCCAGAAGAAAGCCATAACGTAAGATGTAAATGCATGTTCTAGACACTACCAGAACTTTGACTGTAACTGGATTAAATGGTTGGATGAAACAAAAATAGAGTTTTTGACAACAATCACTCAAAGTGGGTTTGGTCTAAAATAAAGAGTTAGGATACTTGAGATAATGGACTCTGTGAAGTACCAGGAGATTATACATGGAAATCTGTCTGCCTCTGCCAAGAAAACTAAAACTGGGTCATGGTGGGATCCTCCAGCAGCACAATGATCCAAAACATACATTCAAATCCACACAGAAATGGTGAAAACAAATTCTAGAGTTCAGGAAACATTTAATGCACCAGGACTATAGCAGGATTGGAATCTGTTTAGGCTGTGTACTGCTGACGCTGGGCAGTTAATGTTATCATTGGAGAGTGCAAGGGTGGCTTAAGCGTTTGGAATCACTTCAAGTCTTAGCAGTACATGGTAATGTGTGCCTTGAACTAAAATTATTAAAACACATCACCTCAGGCAGTATCATCGTTGGAAGATGTTGAGGTCCAAAACTAGCCCACTGGGTGAGAGAGAGAGAGAGAGAGAGAGAGGGAGAGGGAGAGAGAGGGAGAGGGGGAGAGAGAGAGAGAGAGAGAGAGAGGGAGAGGGAGAGAGATGAGACTTGCTTGTGTGTGTTTTGGGGATTGTAGGGTCCAATCTGTGATTAAGACAATACCCTACTGGGCTAAAGATGACTGAGTGTGTGTGTGTGTGTGTGTGTGTGTGTGTGTGTGTGTGCTTGTGTGCTTGTGCAGTGGGACTTTCATTAAGAGGCTGCGAACTGTGTGCCTAAACACATCTCTATAATCACTCTACAGATAAAAATGCAGCAGTGAGTGACTCCCCCAAGGGGACACGAAGGAACTACGGAGGCCAACGCTGTTTCCTCTTCAATGAGTCCAGGCTGTAGACACACACACACACTCACAATCATGGACATCTACAGAGAAGTGTTATACTGTTCTGTTGCTCTCACTCTTTAGTCTCTCTCTCTCTCTCTCTTCTCTCTCTCACACCCACTCACTCCCACGAGTGTGTGTATCGCAGCCTCATTAGTCCAGCTGTACTAGGATTAACAACAGTAGCGACATTTGGTGGCTTGTAAGGGACCAGTCTATAAAAAAACAGCAGAGGGGTATGCATGTGTCTGTGTATGTCTGCGTGCGTGGAGGTAGTGGGGGGGGGCGGGGGGGTCTCTGATGCCCCTCCTGCCTATGGCTTTTCCCACCTTTCATTCTGTCTCATTAAATATGTATATCTCATCTCCCTGCACATCTTGGCTTGATTTGCATGCAGTAAATTCTCACCACACAGCGACAGGCCTGAGGAATGCGAGCGAGGCCTCCGCTGGCCTGCTAATGGGGCGCCACTGCTGCGAACAGGACGACAAGGGGGACAAGGTGGCACAGGAAAGAGAAGAAATCTAGATCAGGGCAGCTTAGAGCCTCTGAAGATTGTGGACAGGGGAAAAAGTCACAATTGTCTTCATGTTTGCACTGTTATTTTAGGATCAGAAGGTGACAAGGTGGATGTAATGCAGTTATTTATCTCCAAAATGGTTTATAGAGGAAGTATTCTTTATTAATCTTTCACACTTTTTTGTTTTTTGATTTACCTCTTGTTCTATTTTTTGTTATTTTTTTTGAACAATGTAAAAAGAGGCCAATGTTTTCAAAAGGTGTAAAAAAAAAAAGACCACAGCAGTAAGTGACTTTTGCGCATCTGATTTTGTCCAGATAGTAGTTGATTGGTGGACTGTTCTGAATACAGCAGTGGCACTGAAAATAGCCATCATCCCCTGTTCAGGGGATGATGCCATCATGACCACCCTTCATCCATCTAGATAAAAAGGACATTTATTTGAGAATGCTGCTCATAGACTTCAGTTCAGCATTCAACACCATAAAGCTGAGCCTGCTGACACCCAAAGCAGCATATATACAGTCAACAGTGCAGAACCAACAACCTGTCTTTTAATGTGGGCAAAACAAAACAGATGGTTGATGAGTATAGGGGAGCGTGCCAGGATCACTCTCCACTGAACATCAATGCTTCACAAACGGAGATTGTCCAGAGCACCAGCTCCATTGCCAAGAAAGCCCAGCAGCATCTTTACTTCCTTTGTAGACTGAGGAGAGCACCCCATATCCATCCTCACCACATTCTACAGAGGGACTACAGAGAGCATCCTTAGCAGCTGCATCATGACCTGGTATGGGAATTACACTGCATCAGACCCTATGACAGGACAGCTGATAAGGTCATTGAGGTCTCCCCTCTCTCCCCTCTGTCACAGACGTCTACACCACACATTGCATCTGCAATACCACCAGCATTGTGGATGACCACTCTTACCCCTCCCGCACCCTCTTCTTCCTTCTCCTGTCTGGAAAAAGTGTCTGCAGCACCCGGGCCTTCAGTGCCAGAATGGGAAACAGTTTCTTCCCTCAGGCCATCAAATTCCTAAACCAGAACTTTACTTCCCACATACAGAACTGAACTGAACTGCTCTTTCTCCTAAATACACACACATACACGCAGATACACAGATACACTTAAACTGTTCCCCCATGAACAAATCACACCCAAAGTGCCACCCACATAAACTTGTATCATTGCCTTTATTTATATACTGTTGTATTTTATCGTGCTGCTACTATTTTCATGGAAATCTTGGACAGTATTTTGCACAGTATTTATTGTTACACAATATTTATTAGTGTAATTCTTTATTAGTGTAATTAGTGTAAAACTATTAGTGTAATAGTGTAAAATACTATTTTGCACATTCAGCTACTCAGCTGCTAGAATACAGAATCTGACACTGTGATATTGTGTTTGCTATTGTGTTTTATAAGTCTTGCACTGTAATCTTATCCTGTCTGCACTTGTGCAGTCTTGTGTTGTTTTGTGTCGCACCGTGGTCCTGAAGGAATGTTGTTTCATTTCACTGGGTACTCTGTAGATTGTAATGTTTGTACTGAAGATTGAAATGACAATAAACATCTAATTGACTTAATTTGTGCAATCAAAATCAAATGCTATCAGGGCAAGTAAATGTATTTAATCTGTTTTCTTATTTGTTTCTATGTCAATTCTGTCACACGCACCAGACATGTGACGCGCACGGGACGTCAGAAGTGACGCGCATCACAGGGTATTTAAACAGGATGGAGGGTACTACCAGTTGCTCAGTCATTGAGTCAGTTCCTGGCCAACTCGTCTCCGTTCCATGGTGTTGTGAGTACCCGGGTCCTCATCTCTCTTCTCTTTTTACCCTCTTGTGTGCGTGAGTGAGAATGCAGATTCCGGTGAGAATCTTTACTCTTATTCGAGAGCGTTCTCAGAGCAATGTGCGTGGTCTACCAACCCATCTCGCCTCTGTCTGCGATTGGGTTCATCCACCACACTACACTGGTCTAACCGGCAGTTTCAGTTTTCATTCGTGTCTGCTCCGTGACAAATTCTCATATTCATTGTGTTCTTAATCTTGATATAGTCTGCAGCAGACGATGTGTAGACCAGCTGACAGATGTTCTCACAGACATCTTCAGCATCTCTCTTAGCAACACTGTCGTTCCAGCCTGCTTCAAAGCCACCACCATCCTCCTCGTGCCAAAAAAGTCGCCAGTGTCCTGCCTCCATGACTATCGCCCCGTTGCACTCATACCTATCATCATGAAGTGCTTCAAGAGGCTCATCATGAGGCACATCAAGTCACAACTGCCCCCCTCACTTGGCCCTCTGCAGTTTGCATATCGTCCCAACCGTTCTGCGGAAGATACCATCACCACCACCCTTCACCTGGCCTTACCCATCTGGACAAAAAGGACACTTATGTGAGAATGCTGTTCATTGTCTTCAGCTCAGCATTCAATACGATCATTCCTAAGCATCTGATCGGGAAGCTGAGACTGCTGGGCCTAAACACCTTCTTCTGGAACTGGATCCTGGACTTCCTGACTGGGAGACCTCAGTCAGTCAGGATTGGGAGCAACATCTCCAGCACCACCACACTGAACACAGGGGCCCCCCAGGGCTGTGTGCTCAGCCCTCTACTGTTCAC
>JBBPCZ010000084.1:0-23192 GCA_037974445.1 Brycinus macrolepidotus
TCCTCTCTCTGTGTGCGCGCTTGTGTACTCAGTGCAGTCTCTGCCTCTGATTGGCTTACGCTGACACGCGTTCCTTGCCTTAACTAATTATTATAGTTACTTCATAAAAGGGGCGGTAACGTTGGTGCGTGGAGGAGAATCTAAACACAAGACCACAACAAGACGAGAGACACGGCAGCAGAGGCAGTAGGTGACATACACACATCATGTGTGTGGAGATACTTCACTCTAGACACACAAACCGCACGGTGACCTACACAGTCTGCAAGTCGGTGTTAAAGTACAATAAAAGTACAGTGTTATGCACGGCCATCTGAAACAGCATCCGCTAGCTAACATGGGTGATGCTAGCCCTGCAGGGAGTCGTCCATTCCAGAGGACGCTGAGTGGCTGCCGTGGCTTAAGCTGTTCCCACTTTCTCTTGTGCACTTAAATTTACTAGAACATTCAAGGTGTTAGCCTTTGTTTAGTTTAGTTTAATTGTCATGTTGACTGTTAATGTTACAGAGAACTTTAATAAAAGTTGCTCATTATTGGACACCTGTGTTCCTCCGCTGTGTCTATGTGATGACATCATCAAACGACTTGTCAACTCGACTTCGACTTTATTGACCTGAAAAAATCTGAAGTCATTAATGCCCTAATACATATATATCTCGATAGTCCATGCCTCGTTGAGCCAGAGCTGTTATGGTATATATATACATTTGTGCCACTGTGTACTTAATGTATATTACTGGGATGACAATAAAGCTCTACATGACTTGATAAGTTTTAAAATAATAATAATAATAATAATAATAATAATAATAATAATAATAATAATAATAATAACAACAACAATAATAATAATAATAATAATAATGCACTTGTATATATGTGTGTGTGTGACCAGGAGTGTCCCAAGATATTTTCACTTGCCAATATATGAGCGAGTTTGTTATGGTGTGTTCAGAAAGTCCCACGTCCTGGTGAGCAGGGCTAAATGAGGATAATACTAGCGCTGGTGCTGTATATTTTCTTGCCTCCAATTTCTGGACACGCTTATCCACAGCCTGTGCAGAGCGGCCGCCCGCAGGCTAACCCTGCCTGGGTCCGATAAGTGGTATGCTTGCTGTCCACCCAACCTCTTCCTCACGACCCCCTTCCATCCCTCCCTCCACTGCTCTCTCACTTCCCCTTTCCCTCCTCCACTCCCTTGCTCCCTCACGTCCTTTATCTTCTTTGAAAAAGGACGAGAAGACAGGAGGACTCACACTTATCTGGGATCTATATTGCTATTATTTTTATTGATTGACATTTTGCGATGTTGTACCCCCCTGCCTCCCTCGGTAAAAAAATTCTTACAAATTTGTACTTTGTGCAAATGCACTGAAAGCACTCTCGGGGAAAACTGCTTTTATATTCAGCACTTAGGTTACAGCTCCGACTTCAGTTCCATCTCCAAGGCACTATCCACTGTGCTCTGGCATTGCATTACATTTCGGGTATTCATGAAACGCTCTTTCACACGCCTTCAAAGCCCCCCGTGATCTTCCACCCACTTCTCTGCCTGGCACTCTCTTAGTTTTTTGGCTTTTTGTCTTCACCGCTGCCCTTCCCTCCACCGCAGAAGGCTGGTCACTGGGAGAGACCTGCTTTTAGCAGAAGCCTGACACAGGGGGAGATTTGCTTTTAGTGGTGTTGCACCTAGAAGGTCTGCAGTGACCATTATCTACCGCAGATTCGGACCTGAACCTCAGTAGATTGCTTTAAAGTGAAATTTCACTGAATTATACAACAATTCCACATAATTCCATCACTGACATATAAACAAAGGCAATCAGGTTGAATGTGAAATGATTCATTGTACAGAAAGTTACTGACTTCTTTACAGTAGAGGTGAATGGACCCAGGTGTTGTGATGTCTACAACACAAATACAGTAATTTTATTTGCATTCAAAACCCACCAGCGAGTGTTTATTGGAATATTGATGATGGTAAAATAGTGGCAAATCATAAAAAGATCAGTTTTCTTTACCCGCATGTATTCCTCCCCTATAAATGGATTTTAAAAATATGTTTTAGACCAATTAGACCTATGGTAAAGACATCCGGTTCCATTCACCATCAATGTAAATAATTCTGGCTCACATTCTACAGAACGGAGCATTTCACACCAAACCCACTCTTACTGGCTTTAACAGTGTATTCTATTATGCAGAAATATATAAAAAAAATGTTGGAATTCTATCGTAAGGGACCCGTTGAGCCATTTGGCTTGTTAAATAAAGTGTAAATGTTATTGATTATTGAAAATAATGAATATGTCAAATGTAACTAAGGGAACAATAAGTTTGTGAAGAGGTCAGGAAGGAACAGATGGAGAAAGCAGATGCAGAAGTCCATTTAGCATAGAAGGCGAATGATGAAGTTACATATTAGTGTCCGCATTTAAGGCCTTGTTATCACCAGATACCACAACATTAATTTAGTCTTTGTGCTCCAGTTGCCATGGCTACCCGAAACCCTATCGACAGACAAACTTTTCGGAGTCTTTCTCTCTCTCTCTGTCTTGTGCGTGCTCTGTTTCGTTCCCTTGTTCTTTCCCTCCCTCTTTTACGCTCTCTCTCTCTCTATCTCTCTCTTACACTGCTCTCCACAGATCAATCTGTTTATTTCTTCTTTACTGAATATCTAACTAACCGTTCATCCATCCATCCATCTGCCGTTTTTGTTGTTCTAATTTAATCTGCTCCTCAGATCTCTCTTTCTGCATTTTTATCTCGCCACAATCAAGGCCATGGCTCTTGATTGCTTAGCAACTAATCGAACATCAAAAAAGCACGAGGGAATCAAGTCGTAATCTGCATCGCTCCTCCTCCTCCTCCTCCTCCTCGTCCTCCTGGACTGTGCCGTTTGTTTCATCCTTTCCTAAAGTCACAGGCCTTCACCTACGCAAAGGCCTCATGAAAAGATGAGAGTCTGCAGGTGTTTTCATTGGTGAGGTTATTAGCTTCATGAGTTCTCTTTAATGATTAGCTACACAAGACTAATATATAAAGTTTTAGTCGTAAATTGTTTAAAGCCATTTTCTCAGCGTGTGATAATTTAATGTGTCTTTCTGTTGGCAAAGTGAACATTAGAATAAATGCAAACAAACAAGAAAGCAGTAAAAAGTATCAAGATTTGTTGTGTTGGTAAAAATGTATTTGATATTTTGTGAGCTGGTGAGGAGAACACAGGTTCGGTTTCAGATTTCTCCTCAGTTCCTCCAGCCGTTGTTTGGATTTGTGAAATTCCATCAGCAGCTCCTGATTTAATTTAATGAAGGACTGACTGAGTCAAACCAGGTTTCTGATGGAAAGTAATACTGGACTTACCGAAGGAACGCACTGATATACTGTAGATAAACTCACTTTTTACTGTTTAATGTTATATTTATATTTATTCTTTCTAGTTTTATTTAGTGAATTTAGTAATATAAATGTGGAAAAACCACTCATTGCTCTTCCAAGCTTTTAAATATTATTTTTGCAGGTACCTAAGACTTTTGCACAGTATATATACTACACACACACACACACACACACACACACACACACACACATTATGGTAAATATACTAATTTTACAGGATCTTCTTGACTTCCAAAGCGCGGATGAGGATGAAAAAATCTGGAATCAGATGGAGGGCAGTCAACGTGGAATATTTTTATTTCATTATAATGCTATAAATATGAGGTACTGTTTTTAGGATTTTTCAAAAATAATGAAAAGGAAATCAGTGGGTTTCACACTGGATGAGTAACGGAAGCCTCCTCAGATAAGCAGATGTTTACGGTCGGGTGCTGGTGTGGTCAGAAGACTTTTTTATCCTCAGGGGATGATGTGCTGACATGTTAGTGATTGCAAGGAGTGCATTTTCACTCCTTTTTAAACTCACCGACATCAGATAGAGGAACTTCTTTGATTTAGTTAGCAATAAAGCCTCGCTGTCTCTGCAGCTCAGTCATGTCCTTAACAACATGTCTTTGGCAACACAGTGTTTGGTAGTGGTAAAGTATGATTTAATTTTCTTATTGGTATTTTATCAGAACCGTTGGGTTTTTAAGTCCTGTTAAAAGATAAAACCTGGCTTTTACTGAACTGTTGGTCAGTGTGTGTTCTCAGTGTGTGATCCCATGATGAATGGAATATGCATGAATATATGGTGAATGTGGTGGAATATGGTGATTTCAGTATCAAAATACTGCCCACTCGAACGAATAACCTTGTATGAGTACTCCAGTTTCTACATCCATTGTATTTATAGCATTATTTTGACTCTTCTTCTTCTCATCCTCCGTCCGTACAATCTGACTTCGGAATTTTCCCTCCTCAACCTCGCTTTTAATTTTAAGATGATGATGAAATAAGTGAATTGTCAATTTCACACTGAAAACAATAAGAAAAAATCAAAGCTTGAAAGTAAATAATGTTCCCTTTTTTTTATAAAGTTTTGGAGATGAAATAAGTGTGTGTGTGTGTGTATATATATATATATATATATATATATATATGTATATATATATATATTTATATATATATATAAATGTACACAGGCTATATATATACAATATATGTATATGCATTGATATGCATACATACACATATATAAATGTTTATACATACTTACATATCTATCTATCCACATATATATCATTGGAAACAAGACTGTAGTTGCATGTGGTTTATTACACTTTGTTGGCAGCTCTTATAAGGTCCTTACTAACTTATGTGCAACCAGGGTGTAACTTCCCCACCACCTAAATAGCTCTCGAGACCCACATCACAGTCCTCGTTACTGTGGCTCTTAGGCTGAACATAATAACGAGCAGATTTGCTCCTATTGTCTCACCCCTTAGCCTGGTTTGCTGTCTGGTGCATTGGCATGGCGCACAGTGTACTTGTCTAAGCAGTTTAGCATCTACCTGCCTGTCCACAGTGAGGGAGGAATGAATCATGGCTGGCTCTTGATGGCCTCTTTTTTGCTTCCAGCCTGAAATCCCGATTCAGCCAATCTGTTGACTGCCCATTGTAGCCTGCACCGGTCTCTCGCACCCTCTGCGGATCCCAAGGTGTTCGTCTGTTTCCAACCATCTGCAAGACGGCCCGAGTCTGGCCTCGCTGGTGAATCATGCGGCATATCATCCGCCCGTTTCAGTCCCGCGTTGGGTCTGCGTCGGGCGCAACGTTGTCACACAAGCTTGACCCAAACCTTCACTCAGAGGTGACTCACTTCTTTGAGGCCTACTCAGCTCTGCTGAATATTTATGGACCGGCATTTGTCTCAGCTCAAGGTGACTGTGGCGCCGTCCCACCTGGGAGCATCCGGTCAGCCGTTTTCCTGGAGCCCAGCCCACTGGCGAGGAGAGGGAGTTTGCTTTTTTTATTTTAGTTTTTAATTTTTTTTATTGAGTCATATCCCAGCCAGCATCTGTCTGCAATTTCTTTTTCATTCCTCTACAGGGAACAGTATTTTCTTACTGATTCTCTCGATACAATGGCTGACGGTCACGGAGGAGCTAAGGACGAGGTCTGGGACCTCAGATTATGAGGGCAGGGCTTCCTAAATCATCTGCACCGGTGGGGAAATTAGATAGGAGCTCCTTGATTAGGGAGGGAAGCCAGTGCATTTGATGAGTGCATCGATTCTCCCCCCATTACGACTGGCGTTTCGCGCTGTCAAAGCCCTCCCCAGTCCCCCTCAATTAGCTCTCTGCCTAGGAGCCCTGTCAATCCCCATCTGCTCTTATGCCTGTCAGTGGCTCCCATCCACCGAGTGGGCAGAGAACCGAGAGAGCAAGACAGAGATCTCTGTTTGGAGCCACTGTGGTGGAAAACAAACTGGGCTGAATTAATGGTGTTTCTAAACTCACACCGTGGGATCGTTTTCAACTGATCCGGAGGGGGCGTATTGTCTGGATTATGATTGGAAGCCCCCGTTGCCCCTCTTAAGGCCCTGCATTTATCAATGAAACCAACGGGCTCCTTGTTGTTTTTCAGAGTGGCAAAGCCAACTGGGAGACAGTCCCGTTCTTCAGTCGTAATTGAAGCTGGTGCCAATAGCCTGTTGTTTTTTTCCATGCCCTTGGGGTGAATTATACTTGATAAGTTGCATTCGGCGAGGGACATTGTTGCCGAGTCCCATGAGAGCTTGGCATCTCCAGCAGGCAGAGCCATATGGACAGAGAAAGAAGGTACAAGAGCTTCCTCTTCATCCTCCTATTTGCTGTCTCCTCCTTTCAGAGAGCCTCTGTGGCTCCCCATCAGGCGGCCTACAGATCTGATTACACCGATTGGAGGATATCTTCAGTCAGGTCATGCCTTTGTCCTAAGCCATGATTGTTTTTTGTCAAATTTAGCTGAAAAGGACGACCGAAAGGAAAGTACTAAGACATATCGCATTGCTATGCTGACTTGACAGGGCTGATTAAATTCCCACAGAATCTTTGTCGGGTTACCAGAAGGTTTGTCTTAATCTTTACCTTCATCAAAAGGTCCAGCGGACTTTATAAAGGGATGAATATTTGCATTTTTCTCAGTTTCCAATAACTTTGTTGGCAGTTCACAGTCACCCTTAGTCTCTGTTAGGCAGGTGCTGCAGCAGGAATTAATTATCACCATAATTACTTTACCTTATACAGTCATTTACCCTGACTTGGTATTAAATACAAACAGAAACGCCACATGTATAATTAATACATATACATGTATGAAGTGTGATGAATGTCGTTTTATAAGCTGTTTTGTGTAGGTGGTTGTACTTTTCTGTCTTGGAAAAAAGTAGCATAAATGCAGTCCTCAATCATTTCTTGAGATTATTTTTTTTAATAGGCACCATATCAGGGTTGAAATTAATTGGGTTGTCAGAAGGTTACTGGCATATTAATTTCAGTCATTGATGGAAGGATGGATTCATTTGATTATGGGGTAGCGGAAAACATGTGAAAATAATAAATATTAAGACAGTGGGAAAGAAGGCTACAATACTAAGTAGCAGCTATCAGTTAGCCAGCTAGCTAACTCATATCCAGCATATTTAGCTAACTTGTCTAATCTCAGAGCAAGAAGATTCCCAGATTTCAGAAATACAGAGGATAGCTGAATTAAGCAAAAACAGCAAGAATTAAGAGATGAACATGAGATGAACAGAAGACCCTCTTTTTCCCCACATAAACATATAACACAATATATTTATTCTATTGTCATATTACTTTTTTAGATTCAACGTAGACTACTCAATACTAAGAATAGATTTATACTATGAAATTAACAGTTTCAGGGGCCAATTTATTGATATTTCTTGATCATTTTCATCTAGACATATTTTAGCCAGCATTCTTGGGAATTAGAGGTGATTCATGAGATAAATATTTGTTAGCAAAATGAATCTACAATGAATTGCATTGCACTGAAACCCTGCCTTTCTATGTATCTATTTTAATTAAATACATTTCATGTATTGTTACTTTATGTGAAAACAGAGCATGTATCTTGAACAAAATGGTGAAATTTTTAAACACTTTTTATTCACTTTTTAAACTTAAAGAGAACTCTCAGAGTTCTCAGGTTCTTTCGTCGATTGGTCCATTTCAGAAGGGATTTTGCTGTCCAGTGGTTTCTCAGGGTAATGACTTTGTTAGGTGATTGTACTATATAAGATATTTGCTTGTGAAATCTTTGACCTGAATGCAAATAGAACTTTATAATTCTGAGCCAATGACGTCTAGTCATTTTGCATGCCATGAATACTAATCAGTGGATGGGTGATGAAATAGGAGCAGTGGATTGAGATGTGAAATGTGACTGTTTTTCTCAAATTACACCCACGCAATTCAGTTCACTTCAGTTCACTTCAGTTCAGTTGCATTTGTGTAGTGCTTTTTTTGTACACACATAACAAAGAGTGTAAGTCTCACTAGCCTGGCCACTAGGGAAAAGCACAAACACAATGAAAGCCCAGTACCTAAGGCCTGACTTATTTCTCCACTACCCACATCTGATTAGGCACCTGCAGAAGTTGAAAACAGACCCAGCAGGTCTTTACCCAGTGCGTGTTAGCCATCACTTAACGGATGTGATTGCTGGTGAAACCGCATTGCAGTGGCCTACGTCAAGGCCCTAAGCTGCTGGTTTGGCCCAGGGTAAGACATAACGAATCCTAGAAGGAGAGTCATTGGGTGAGAAATTGAATAAACCCTATTGCCTAGTATGTAGCAAGGTCGTGTGTTTGTAAGCAGTTTCTCTCTTAGAGCTGGAGAGTTTCAAAGATCTTCCAATACCTAAAGCCTGAGGCAAGATGTGCTAGCTGTGGAAGGGGCTGTCTACATTAGCACTGATGCTAATGCCATCAGCAGCAGCAACAACAACAACAACATGAGCAACAGCAGTCTGGGTGGTGCTGCCAGCCCCCTTCCTGGTGGGAAACAAGCGAGAGTGAGTGACTCATAGGGCAGTCATAATGACCGTGGACTCCCGTTAGTGAGATGTGTGGTGAGGCGGGGGGTGAAGCCACAGGCGCTAAGCTCTGTGGAGGTGTTCTCTTAGCTGTTTCTGACAGGCTCAAACCTGATGCTCTTCTAACGAGCCTCTTGGTAAATCTCTTTTGCCGCATCCCCCCACCACCGCCACCCCCTCCGCCCCCTTCCTCATCCTGCCGCTTTCCCGGAGTTATAAATAAACTCCTTGCCGCATTAACGTCCATGTCAGACTAAAGCAGCAGCCTCCGCCGCGTCGTTCGCCGTAGAGGTCTCCACATCCAGCCTCTGCCGAGGGAGAAAACGCTCTGCCTCCCTGTGGTACAGTCTCAGACATCACACACTTAAAGGCCAGACACAGGCAAAAACAGGTTTGGGGTACAGGTGAGGAGAGAGAGAGAGAGAGAGAGAGAGAGAGAGAGAGAGAGAGAGAAACAGAGAGCAAATGAGAGTGAAAGAGAAAAAGGAAGAGATGTGGCAAGAGAAATAGAGAGAAGCAATGAGAGTGAGAGTGAAAGAGAGTATAGGCTGTAGCAAGAGAAGGAGAGAAAGAGAGAGAAAAGCAGAGAGAGTGAAAGAGTGAAAGGAAGGAATGTGGCGAGAAAGAAAGAGAGGAGAGAGAGTGATAGTGAAGGAGAATGAGGATGAAAGAGAGAAAGGAAAAGATTTAGCAAGAGAGAGAGATGCAGAGAGAGAGAGAGAGAGGAAGAGATAGAAAGAAAGAAAGGAGAGAAAGATTGAGAGATAGATTGGAAAGGAGAAATAAAGAGAGAGAAAGAAAGAGATATAGCGAGAGAAAGAATGAGTGAGGATAGGGATAGAGGGGAAGAAATAGAGAGAGAGAGAGAGAGAGAGAGAGAGACTGGTGAAGCAGGAAACAGAGAGTTTGAGAAAGGAGGAGAAAGAGAAAGAGAGAAAGACCAAGAGATAGGTGAGGAAGAAAGAGAGAGAGTGAGAGTTAGCAGAAATAATGAGAGACAAAAAGATGTAGCAAGAAAGAAGAAATGATAAAGAGAGAGATAGAGGAGGAGAGAGAGAGAGATTTGTGATGCAGGAGAGAGAAAGAGTTTGAGAAAGAAGGAGAGACAGTGAGAGTGAAAGAAAGGAACAGAGGTAGCGAGAGAGAGAGAGAGAAAGAAAGAGATAAAGACAGAGATGAAGCAGAAAAAAGAGAATGAGAGAAAGGAGTAATAATGAGAAAGAGAAAGAGATGGAGGGAGAGAATGAAAGACAAGGAGAGAGAAATTGTGAAAGAGAGAGGAGGAGAGAGAAAATGAGAGACACAAGAAAGAGAAATAAAGAGAGAGTGAGGGAAAGAAAGAGGGAATTAAAGAGACAAAGAGAGGGAGTGAAACAGAGAGAAAGGCTGAAAAAAATATGCCTGGCAACAGTTGGTTTTCTCTTTTCTTTTCTTTTCTTTTCTTTTCTTTTCTTTTCTCCTCTTGGCACAAATTGTGACAAACGCTGCTGTGAAAAAAGGCAGAACTGGGCGAATACATTTTCACAGTCTTGTCGTTTCTCTTCATTTAAGGTGTAACTGAGAGGGAAGATTTCTGAACACACTGATCGAACACACACTCTGCTCCTCTTTGCTGATAAACAGGGCGTCTGCTTAACCTGCAGAGCGGACGGTGCCAGCGTCTAATTTTCTCCTCCATCGCTTTCCTCTCGTTTTCATCCGCTCTTTTGTATTCTGCTCCTTCTTAATTCAATTTTCCTTCCATCTCTAACTCCCCCCCCCCCCCCACTAAACCCCCCCATTAACCTGAGGTGGAGCTTGGAGGAGTTTGCGAATGCTCTCCAGCCTGATGCTCTCCAGCTTAGTGATTATTCCCCTTCTCAGCCAGTCTCACTAGAGAAGGGTGTCCCTAAGCCTCTCTGAGGGAGATATGCTGGGGGTTTCTGGCAGAATCTTCTCTGAACGCTGCTCTGCCTCTCCCTCCTCTCTCTCTCTCTCTCTCTCTCTCTCTCTCAGCTCCATCTCAGCAAAGCTCGTTTGGATTCACAGCCACAGTCCATTCCACCTAAGCTGAACAAATCCCTCTTATTTCCCTGAAAATTGCCTGGAGAGTGAGTGAGTGAGTGAGTGAGTGAGTGGAGAGGTGCTGCTGGTGGAGGACAGATCTTATTTATTTATTTATTTATCCATTTATTTATTTATTTACTTATTTATTCAGTCAGGGGTCGAACGCGTAAATTAATTTGGAAGAAATGGAATAATTGCTTACCACTACAGAGGCCGTGCCTGTTGTTATTTTGTTTTGTTTTTTCCAGTAATAACAATTGCCTTCTAAGAATTTGTGAGGCTTTGGCACCGAAGAGGATCACAATTTGATCTAATTGTCATGTTCTATGTTCTTTTTTTTTTTTTTTTTTTTTTTTAACAAATCTATTATGGGCTCAGGACTCATTTTCCAGAGTTTCGGCCCCCGGAGTTTAGTTGTCTTTGTTCAACCTCAGAGCTCAGCACAAACCTCCAGAGTTTGGCAGGAAACTCCATCTGATGTGGCTACAAAGCCTGTTTCGGACAGGGACTTGCTTTCGGTGTCCTTTACGGTGCATCAGACATGCCTGCAGCGACTCGGGGGGAGTCACTCAACTCGCCTCGGTGGGAAGTGGATGATCAGAGACGGCAGCGCACTAGGGGTGTTAAACTCTGTATTCAGTTTGATTCAGTTTTGAGTCTTGAGATGATTCAGTGCATTATGGAGACTACAGGTGCATTGGTTTGGATTATTCTGTGACTCTTTTATAAAAGTTTGCTGCTATACAACTATTGGGGAGGGAGGAACTATTTGTACTGTGTTAGAAAATAGTCTCTAAAAAATAATGCACCAAGCTTTTTGGGCGGATTTGTGCATTGCAACACAGTCCAGCAATTTCATTAAGGCACATATTGGGCTGAATATTATTATAATAAGCTATTAAAACAATAAGCCATGAGAGGTGATGCATTGTAATGATTAAATGATGTTATTAGATATGAATGAATACAATAAAAATACATCAATCATTTTGTTTTTTATAAACACAGTTACAAATTTATATTAAATATCCAGTGTATTTTGGTTGCAAGGTAACATATTGGTTAGACATCCATCCACATCCATCCACTTTCTGGCCCACCATCACTCCCCACCGTCCTCTCCCCACTATCACTCCCCACCGGCACAATGCCAGCCATCTGTCAGCTGACTTAACAGAATCGACACTTGGTGTTCCCCTCCAAACATGTTGATGACGTTGCATTTGAAAACATGCATCAGTGATTTCTGTGTGTTAGAGGAAGCACATACTAGTCCAGCTTGGTTGCACCATGTGATAGGAGGAGAGCTAGCTAGGGGGTGGGAAAAATAAGAACGGTCTTTCCATGAACTACACAGTTGTGTTTTTTTTGCTAATTTATATTGCAATTCAACTACAAGTTGGTCATGTATGCGACAGCACAGCCAATCAGATTTTAGAACCAGAAATCCAAGGCCAGGTTGCAGGGGCCTGAAAAAAGCATCAGGTTTTGGTATTTTTTTTTATGTTGAGTTTGGCCATTTCAGATTTGTTTTCTAAAGAGTAAAGTTTATAAAGTAGATTTTGCACACTCTCTCTCTCACTCATATGAGTGCTTTATCTCATTCTCACACACTCTCTATTCTCTCTCTTTTTCTTGTAATGGTAGCAGTGTTGGAAATAGCTCTGGAGGGGTTTGAGGGGTAAAACCATGGCCTCCCATTGTGTGCCTCAGTGAAGTGTGTTAAGCATTCCTGCAAGCAGCACCTGCGATGAGAGGAACTTTAGCACAGCAAGGCTAACAGTTGGAGGGTGACCGCTGTTCTCTGCCAGCTACAATCACCAATTCCTCTAAAACACACTGATAATAGACACTGTGAGTGTGTTACAGATGTGTAAAACCCCTGTTTACCCAGCAGGACATTGTTACTCCCTCATCTCGAGCTCGTAATGACCCGTAGAGACCTCTAACTGGAACCATCTGTTCAATAAAACTGACTCTGATGTACAAAACTTCATGCAGTCGAATTGTCGCCTTCGGATTTGCCCAGCACAATGTATCACTTCATTTTTACACCCCTATTGTCTAAGAGACGGGTAAAATGGAGTAGGTATGAGGGGCGAGGCGAGGCTGATTTAGGGAGCTCATTGTCTCAGCAAGACCTCAGGCTTCATCCACGCCCTCATTGAGCCGGCACTGGTCACGCATGGCCTCGGCCCAGCAGAGCTTCAGCAGAGCAGGATCCCATCGACTGGCTCTCTGACTGACAGATATCAGCATTGACTGATGTGTCGTGTCGGCGCTCAGCAGTGCCTGAAGAACTCTCTGAGCGCAAAGCTAATTAACTGTCTTCCAACTTGTCGATGACCGAACACACACTGCAAAGAACAAAGGGTTCGATTTGAGGCGAGAATGGTGGTTTGGCCATATGGCCTGTAGGCTTCAGCTGGACTTGGCAGTCTAGTCTATGCGGTTTCAGGCTTGAGGGTGCACAGTTTTTGACAGGAGAACGAAGACGTGTCTGGAGTCTTTAAGTAAAAGTGGACTGAGTCCTCCACGCAGCCTTAAAATGCTGCCTCTTATTAGCATTTATGCATCAACACTTAGTTACTGTAAAATGTGTGCGTGTATGTGTGTTTGGTACGCATCACTACAGATAATTAGGGTGTCTATTTGTGTGTGTGTGTGTGTGTATGTGTGAACCACCTCAACTTTAGGCACTTAAAATGTGTGAAGCCCAAGGGCTCTGCTAAATAAGGCATTAGGGTGTCTAAATTATTGAACAAATAGAGATGCACACCTGCAGGGGGACAGTGGCACAGAGTGGAAAGAGGAGAGAGCAAAGAAAATACTGCAGCAGCTTCTGTAATGTTTCTGTAATCTTTTTTGCTTCAATATATATATATATGTAGCAGTATATGTATCTGCATCAATTAATACATATATAGATATACACACACACACACTTTTCACTGTGAGATGATGATCCTGTGCTAAATGTGTGTGTATATACATACACACGTACATAAACTGATGCATATATGTACTGATGCTAGAAAATGGAACAAAACCAGTTCTTTTTATCGCTATTTGAATATATTTGTAGCTGGTTCTAAATATTCAGATTGCTCTTGCTCTTAAAAACTGTTTGGGTGAATAATCAAGCTTGCTAATGAGCGTCTGCATGATGTAAAGCCATTCATTTTAGGGCTGAGCTTTGTTCTCCTTGCCTAATCCCACTAATCTTACATTAATTCCTAATCAGACTATTTGAGCTGTTTTTCACTCATTTTCTGTGCCTTAGGTAGCAACTGAATGGCGATGACCTTGCTGAACACCGCGTTTCAAACAGGGTGAAACGAGAAACGTCTCCAC
Source organism: Brycinus macrolepidotus (assembly GCA_037974445.1). Lineage (NCBI taxonomy): Eukaryota > Metazoa > Chordata > Actinopteri > Characiformes > Alestidae > Brycinus > Brycinus macrolepidotus. The sequence continues at coordinate 13,882 of JBBPCZ010000084.1, forward strand.
CCTGTCATGCTAGATGTTGTTTATCTCTAGGCCTCCTCCGAAAATTAAACAGTGACAGCTCTTGGTGACATGGCATGGATTTTTGTCTAATGCAGTCTATCTTCTTGTGTGCTCCTGCATGCCCTATAGAAATCTGAAGCACCAAGAGGTGTTTATTCGTACACACTGTACCATTTGAATGAAAACACTTTGGAAATGAAGAACAAAAGTGGTGTTTACCCTGAACGTGAAGGTCTGCGTCAAAAGCGGAAAAAGGCAAGTGATTTAAATGAGTGTAAAAGCCCTTTGCTTGACTTGTTCATGGTAAATGTATTCTAGCCGCTTCAGTACCTACTGCTGTGCTCCACTCTGTACTTCAAATAACTTAATACAGCCATAAAACAGCATTTGAAAAGGGTCTCCCTCATATGCGATGTCAAACTCACTGAAACAAGGGTAAAAGAAGCACCGCTCTGACAATTGCAACAAAAAAATTCTTTTATTTTACTTAAACGAAGAAAGAATGAGATGAATAATTACACTAATTGCTGTCTTCCGGTTTCATGCAGAAGTGTGGCTAAAGAAGTCCAAGCGTGCTGCTGCGTGTGGCGAATTTATGCATTTGAATGAGTTTCCCACCATATTTACAGTAGCAGTCAAAACACACCTACTCATGAAGGTTTTTTTTTTTTTACTTTTATTCATCCTGAAGACATTGAACCTATGAAAAAAAAAGACCTAACAGTGTTCTGAAAGTTTGGGAAGACCATAATTGAAGCTCGTCTTCCTTCCAATTGAACATCCCCAAAATTTTCATCTCTGCCTTGCACGTCCTGTGACCACCCCGCCCCATTTTTCAAGTCAAGTCGAGTAGGTTTATTGTCATTTCAGCCATACACACTGTACACAGTGAAATGAAACAACATTTTCCAGGACTATGGTGCAATACAAAGAACAAAAAAAAGAAAACAACAGGACAAGACAACATTTAGTGCAGTCAATATTTGAATGAATACAAATTATGAGAGATGCTTGTAGATGCTTCAACATTATGACAGTATTTCCAGCAGAATAGAGATACACAGCAATAAATAACTGCAAATAATATCAGCAGAGGGACAGAGAATGTGCAGCATATAATAAATAAAGAGTATTTACAGTGGCAGTGGGGGTGAAAGTTGTTTGTTTAAGGCGTTTAATCCTTAATCCTCTTTCAGCTCTGTCTCTGTTCACTAAAGATTGGGTCTGGCCTTCTTGCTCTTGCAGAAGTCATCCAGATCTCCAGCCCAAGTTCTCGGAGTGCACTCCCCTCCTACACCACTCCTGTAATGAAGACACGTTTTTTGTTGTTTTATGTACCAAAATCAGATTTCATGATCATTTTCCGTCCTATATATATATATATATAGGACGGAAAATGATCATGAAATCTGATTTTGGTACATAAAACAACAAAAAACGTTAAAGGTGAAAAAAATACAAAATGAATGGTCCAAATTCGTTCAGGAGTCTACCAGTCAGACTGTGGCATTTACATAACACCCTTGGTCACCACATCCTGGAATAGTAATGAATGAATCACTTGCAGATGCCCTTAAAACCTGTCTTGGTATGTGGGTCATAGACATTGATACCACTCCACCCTTAAAAGCGCCACAGTGATCTCCAACATGCCAAGTACCGCAGTGAATAGTTTTCTCCAGGCCTTCTTCTACAAGATTATCAGAGCACGGGATGCTGCTGGATAGGGGACCAGTTGAACTGTGATACATTTAAAATGTGTCACAGAAAAGAATTTTAAAGGTCTCATGTTGTGGATGACCAATTTTTCTTCCTTTTTTAAAAAGAAAAAAGAAGTTGAGAGTCTGCAACATGTTGTTATGGTCAAGATGAAGTTATAAAATCCAGATGATGTTATAGTCCAGTTTCCTGTTTTTTTTTTAATTTATGAAAAATTCAGATGATGTTGTAGTCCAGTTTTCCCTTGTTTTTTTTATTTAAATAAAATTCAGATGATGTTATCTCCAGTTTTCTCCAGTTTGTTCTCAGATAGGGGACCAGCTGAACTGTGATGCATTTAAAATGTGTCACAGAAAGAGTTTAAAAGGTCCTGCGTTGTGGATGACCAATTTTTCTTCCTTTTTTATTTAAATGAAAGAATACTTATATCACTATTATGTGCAGTAATGGACTCTATAGTGCAACTCCAAACCACTATTTGTGTTACTAGTAAACTATTTCAGCAGTAATTTTATTTATTTATCTGTAGTATTTATATCCACCTCTCTTTCTGACCACAGCATTTTGTGTATATAGTATAGTGTATTTAGTGCAGAGTATTTTCTGGAGCGTTTTATTTTGAATTTATATTGTATTTTATGTTGTTCTTGTCTTCTTGTGTCTCTGTGTGACTTTGTAGTCGTAGCATATAAAGTTTTATGATTCTGATATATCGGTATTAAAGGCACATTACCAAAGCATGCCTAAAGAGAGACAAATTGTCATGTAAAACAAGCTATTTCTAGTACATAAACTCATAATCATTCATAAACATGTTATGAGTGTGAGTTTATCTAGATACTGTGAGGGAATAAAACCAGATTTTCCATTTTAAGATCTTTGCTTCTAACCAAAATGTAAAAATAAATAGACTTCAGGGGAAATAGTGGACCCCAGGGAAAAATAAATAAAAAGCAAGAAAAAATGTACAAATCAGGTTCCTTCTTTAACACATAATAATAATAATAATAATAATAATAATAATAATAATAATAATTATAATTATTATTATTATTATTATTATTATTATTGTTATTATTATTATTATTATTATTATTTTTTTTATTTATTTATTTATTTATTTATTTATTTATTTATTTATCCCTTTCCAACTAAAATGTAACAATGAAGTTAGAGTATTACTGAGTTTAAATTGAACAAGCATGAGGATTCTATTGACAATAAACTAAAATTACAGCCATTAGGCCTTCTCTGAGCACAACTTACGTGGTCCCCATGTTAATAAATGGAACACCCTGACCCCCTTGTAATTTTGCAAAGATGGGGACAGCAGTTTCTGCACTGGATAGACAACTACAGCATTGATAATGGCCAAACTACATCTGGCTAACTAGATCGAAAAACTGAACTAACACCAGTTTACATTAATTTTTGTCAATACAATCTGCAGAATAGTTGCACCAACAACAATAAAATCCTCACATGAGGTTATTTAATGTTAACCAAAAGTGGATAGCCTGTGTAGTTGATGTGGGATGCTTGTTTGTTTTCAATATGATGATATTTCATATGAAAACGCTTTGAAGTTGACAACCTGACTTGATCTTTAACCCTTCAGGGCGTAGTGTCACACAGTTGTGGCGCCTGACTACTTTCCATTAAAGTGTATAGTCACACCTGTGTTTTGGAGCGAACATTCTAATGTGTTCTAAATGCTGACGTAACAAGTTAATGGTGATTCAAGATTACACTGATATGCCATTATCTTCACACTTAAATCTTTATATTTACACTTTTTTTTAAATAACTACATCCCATAACTACATCACTCTAAACTCAGGCTGCATCCGAACAGCTGATGCACCAACTGATAGACGGAGCACCATGCAGGACACTCAAGAGCACGAAGAACGAAGAAACACAGACTTGCTGTTTGACAAGCAACTATGTATAACAAATCTTCACATTTTGCAGAACTACTGAGCATAACTGACATGCATAACACTAACAAATCACATTGCCAATCTGTTGTTTTGGTTACAGGCCTTTATAAACTGTCTTTATGGAGTATTTATTGCCCCCCTTATTCAATCGGAACTACTATGGCACTGTAACCATAGCAATCACAGCTCATGCTGTTGTACAACAAACATAATCATCCTATCAAACGAGTCAAAGTCAAATAATCAATACCAGCATCGAGGCGAACGTCATCTCACTGACAAGGAGATTTTTAACTGCTCTGCAGTGTGGAAGCGCAACCGGAGCAAATACAGGGAAAATTCACAATACAAAGTAATGGATTGTTGAATTTTAGTGTGGAACACCGATGCAAGAGCAAAAATCTCATGCAGCAATGTGTAGGACTGTTTAAAAAACTCCCTTGCTGAAAGATTAAACCACAGAACTAAAAGTACATGTATAATTAAACATATAGTGCAGGCTGGAGTTTAAGGCAGTCTGCTGGATCTTTGAATCCACTGTTTGGAGAACATAATGGAGGCAGAAGTTAAAGAAGTGTGTAGCTTTACCTACTGTAAAATACAACACCATCCTTTCAGTTTTCTTTTTTTTTCAGATTTTGATCTGCAGTACTAAGTGCTGCTGCTGTTAAATAATATCTTCATTTTCTGTGCCATACTTACAGTTTTAGAGTGTAAATACAACAAACACTTTGTCAATTAAAGAGAAAAGGAGTGATCGAGAGAGAAGACTTGGTGAACTGAGACGTCAGTCATTTTTTTGTAGGTTGGGTTTTTTTTTCACCCCTGAAAGTAGGACAATCTCTCATTTAAACAAGACACAAAAACAGAGATGAAGAAAGTACACACTGCGGCATTGTGCTGAACCCACATAAGTGTGTACACACACACACACCACAGTCTTTCTGCCATGATATGTTCTATTTAGTATCAACTCATGCTGGGTCAGAAGGTACCAATTGGTGGAGCGTGACTGAAGAGGTTAGCACAGTTATACAACAATATAATAAAAAAACACAAATGTCTAGTTAATGTAATTGTGAAAGGTGGTCTAGTAGAAGTTTGCAGCTGCTATGTTTTCAGTTATACTGGAAACAACTAATAAGTGTCTAAAGTTTTCCCACTACAGTGGCATCTGTGAAGGGATGGGATATTAGGCAGCAAGTGAATAGTCATTGCTTGATGCTGATGTGTTGGGAGCAGGAACAATGGGTGAGTTTAAGGATCTGAGACACTTTGAGAAGGGCCAAGCTGTGATGGCTAGATGACAGCATCAGAGCATCTCCAAAACAGCAGGTCTTGTAGGGTTTCCTGGTGTGCAGTGGTCAGTACCTACCAAAAGTGCTCCAAGGAAGGACGACCGGTGAACCAGCAACAAGGTCATGGAAACCTAAGGTTCACTGTTGTGCTTGGGGAGTGATGGCAAACCTGTCTGGTCTTACAGAAGAGCTGCCTTAGCTGAAAGTGCTGAAAAGTTCATAAGAAAGATCAGAACTCACAGAGCATTACAGTGTGCTGTGTTAGCTGCAGACCAGTCAGAGGGCCCATGCTAACCCCTGTTCACCACCTACAGTGGGCATGTGAGCATCAGAACTGAACCATGGAGTGATTGAAGAAGATGACCTGGTCTAAGGAATAATGTTTTCTGTTATATTATGTGGACAGTTTATGTCATGAGAATATATGTTGCTTACTTGGGAAAGTGATGATGCCAGGATGCTCTATAGGAGGAAGGCAAGCAGGACAATGTACCCTTCTACTCTGCAAACATAGTTCAGGAACCATTTGAGGAACTTAACAAAGAGTTTATATAACAAAGAATTTCTCAGATCTCAATCTGATCAAGCTTCTGTGGAATATGCAGGATTTAGTAATCCAATCCATGGAGGCCCCACCTCACATCTTAAGAGATCTACATGTCTTGTTGTAGATAGCACAACATATCTTCAGAGGTCTTGTGGGGTCCTTGCTTTGATGGTTCAGAGCTCTTTTGGGGACCTACATGGGATTAGACAGGTAGTTTTAATGTTACGGCTTATCAGTATATATTATATAAAGGTGGCTTGTGAGGTATGAAAGGCATTATATAAAGAGTTGAGTTGAGTTGAGCTGAACTGACTTGAGCTGAGCTCAGTTCCGCCTCTCTGGGCGAGTGTGTATAACGCTCAGTGCAGGTCTGAGGGTCGCTCATTTCATTCCACATTTAATAAATCACGGCTTTAAATCTCAGCTGCCATAATGCTGTTAACGTCGAAAGGCCAGTGCACCAGCGTATAATTCACTACTGTGTGCACGAATTCAGTCCAGAGAGGAACGCTGACGCTCTTCACTGAGACAGAGCGAGGGAGGCTAACCCTTTAAACCGCAGGCTTATTATTCGGCTATTAATCTTATTATTCAGCAACTGGTACGGATTCCTTGGAAACTAATCTGCAAATTATATAGATGTAAGAGTGAGGAAGAATTGTGAGGGGAAGGAAAGAAAAGGATAGCTGAAAGGAGGTGGATGAAAGGGGGACGTGGAGTGTCAGAGACAAATGGGGGAGAGGAAAGGTGAACGTGGAGGTGACACAGAGCGAAAAAGGTGTGGAAGGGGGATGGAGGGGTGCAGACAGGACAGTTGAGGGAAAATGGTGAGGAAAAAAGATAAAGGTGGGGAGGGATATTATGGAGTAAACAGGAGAGGAAACCAGATGGGACAGATTTGCAGATGGGGGGAGAGATTGCCGTATCTGAGAGAAAGGGACGAGGAATAGAGTGCGATGAGGGAGGGAAGAGAGAGAGAGAGAGAGAGAGAGAGAGAGAGAGAGAGAGAGAGAGAGAGAGAGAGACAGAGAGAGAAAGAGAGGTTATAACTTAGCCAGGTTCTCTTGGGGGAAGGTCCCTAAATTACACTCCAATGTGGACAGCTTGTCAATTGCAGGGCCAGTGCCCTAGCTCCAGACCGATTCTCTACTTGTTTCATTAGGTCCCCCATGTCAGCGTCCAACCTTAAATCTCTCTGTCCTTTATTTATTAATATATTCATTTATTTATGTTGTTACATCCTCCTCTCCTTGCACTGTCTGTTCCAGGCTCCTCGCCCACAGCCCAAAGTCTCAAGCAAGACCCAGCAACAGCTTTCAGCCAGTGAGGCAGAACAGTGCTCCGCTATTCAAGAGTGCACAAGTTTATTTCTTAATTGGCAAAGTCTAGACAATACAGCTGCAAATAATGATGCACTCACCATCAGCGTCAGTCAAATACACAGGAGAGAATGCCCATTCCGATTTCACCAGGACACAAAAACCCCAATCACATGCTCTGAATAAGAAAAAGGCTGAATCTACTCACTGGCCACTTTATCAGAAACACATCCATTGTGCTTCCACTCAGTGGCCACTTTATTAGAACCCCCTACCTTTGACTTCTGCTCACTGGCCATACTATTAGAAACACTAACCTTGCAATTCCGTCCACTGGCCACTTTATTAGAAACCCCTACCTTGTACTTCTGCTCACGACCCGCTTTATTAGAAACACCCACTTTGTGCTTCCACTCACTGGCCACTTTATTAGAAACATCCACCTTATACTTTCACACACTGGCCACTTTATTTGAAACACATTCATTGTGCTTCCACTCAGTGGCCACTTTATAAGAAACACCCACTGGCTACTTTATTAGAAACACCTACTTTGCATTTCCACGCACTGGCCACTTTATTAGAAACACCTACTTTGCACTTCCAGTAACTGGCCACTTTATTAGAAACAACTACCTTGCTCAAACCTCTGGTCATTGTAGTTGCTGCACAGTTTGTTAGCATCGCTCTACCTCATTCTTCACTGATTTCTGGACCCCTGTTGGTCAGATGTTATCTGGATGATGGATCATTCTCAGCACAGCAGAGACACTTTAATGGTAGTGGGATGGTAGTGTGTGTGTGGTGCTGGCATTGGACACAGCATTGTTGTCTGTTGTTTATTCACACGTACAGGTCGAGAGTGGTCCACCACCCAAAAATATCCAGCCAAGGACAGCTCTGTGGTCAGAAACTGACCACTGATAAAGGTCTGGAGGATGACTAACACAAACTGTGCATCAACAGATGGCCAACTGGACAAGTGGACCAAAATAATAAAATAATGTAAAGAACGGTTATTCAAAGCTAGGGACGGATACCAAAACTCAGTCAATCTATCAGGGACGTAGCACACGGGGGGGGCTGGGGGGGTTTCAACACCCCCACTTTTGCTGAAATACGATTCTACTCCCCCCACTTTTGTCAGATTAAAACGATGCTACACGGGTCAGTAACCCTAAGCACACCTGCCACAGTTTTCACGCCTGCCACAGCACACAGACGTATTCTCAAAAGCACGCCAGTGATGGTGTGCATCAGTGACAAGGGAACAAGGCATAGTCTGCTAAGTCTCTTTGCACACTCTTTTTGAGACCTGGAAATTGCGCCCGTCCGGGGTTTTAGAATTTTAGGATTTTAAGCTGCCTGAACATTCGTCAAGTCATGGGCATCTCTCAAAAACTAGTTACTATCCTACACACCTATTCACCTCCACTCGTGCTAGTGGATCCGAGAGATAAGTGATTTACAACGGCGTTTAGGCATTTTGGACTACAGATATCAAGCGCCACCCCCCCTTCCCCTCGTTCACTTATCTCTCGGATCAACTACCGCGAGTGGAATAGGTGGAATAGGTTTGTAGGATAGTAACTAGTTAATGAGAGATGCCCATGACGTGACAAATGTTTAGGCAGTTCAAAATTCCGGACAATTCTAAAACCCCAGCCGGGTTTTAGAGGTCTCCAGGTCTCAAAAAGAGGACGTGTCCGGGGATAAGAGGACGCCTGCTCACCCTAGTCAATGCCCAACAGGTAGAATGAAGTGATATCAGACAGTGCATCACGCTAAATTAGTCAAGCAAAATTCACTGTCTGTCATAACACCCAGTGAAGTTGCTGTCATTCTTCAGGGGATGGGTCCTGAGGTCCGTGGCCTCTTTGATCAAATTGAGACGCTACTTAGACTGCCTCTTGTCATTCTTGTGTCATCAGCCGAAGCTGAAAGGGGCTTCAGCAGCCTCCGAAGGCTGAAAACATGGCTGCGAAGTACTATAACACATACACGCATCAATAGTGTCGCTGTGTGTCACGTTCAAAAGAACAAGCTGGACATATTGGACGGAAAAGTGATTGCTCAACAATTTGTTTCTTATAAGGAGACCAGAAAAAGCACCTTTGGTTGTTACAAATAGTGGATATGATGGAAGGGTAAAAAGTGAGGTGGTCAGGATTTGTTGGAAGTAATGTTTAATAGTTGTAGTGACTTCACTAGTTGTAAAGTCACTTGGTTTATAAGGCCAGTTTATTGCATCATTTTGTGTGTTTGCATTGTACCAACTTCACTTTTTATGCATTATAACTATCACTTTTGTAAGTTTTGCAATTAAGATTTAAAAGGCATTTAAAGTCTGTTACATGTTTAAAAGAACAAATTTGTTTCTTAGAAGAAGAATGAAAAAAGCACCATCATTTGTTTCAAGTAAAAATGGCAGGGTAAAGTCACGTGGTTGGTCAGGATTTTGTTGGAATTAATGTTCAATAACTTT